>CM028384.1:78844173-78920652 GCA_013146195.2 Codonopsis lanceolata | reverse complement strand
GGGTTACACGAATATTCTTATGGATAAGACTAAATTGCACTCCTATTTATGGCACCGAAAACGGAGACTATTGTTTTTCATATTCTACTATTGCAACCGATTTTTAAATATTGAAATAGATCACACCTTAAAGTCAGTGGGCGTTGCCCCCGAACCCCTAAAACCAGGCCCTTCGCCTAACCTGCATTGCCATCGGCAGCGAGACCGCTGGTTATTCGCTTATGAACAATAAGTTGAAAGGAAATGTAACACTTTGATTGTTATCGAGAGATAAAAATGGTGAGGGAAACCCCTAGCATCCTCTTCAATGGCCATCGCTCATCATCGCAGTTAAATCCATCACCAAATTGTCTCACCAATCTCTTTTTAAACCAACCGAGCGCTTAAAATCGATGCAAACGAGCTCGAATTATGTGAGGTCCGATTCGAAAACAAGAGCAGCGGCTATGACATTTAACAATCATGGTTTTGCGAATTTGGGGATGTAAATTAACGACCGGCAGAGCGAGGTCGGATATGGTGGACGATACTTCATTTATGGAAGTGAGATTGAGTGAGAAATGCATGTTGAAAGTCCCTCATCACGCTCGCCATTCATAACCGGGGACAATTGATGGAAACGAGATTGGAGAAGATGGGAGGACTTGGCCGGGTATGAGAGTTGGCGGAGATGGCGATGAGGATGTTGGTGAGCCGAAGGAGGTCATTTGCTGACTGGGGGCTTTCGGTTGATGGAGCTTTGGGGTTGGCGATAGCGGCAGAGAGATGGCGGGGTTGGTTTGGCGAAGATGACGCCCGGATCAAAAAAAGGGGGCCCGACTACTGTTGTGGAAGCGACGGGGCACAACCGAAGGTGTGAGAACATGATGGATTAGAGACGAGCTGGAGAAAATAGGGGGTTGGGCCGGTGGGTTCCTTCTGCTGAGATTTAATAATGACGAATTGAGCGAAAGGACAAAGATGGACAGATATTTAAACTCTGTGTGTGTGTGTGAGAGAGAGAGATGAAGAAACTATGTTTTGCATTGTTTCCTATTTTACCCATAAAATTAATGTTATGGTCTAATGGGCATTAGAAAAATGAGTTTGCTTACACTTAGAGAACAAAATTAGGATGGCCAAAATAGATGATTCAAAGTTTCGTTGTTTGAATTGCAAGGGGTAAAGTTAGGCGGCCATTTGTGTGTTTTGTGACTCTACAATTTTTTTTCTTTCAATTTAATTATTGTACTTGACAACATATCGCTCATCACCCCATCAAATTTAGGACGAAAAGTTTAAAACAATTGTAGAAACCCGAAATTACCCTTATACTTAAATCAATTTAGCGACCTACTTTCCAACTTTTGCAATAAGGTGACTACAAACAAAATCAATTAAATCATTGTATAGCAAATATAGCACATTCAATTTAATCATTATTGCCCGACCAATTTCCTTCAAACCCGGAAGCGATTAAAAATGAACTCGATAAGTCGATTAAACAAGAGGCGGCTATGACATTTAACAATCATGGCTTTGCGAATTTGGGGTACGACACTGGAGGCGGGGAGGTCGGATATGGTGAACAAGGTGGCTTCATTTATGGAAGTAAGATTGAGTGAGAAACAAGCATGTTGAAATCCTCCATCATCGCCATTCATAACCGAGGGACAATTGATGGAAACCCGAGATTGGAGAAGATGGGAGGACTTTGCCGGGCTAAGGAGTTGGCGTGAGAGGATGTTGATGATGATTGAGATGATGGAGCTTTGGTTGTGGAAGTTCAAATTGGCGATGGCAAACGAGGGGAGAAGGAGATAAGATGGCGAGGTTGTTTTGGCTTTGAAAGACGCCGGATTCAAAGAGAAGGGGACGCCGATTGCGGTTGTGGAAGCGATTGGCGCAAAAAGCAGTGCAGGGCGGTTGTGGAACATGACGGATCAGGCAGGAGGAAATAGGGCATTGGGTTTCTAGCCCCTTCTGCAGATTTAATAATGGCGATTGAGAGCGAGAGGACAAAGATGGGAGGAACAGAATCATTACAGTGTGTGTGTGTGAGAGAGAGAAAGAGAGGGATGAAGATGAACTATGTTTTAACATTGTTTTTTCCTATTTTACCCCTAAAGTTAATGTTATGGTCTAATGGTTCGCTTGTTGGAACAAAAGTAGGGGTGGCAAAATAATTATTCAAAGTTTCGTTGGTTGAATTGCAAAAGGGGTAAAGTTGGGCGGCCATTTGTGTGTTTTGCCGGTGACTCTAATTTTTTTCTTTCAATTTAATTATTGTACTTGACAACATATCGCTCATCACCCCATCAAATTTTTGGACGAAAAGTTTAAAACAATTGTAGAAACCTCGAATTACCCTTATACTTAAATCACAATTTAGCCAACCTACTTAACTTTTTTGCAATAAGGTGACTACAAATTAACAAAATCAATTTAATCATATTGTATTTAGCAAATATAGCACATTCATCACTTCATCTAATATTTTGGATGGAAAATGCTTGAAACAATTATAAAAACAGAAAATACCAACAACAAAAATTATCATATCCAAAAGTCTTAAAATCATAATTTTTTCAAAAGTCCAAAACATGTCTATGAAAAGAAATTCTTTAGTTAAAAACTTTTATTTTGAAGAAAATTCATTTTTTCTATTTATTTATGAAAATTATATTAAGAATTGTATTGCATTTATTATTATTAGAAGCGCGTTAAATTTTGGACTATTTGGTATTAAGTTTGAAACTTTTAGATAGATTAATTATTTTTGAGATTTTATATAGATATGAAAATTTTTTAGTGGGACTTTTTGATATTTTTCCCAATTCTTTGTGAGATTAAGCCAAAACAATTTGATTTTGCAAAAAGTGAAAAAACACAACAATATTACAACATTTTGTCAAAAACGTTGTTTAAGACATATTACAACGTTTTCCTAAAAATGTTGTGTTGTTACCTAATACAACGTTTTAGAAGAAATGTTGTTTAAAATGACATGACAACGCTTTTTGCAAATAAACGTTGTAAATCTCTATCACAACGCTTTCAAAAAATGTTGTGTAAATATATCACAACGCGGAAAAAACGTTGTGTAAATATATCACAACGCTTTTCTTGCGTTTTGTTTAACGTTGTCTAAACGACAACGTTTTGAAGCGTTGAACAACGCAGTTTCACAACGTTTAAAAACGTTTGGCCCAATTGTAAACTCTTTCACAACGTTTTGATGAAAACGTTGTAGGTAAAAATATTTCACAACGTTTAGAAAAACGTTGTATAAAGGCTATCACAACGTTTCTGGTAAAAAATGTTGTGTAAAATAACTCATAGCACAACGTTTTTAAAAAATGTTGTCTAAAAATAACTCTATCACAACGTTTCTGGAAAACTGTTGTGTAAAATAACCTCCCCTATCACAACGTTTTTCAAAAACGTTGTGTAATGACAATAAGACAACGTTTTTTCGGAAAATGTTGTCCTGGAATGACCATTTCACAACGTTTTTAAAAAACGTTGTGAAAAATGACCTATCACAACGTTTTTAAAAAACGTTGTAAATAAAACGTTGTAATTGCCCACTTTTCTTGTAGTGCGCGTGTGTAAATCGTTCTTCAACGAAGCCTTCCGAGAAGATCGTATCAACTTGGGGTTGAGTGAAGGAACAAAAGCATACAAACTTTGCAACCCAACTAGTGAGAAGATAGTTGCAAGCAAATATGTTGTATTTGCTGAAAATAAAAGCTGGGATTGGAGCGGAAAAGAAGAAACTGAGTCAAACAAAGTTCTAGTATGGGGAGAAGATGACCAAACTGAAGATATCAAAGCAGACGAGGAAGAAGAAGCCACTGACAAAGATGACCAAGGTGATACATAAGTTGATGAATGTGCTGCTGAAGATGACCAAAATGATTCATAAGTTGGAGATGGAAGTAACAGTGCATCTTCGTCAAAGTCAGTCCCAAGTTTACATCAAGGGAGGACTAGAAGGCAACCGTCATGGATGAATGATTATGGTCCGTAGATGAATTATCTGAAGAGGAGGTGAACAACTTTTCTTTGTACACTGAAGCTGGTGATCCAAGTACATTTGGGGAAGCATTTGGAAGTTCAAAATGGCGAAAAGCAATGGACAATGAAATACAATCAATTGAAAGAAATGAAACTTGGAGTTTAACTACATTATCGGCAGGAGCTAGAGCTATAGGAGTGATTAATGATATGGATCTATAAGACAAAGTTGAATGAGAAAGGAGAGGTAGAGAAACACAAGGCGAGGCTCGTTGCAAAAGGATACACTCAAAAGTAAGCATAGACTACAAAGAAGTTTTTGCTCCAGTTGCACGATGGGACACAATACGGATGATACTTGCTCTAGCGGCACACAACAAATGGTATGTATTTCAATTCGATATCAAAATTGCTTTCTTACATGGAAAGTTGAATGGAAATGTCTATATTGAGCAACCACTAGGGTATGTGAAGATGGGAGAGGAAAATAAGGTGTTGAAATTGAGTAAAGCTCTGTACGGATTGAAACAAGCCCCACGGGCGAGGTATAGATGAATAGAAACTTACTTTCTTAAAGAAGGTTTTGTGAGGTGTCCAAATGAACATACTATGTTCACTAAGTGCAAGGATGATGGGAAGTTGTTGATTGTGAGTAAATATGTAGATGAGTTACTGTTCACAATAAATGATGCAAAATTGTGTGAAGAGTTCAAGTCCTTTATGAATCTTAAGTTTGATGTCTGACTTGGGAAGAATGAGATATTTCTTACGAGTTGAAGTGGTTCAAAATGAAGAAGGAATTTGGAAAGAAAAACCCTAAACACCTAGTTTCTCACGCACTCAAGGTGTGACTTTCTTCTCAGCCGTCATTCTACCTTTGAACCGATGGAGGCTGTGCCTCCATCGCCACCAGATCCTCCGCCTATTAAGCCATCTGCTCCTTCCTTTGCTGCTGTTCTCAGTGCGCCTCCAACCTCGGCTTCTCCATCTTTTGTTATCCCTCCGTCCACATACAAGGGTGAACCAGCTTTAAAACTTTCTCCAGCTATCATCGAATCCCTTGCAAAACCTTTTAGCCATGCCTTGATAGGGAAGTTCTCCCACGGTCGTCCTTCCATGGAAGCAACACGCAAATATTTTCATACTATATGCCTAAAAGCAGCCTTCACTATCGGCCATCTCGACGCCAAACATGTCTTGATCCAAGCTCACCATGACGAAGACTATCAACGTCTATGGATCAAGGATCAGTGGTTCTTGGGAAAATATCCGATGCGGGTTTTAAATGGTCTCCGAATTCGGCCGGCGATGTTGAAAGTTCGATTGTCGGTTTGGTTCTCTCTACCGGTCTCCCGATTCATCTATTTGCTAAACCTCTCTTTTTCGATTGCTTCATTGTTTGGTAGGCCATTAATGTTAGATCAGCCTACTCTCAATCTCACCCGCCCTAGTGTTGCTAGGATCTGTGTCGAAGTTGACTTGCTCAAGCCGTGTCCTTCTAGGATTTGGGTAGACTGGGGAGGAGTTTATCCAAGTTTCTGGCAGCCTTTAGAGGCTGAGAATATGCCACTATATTGTAATCATTGTCTTCGAGGGGACATCAAGAACTCACTTGCAAAGCGAAGAACCCGGTTCCTCAATCGAGAATATCCCCAAGCCCGCTCCTCCTCCAATTCGCCAAAGATGGACCCCAAAAAAGACTTACCTGGAGAAGAATAATCTACCTAATCTAGTTGACCCTATTGATATTCCTTCTGCTTTGCCTGATAAAGGTATTGATCCAAATACTGTTGATATTAATAATATTGATTTTGAATGTATCTCCCCGCATGCATCCAAGCAGGACCCTCTTAATTCCACATCATCTCAACATGCGAATTTAGATGGTTCTTCTCCTATTGATGTTGATCCTAGCCCGACTAATCAAGCTGAAGAAGTATCTTCTTCTGATCTCCACAATTCCTCCAGTACTACTCAGCCATCTAAAGCAGACCCTACGGCATCTCACTTGCACCAGGCGGCCAATACTCATCCAGTCCAGATTATCACAGGTTATGATCAATCGGCCAAAGCAACAACGCCCATCCAAACTGCTCAAGCTCCCCCTCAAGACTCGACCATCCCAGTTCCTAATCCCCAAGTTATGGTGCCGGCAATGGATATTCCCTCTAGCAGCACCTTTCGCAGCCCAGACCCGGTGTGCCCATCCCAAACAGCTTGTAGCCCATCACAAGTGCAACCTTCTTCATCGAATGCTGTTCCATTTGACCTCACAGAAGGTAACCGGTCCCCAATTCAAACATCTCCATCTCATAGTCATAAAAATCTTTCTTCCAACCTGAGCCCCAACTCCCTCCCTTTCAGTCCTTGCATAAATACCCAAGCCACTATACAGCACAATTCACCTCCTCAGCCCTGTCATCCTATGAACATTGTCTCCCCTAATAAATTTGTCGTTTTGCAAACTATCGAAGAGGAAGATTCTGATAACGATCACGCCCAATTTGAAGCTCTTGATCTTGACACCCCAAGTCTCAGAAGGTCGAAGCGTCGTACGAAGAGTCGTTATCGTAATTATTAGATTTCTTTCTTTGTTTTATCTAGCTTTAATTTCTATTTCTTTCTCCAAGGTAAGGCTCCTTTGTCCCCCCTTTTAAGGGTAAGGTTGGTTGTCCCCCTTTAAGCTTGTTTTCCTTTTTTCCATTTATAAAAATCTAGTTTATAAAAAAAAAAAAAATGAAGAAGGAATTTACATTGGTCAACGAAAGTATGCACTAGAGGTATTGGAGAGATTTGGAATGTTGGATAGCAATTCAGTGAAGAATCCAATTGTCCTTGGCTGTAAAGCCATGAAGGATGAAAGAGGTTCTAAAGTAGATACTAGGCAATACAAGCATATGATTGGAAGCTTGATGTATTTGACAGTGACGAGACCTGATCTAATGTTTGTAGTAAACCTGGCTAGTAGATTCATGGAGAAACCTACACAGTTACATAAACAAGCTGTGAAGACAATTCTAAGATATCTAAAAGGTACAGTGGATTTGGGAATATGCTATAAAAAGGTAGGAGATGGCAGTGAGGTGTTTGCCTTCTCAGATAGTGATTATGTTGGTGACACTGACGATTGCAAGAATACCTCAGGATATGTCTTCCTAATAAGTTCAGGAGATGTGCCATGGAGTTCCAAAAAACAACCTGTGGTTAGTCTTTCTACCACTGAAGCTGAATTTATCTCAGCGGCTTCTTGCACTGTGGATGTTGAGAGTTCTCAAATGTCTTGGCTGGAGTGGAAGTAAGTGCACTGTGATTTATTGAGATAATTCCTCTACTATTAAATTGTCAAAAAATCCAGTCATGCATGGGAAGAGCAAGCATATTTATGTCAGGTTTCATTTTCTTCGTGATCTTTCAAATAATGGAGTAGTGGAGTTAAAGTACTGCAGTTCTACGAATCAACTTGCTGATATTATGACCAAGCCTATGAAACTCGAAGCTTTTGTGAAGCTAAGAATGTTCCTTGGTGTGTGCTCTGTGCCTTTAAAGTAAACTGATTGTTGCTGCAATGAAGTTTAAGGGAGGATATTGTTGGAGGTTTAACAAGTGTTTTAAGTCGGTATATGGCTTGGTTAATTTTAGTTTGTTGTTCTGTTAAATAAAGTCTTGTCTTGTAGGACTCTTAGATTAGTTTTGTTTCAACACTAGTTCTCTTGCCTGTGTCGATGACACGATGCCAGTTTGAGAATTTATCGATAAATGAAATAATGTGGAAATAAACCCAGATACCTAACAAAATAAAACATTTTACTTTGATATTTATTTTATAAGAAAATTAAGAAATAAATATTTTAATTGTAAATACTGTTAAAATACAAATTTTTTTTTATTGTTTTCTTAATAACGAAAACTCAGTCTTCTTCTTCTGGGGGGTTTTGCTTAACTTTGTAAACATGAGATGCAATAACTTTGTCCATTATTTCTACCTACACATGAGACAAAGAAAATTCAATCATACTCAATTAACCAAATTTTCTGCTTCATCTACAAAACTCAAATCCTCCCACATATTATTATATAAAATATAACTGGCAAACAAAGATGCATTTGATCAAAATTAATCAACCCTAAAAGCTAAAAAAATGGCAATTAAATCAATGAAAACCAATACACATACCCCAACAAACGAAACCACAACAATTAGAAGATGTCCAACATTCTATAAAAATGAACTCATGCCCGTGCCGATGGCATGGTGTCAGTAAGAGCGTGATCAATGTATGAACCGAGCATGATGAAAAAAATTAATTAAGAAACTACAACTAAATATCTGTAAAACCGTAAAGGCCTCTTTGCCTGGAACGGAGGGATTAATCAATAATTTGTACACGAAACTGCAGGCCGACAAAAAAAATGGGTCGGACATAACTTATGAATTTTTTTATTTGTATAAGAAATTGCGGGCCAGAAAAAAATTAAATTGCCGAACAAAAAAACGGGTCGGACAAAAATTAAATTGATTAAGTTAATTACAATAACAGTTAAAAAGAAAAAAATCAAATATTTCAAATTACAAAACTTACGATTTTTTTTATTTATATACGAAATTACGGGTAAAAAAAAATTAAATTGATTAAGTTAATTAAGATAATAATTAAAAATAAAAAAATTAAAATACAAATATTTAAAACTTATCGCTAGACTAAAATTAAATTGATTAGTTATGCACATTAAAACAATAAATCTCAGTAAAACAATATCGGTAAAACCATAAAACAATAAATGTAAAATTGTAAAACCGTATATAATAAGTAAGCCGTAGAATATGCCTTCATTGGAACAGTTATCTATTTTTGGAAGAAAAATAAGCAATAAAATTGGAAAAAGTAACTGCCTTTCACACGTTTACAGTTTACATTAAATGTAGAGCGTAGGATTATAGTAAAAGAATTAATCTCAGCCTGTAATTTACCTTTACCAATTACACACGTGTTTTGGTATCTCTGTGCCTATGACACGGTGCGAGTATATATGATTTCGTCAATTCAAATGACTGTACCTAAATAGAATGTGCTATTTAAAAATATTATAGTTGAGGGGTACATTGCTTCAAGTGATAGTTAGGAGACTGATATTTTATAAGGGGTGATTGTTCAAAAGGCTAATTGCAGGGTGCGACTTTGTAATATGAAGATAAAATATTGGGAGAAGAAAAAGGGGTGACTACTCATAATATTAATTGTAAGGGGTTAAAAATGAGTAACTACTCACACATGTTAATGTGAGGGTGAATCTCAACCATTAAATTTTTAAAGAAAATTTAATCTCAACCTCTGAATAGCCCTAGTCAATTATCTAGTTGTTTTATAAGGAAACCTAATTCTAACACTATAAGGAAACCCAGAAGAGGAGGTTACCCAAATAAATAACAGCTGTAGGATGATAGTAAAAAAATTAAATCATGACATCTAAATAGCCCTAGTCAATTACCTAACTTCTTTATAATATAGAAAACCTAATTATAACAGTATAAGGAAACCCAGAAGAAGAGGTTAACCAAATAAATAACAGCCGTAGGATGATAGTAAAAAAATTAAATCCTGACATCTGAATAGTCCTAGTCAATTACCTAGCTTCTTTATAATATAGATTAATTGACCACGTTTTTAGGAGATGATAACGTGGTTCTGTGGTAGCTTTGTTATTTTAGCATTTTTCTGTTTTTGTAAGGCTTATAAAAGCCACAGTTTCTTTTTTGAAGGTAGAATGATAGACACAGACTTTTGAGCATTGTTTGTGATATTTCTAGTCTCAACAATTTGTTTGTTGATTTCTCGATTAGTGTTCAAAGGGTTCGTTGCGGTGATGATGGTGTCGAGGGATATGACAGAAAAGTAGACAATCGAGAAAGGGATGGATTTGGGGGAGAGGAGGAGGATCACGTCACCCTTTTGGATTCCCTTGTCAGAGAGGGCAGAGGAGACTGATTCGACGGCCCTCCAAATGTGGGAGATGGTGAGGTGGCAGCCACAGAAAGAATCAAGTTATTTTGTATTCTTTGTTGTTAACTTTTTGACATTTGACATTTGATTTGTTTATTATTATTATTATTATTTTTTGAAATTTTGGTTTTATATTTGATTTATAAAACTTGGCCCTTTTTCCATCTTAGAAATTTGTTGCCACGTGGATCTTCATCAGTATTAATGAGGACATAATTGTCCTCACAAAAAAATTAACGTCTCTTTCATAAATAACGTCATGAGGGACTCGCATGATGTTCAAAGTTGAGTTGAAGGACAACCACATGAAGTTTTCAACATCAGTCACCATTTAAATAAAAAAAGTCAAGTTTAGGGACCAAATTATATATTAATCCTTTTGTTAAATAGAAATGTGACTTGCACATGTTCAAAATTCTAAGAATATTAATGTTTTTTTTTTTGTAAAAATATAATAGTAATCCACAAACTTAATAAATGTTCTTTTTTTATAAATAAACTTAATATTTCCATCACTTGAAGAAAAAACTTTAAACAAAAATAATTTTCTCTTAAATAAATCATAAACATGATTTTGCATAAATTATGTTAGATAAATTGAGATGGTTTTCAAAAGAACTTTTTTTTTGTTTCCCAAAAGTGTTCCAGGATTGATAACCCAAGACTAATCCTCGAGCCGAGTTGTACCACAAATAGCAGTAATTGCACTTCCATAGGTTTTGGGTTCGAGACCAAAATTATATGTTTTTATCTTCGTGGATATTAGAGTGACACCAAATCTATGGTTCCAAATTCCAATCCAGATCAGTCCAGAAAGCCCAAGAACAAAAGTAACAGTGTGGATAGGACTAATGACACCCTTGTTGATCATATTCCTATACTTCAGCCATTCATCTACTTAATGGATACACTACAAAAATCACACAGAAAGGTAGTGTTGTTCTCACCAAGGACATCATCCTACATAATTTTCTTTATGTGACTGCTTTCAAATTGAACTTACTGTCAGGTAGCAACTTGGCTATTGACAGTAAATTCAATTTGGTTTGTTCTTCCTCCGTGTGCTTGTTTTAGGACCAAACTTACAAGAAGCTCAAGAGGATTGCTAGACCGATTGATGACATGTACAAGTTCATAGTTTCAGCAGATAATTCTAATAAGGATATTGTTCAATTCAATTCTTGTAATTGTGCTCAATCCCTATGTTCTCATATTGATATACATATATATACTTCTAACAAAAATGTTAATCTTTTGCATTTGTGACTTAATGCATGAATAATTTATTTTACAAGTAATATATAGTTGAAAACATGAGTGTTAATAGCATAGCCCACATTAAATTGTTCAATTTCTTTATCAAATTTAACTCTAAACAATTCAGATTTTAGGTTAGGTGAACTTCCTACTCATAGAACAGAATAGATACTTGTACAAGATAAAAAGAGAAGGAAATAATTAGAGGCAATCCATACACGTCGTAGGAAGAAGATTTTCCCTTTCTTGTCGGAGATTGAAGAAGAAGGCCGTTAAAAACCTTGATCTGCATATGGAGGTTGGTCAGTATTGAAAAAACATCCTAGGTAGTATCAATGAAAATAATAATAAGTTATGGGAAGGAAAATTCTACCTAGAAAGTATTGCCCTTCGCAGTTATCAGCCCAGTAAACCATCTCCTAAACGAGTTTCCAAATCAAAGCCACCACCAAAAAGCTCCTTCCCTACTTCCAACTCTTTCATAAGAGCACCATAATCAACTTTAAACGCATCCCATTGTGTCGTTGATGCCTCCAGCTTTTCCCTAGCCATTTGAAAAGCAGCCTCATCTTCCATCTTTTCTCTCTCCAACATAGCTAACTTTTTAGCTGCTGAAACCACATTTTTCTCTTTTATCACTAACATTGCTTTCTGATAGCCTCTCTCGAGCCAAGTTGTATCTAAACCACTCGTATCCATGTCATCTAGAGAATCCTTTATATATTCCAATTCCTTCGAAGATATGGTAAGTACTGTATGTTGACGAAGAATTCGGAGGGAGCGGATAACTGATTCCATAAGTTCAGTCTTCACCCGAGCTGTCTTTAAACAAAAACCAGAGAGAAAGTTGGGTTTGACTGTCATTATTTCTTCGAATGTTGTCTTCAATTCATCTTGAACGTATATGCCTTGGATCAAAGTTCTACCCCTTTTCCAGTCATCATTCCAATTTGACAAAGACATATCAGATAACTCTTTGTCAGCTTTTGGTTGCAATGGAGAATCACTGGAGTGAAGAGACTGTTCCGTAGATGCTGAGGGAACAAATTCATTGAGTGGGGGCAATGCAATTTTTCTCAAATTAGGGCTTGATGAATTAGCTAACTCTTCGTTATTGTCTGACACCGGTGGAGAAGGAGATGCAACAACTAGGGTTAATGAAACATTGGGGGAAGATACAACTGATGGAGGTATCGAGGCTTTCAAAGGTGTGCCCTGTGAATATATAGACATTGAAGTTAGAGTATTCCTCGCCAAACAAATAGTGTATATCAGGAATCAATCAGAGATGGCCACATAAATTTTTACCTGTTCAAGTGGAATACTACTGCTAGTGCTAAATTCATGTGGAATACTTCTGCTACTGCCAATGTCATGTGGAATGATACTACTACTTCCAATATCATGTACCTGCTCAAGTGGAGTGCTACTGCTACTGCCAATATTATCCTGAGACTCAACAATGACATTTATAGTAAATCAAAATATATAAATGTGTCTACATATATTGATTGGCAGCAGCATGCTAAAGTTCTTAAAGGCAAGGAATTAAAGTAATAACACATATCTTAGATACTCAAAAGATAATTTGACCAATCAAATATTAATTATCCAATTGAGATGAAATGGAGGAAATGAGCAACCAATCATGTAGATCACATAGACTAAATTAAGAAGAGAAATTATAATTTAAACATAGATTTATCCAATTACCACAAGGAGAAACAATCAAATATACGACCACGAACTAGAACAACAAATTATAATTTATAGCATCAAATCATGATATCAACACAAAAAGAGCGAATTTAAATCATAGAATCATGGACTTAAAGAGACATTACATAGAAGGATCCTAATGCAATAGTTTTTAACATCTACTCTCATGCTACAGATTTTATCACTGTATTTTCCACCAAGTTCTAGGATGACGAACATACATGTACACACACATGGATATGAAGAGAGAGAGAGAGAGAGAGAGAGAGAGCGAGCTCATTGGTGAATTTGACATACTCATCATCTTCTCTCAGACCAGTCATTTGATCGAATTCAAGTGGAATGCTACTGCTACTGCCAGTATTATCCTAGAGACTCAACAATGACATATCTAGTAAATCAAAATATATAAATGTGTGTTTACATATATTGATGGGCCAAGGAAATAAAGTAATAACACATATCTTAGATGCTTAGAAGATAATTTGACCAATCAAATATTAATTATCCAATTGAGATGAAATGGAGGAAATGAGCAACCAATCATGTTGATCACATAGATTAAATTAAGAAGAGAAATTATAAGTTAAACATAGATTTATCAAATTACCACATGGAGAAACAATCAAATATACGACCACGAACTAGAACAACAAATTATAGTTTATAGCATCAAATCATGATATCAACACAAAAAGAGTGAATTTAAATCATAGAATCATGGACTTAAAGAGACATATTACATAGAAGATTCCTAATGAAATGATTTTTAACATCTACTCTCATGCTACAGATTCTATCACTTTGTTTTTCACCAAGTTCTAGGATAACGAACATACATGTACACACACATGGATATGGAGAGAGAGAGAGAGAGAGAGAGAGAGAGACCTCATTGGTGAATTTGGCATACTCATCATCTTCTCTCAGATCACCAGTCATTTGATCGAATTCAAGTGGAATGCTAGCCATTTGATCGAATTCAAGTGGAATGCTACTGCTACTGCCAGTATTATCCTGAGACTCAACAATGACATATATAGTAAATCAAAATATATAAATGTGTGTCTACATAATATTGATGGGGGAAGGATATAAAGTAATAACACATATCTTAGATACTCAGAAGATAATTTGACCAAACAAATATTAATTATCCAATTGAGATGAAACGGAGGAAATGAGCAACCAATCATGTTGATCACATAGACTAAATTAAGAAGATAAATTATAATTGAAACATAGATTTATCCAATTACCACATGGAGAAACAATCAAATATACGACCACGAACAAGAACAACAAATTATAGTTTATAGCATCAAATCATGATATCAACACAAAAAGAGTGAATTTAAATCATAGAATCATGGACTTAAAGAGACATATTACCTAGAAGGATCCTAATGAAATGATTTTTAACATCTACTCTCATGCTACAGATTCTATCACTCTGTTTTTCACCAAGTTCTAGGATGACGAACATACATGTATACACACATGGATATGAGAGAGAGAGAGAGAGAGAGAGAGAGAGAGAGAGAGAGACCTCATTGGTGAATTTGGCATACTCATCATCTTCTCTCAGATCACCAGTCATTTGATCGAATTCAAGTGGAATGCTACTGTTACTGCCAGTATTATCCTGAGACTCAACAATGACATATATAGTAAATCAAAATATATAAATGTGTGTCTACATATATTGATGGGGCAAGGAAATAAAGTAATAACACATATCTTAGATACTCAGAAGATAATTTGACCAATCAAATATTAATTATCCAATTGAGATGAAATTGAGGAAATGAGCAACTAATCATGTTGATCACATAGAATAAATTAAGAAGAGAAATTAAAATTGAAACATAGATTTATCCAATTACCACATGGAGAAACAATCAAATATACGATCACGAACTAGAACAACAAATTATAATTCATAGCATCAAATCATGATATCAACACAAAAGAGCAAATTTAAGTCATAGAATCATGGCCTTAAAAAGAATCAACATGTGTCACTCAAGCTCTCAAAGATGTCAAGTGGTACCAGGCCATGTCCGAGGAGTATGATGCTTTAGCTCGTAATGGTACTTGGGATATGGTTCCCTCGGTAGGTACTTGCAATATTGTTGGTTGTAAATGGATCTTCCGCATTAAACGATACGATGATGGAACCATTGATCACTACAAAGATCGCCTTGTGGCTAAGGGGTTTCATTAGCGAACATGAGTTGATTATCACAAAAATTTCAGCCCGGTGGTCAAACCTACCATTGTTCATCTAGTTCTCTCACTAGCCGTATGTCGAGGATGGGATCTTCGGTAGCTGGATGTCAATAATGCCTTTCTTCAAGGCAATATGTCCAAGGAAGTATTCAAGGCTCAACCACCTGGCTTCATTGATAGGGACAACCCTCAGCATGTATGTCGGCTTCACAAGGCAATCTATGGTCTCAAATAGGCTCCCCGAGCATGGTATAATGAGCTATGACAGTTTCTCCTCGCCTTCAGCTTCATAAATTCTGTGGCAGATACTTCGTTATTCATACTTAATACATGGGACACAACCATCTATCTTCTTGTTTATGTGGAAGACTTCATCATCACTAGGAACCAGCTAGCTGCAGTTCAGACCTTCATCTTTCTGCTCGCTAGTCGCTTCTCGCTCAAGGACCTTGGTGATCCCCACTATTTCCTTGGTGTTGAAGTTGTTATGCGACCAAGTGGTCTTCTGCCCTTGCTCGCACAGGCATGACCGATGCTAGCCCGATTGCTACGCCACCTCGCCTACCTTGACACTTCAGACAGGCACTGCTCTCACGGATCCTATAGAGTTTCGAGCAATGGTTGGGAGTCTTCAGTATCTATCCCTTACTAGCCCTGATGTCGCCTTCACCGTCAGCAATGCGGGCATTCTTCTTCATCGACAGTCTCCTCCAGCTCTCCACGCATTCACTAATGCTGACTCAGTGGGCAACAAAGATGACGACACACCTACCAGTGCCTATATTGTCTATCTTGGAAGCAACCCGATCTCTTGGAGCTCCAAGATACAACGCACTGTTGCTCGCTCCTCAACTGAAGCCGAATACCTTGCAGTGGCTGCCAGTACTGCTGAAGTCCAATGGAGTATGTCTCTCCTTGGAGAACTCGATATAACCTCCGATCCATTCTGTTATTTATTGTGACAATGTGGGCGCCACGAGTCTCTGCTCGAACCCGGTCTTCCATACTCGCATGAAGCATGTGGACCTGGACTTTCATTTCATCCGTCAACAAGTTCAGGATGGGCTTATGCGCGTTTGTCATGTTTCCTCGGCTGATCAGTTGGCAGATGCACTGACCAAGCCTCTTACTCACCAACGGTTTCATCAATTACTTCACAAGATTGGTCTCTCCTCTCGGACGTCCATCTTACGGGGGCATATTAGAGAATAATAATATTATTAATTATTCTTGTTTATTTGTAATTACCTTATATAGTTCTTTCCTTATTATGATTCCTTTCATGTATAAGTTTCTTGTACCCTACTCCAAGTGTAACCCTAATTGTAACTCTCCCTATAAATAGGTGATTCAATCAATGGAAATGTTATGCCATTATTCCTAAACTTTATTAGTTTGTACATGATGTACATACGTTTACACACACATGGATATGAAGAGAGAGAGAAAAAAGAGAAAGAGAGAGAGAGAGACCTCATTGGTACACTGTGAATATACAGACACTGAGGTCAGAGTATTCCATACCAAAAAAGGGGTTCATATTAGAAATCAATCAGAGATGGTAACATAAATTTGTACCTGTTCAAGTGGAATACTACTGTTACTGCCAACATCATGTGGAATACTTCTACTACTGCCAACATCATGTGGAATGCTACTGCCACTGCCAACATCATGTGGAATGCTACCGCATCGCCAATATCATGTACTGCCAAGTGAGTGCTACCGCATCGCCAATATCATCCTGAGACTCAACAATGACAGTTATAGTAAATCAAAATATATAAATGTGTGTCTACATATATTGATGGGCATCAGCATGCTAAAGTTCTTAAAGGCAATGAATTAAAGTAATAACACATATCTTAGATACTCAGAAGATAATTTGACCAATCAAATATTAATTATCCAATTGAGATGAAATGGAGGAAATGAGCATCCAATCATGTAGATCTCATAGACTAAATTAAGACGAGAAATTATAATTGAAACATAGATTTATCCAATTACCACATGGAGAAACAATCAAATATACGACCACGAACTAGAACAACAAATTATAATTTATAGCATCAAATCATGATATCAACACAAAAAGAGTGAATTTAAATCATAGAATCGTGTTCTTAAAGAGACATATTACATAGAAGGATCTTAATGCAATGGTTTTTAACATCTATGCTCATACTACAAATTTTATAACTCTGTTTTTCACAAAGTTCTAGGATGACGAACATACATGTACATACACATGGATATGGAGAGAGACAGAGAGAGAGAGAGAGAGAGAGACCTCATTGGTGCACTCCCCATATTCATCGGCAATACCTTCCTCAGGAACATCATCTTCTTCCATATCACTATTCTTTTGATCGACCCTGTTTTTGCGAAGAACAGAACAAAATGAACCAAACCCAAGAAATAATACACACTGATTTTGCCTTACTTTCCATGCATAAATTAGAAATAACCTTAAGAACTTTATACGTAGAAACATGAGATACCTTGCATTCAGTTGTCGTACGGTCTCATTAAGATCACCCTTCCAAACAAGACTATCCTTATGATAAGATGACTTCACTCCGTGAAGCTTCTTTGCAGTGAGATACCCACAACAAAAAGTCTTTAATTTGGGGCAATTATTTATGCACACTTCCTCAAGTGATGGGAACTCAAATGATTGGTGTTTACTCGAGCAAAATGATGAAAGCTCTACACAATGTCTAAGCATTACTATTCTTAAAGAAGGGAACACAATTTTTTTCAAGGCATAGAGGTCCTCATTCATTTCAACTACTTCTTTCAAGGAGTTAGCGTTCCAAACAGTCAAGAATTTAAGATTCACAAGCATGTGGGCCATAGTAGATGAGATTAGGTAACCCAGGTTGAAACAATCATCCACACTCAGTCGTTGAAGGTTTTGAAAAACTTGAATTCCTTGGGGAATTTGCCTACATAAATGCTCCAGGTTTTGTAACAACATCAATCGAAGAGATTTTAGCTGACCGAGTATTTGACCATGAGCATTCTCTCCCATAATCTGTAGCCCCTCAAAATTAAACACTATTTCTAATGAATGACAGTTCACTATATATACTTCTTCAAGATTCTGTAGCCAATGAGATGCAACAAGTTTGGAAAGCTCTAGCATTCCACCTCCCACAATCTGTTTTAGTTGGTAGATACCACCACAAGTTAGTGTAGTGAATACCATTAGTGGATTTATAAATACAAAGCTATTTGAAAACATAAACAAATGTCCTCATGATTGTGGACTCATAATTTTTGAAGTAATTTAATTTCTTCTAGCAATTTCATTTTTTGTGTATTAATCTTGCTAACATGCTCAATATTGATGGAACATATAGCTCTCTTTGGCTAAATTGTTTCTCTTTTTTATTTTTAGTATTTTTAAATCAAAGGGATTTGTTTTTTCACTATCCACATCTTCTTCATTAGGTACTACTAAAATTTCACATAAATTAAGGTATTTCAATTCTCAACATGATATTGGATATTTAGCCTAATGTTTGTTAAGATAAACCATAATAATATTGTTTGAATGCAAACTCTTCTAACTTAGGGGAATAAATGAATCCCCTATGTAATTTTTATGGTATGCACAAGAAACATGAAAATGAAACCATTAGTGAATTTCTCTATGTACTCTACAAGATAGTAGTGTTGTAAACATTGCTCTTAATCTAGCAATTAGACTAGGAGATCTTATGTTGATTTGTTTTGGAATGCTTCGTAAAGTTTTACTCTTTATCCAAAAAAGAAAAAAGAAAAAAGAATAGGAATATTTATCAAGTTGATCACCATACTTTTAACTTTTATTCATTAAGGCCACCCTATAATTTTTTCGTCAATTTCACCATTACATTTCAACCTTGAAGGCACATTAGTCCCTCTATCCACTGAAGTAATTGAAAAAGCAACTACAAATCCCAAAATATCTTTGTATATATATACATATATATATATATATATATATATATATATATATATATATATATATATATATATGGTATTTCTTGGATACATGTTTTTGTATAAGTCAAATTTCATTTAAATAATAGTCTATTTGACTAAAAAAATGTCAAAGGACAACAACTTAGGAATGGAGTATGTAATACTCCCTCCGTCCCTAAATAATTGTCCTGGTTTAATTATTTATATTGGTTTAATGTGTAGTTTCCTTTAAAGCCCATGTGTATGTGGCCCATAATTAAAGTAGAGTGAAAAAGTAAGGGTAAAGTGGTAAAAATGATATTCTAAAAAGGTAAGTTTCAAACTGGACAATTATTTTGAGACGGACGAAAAAAGAAAGGAGGACGATAATTTAGGGACGGAGGGAGTATGTGATAAGCAAATAATGTATAAACCGTTTTCAAGTGTCAAAAAAAGGGTATGTTATATTTTGGGGTAAATACTACGGAAAAAGAGAAACATACAAATGGATTAAAAAAAGGGGTATGTTATATTTTTTTCACGCCATAGTCCTCATTCATTTTAACTAGTTTTTACACATGTGCGTTAAATGCACGAAAATAGATCTCTTTTAATTAAATTACACTCAAATAAAACGAATATTATAAACAAAACTTAAAAATAAAGAAAAAAACGTGATGAAGGGAACAACCTACTAAAAAATATGATTTTTAAATTAGAGACTCATGTATACTCACAAACTTTTTTTTTTTTTTTTGTATTTTCAGAAACTAAGAAAATAAAGTTAAATTTTTTTGGTTATAAAAATTTCAGATGTGATGAAATGGATAAATATTTCAGATATTTATCATCTTTCCAAACACTTTATCAATTATGTCAATATACTGTAATAAATCATGAGTAATTCTAATTTACTTGATTTTTTTAGTACAATAGCTTTTCAAAATATTTATGCAAATCTATAAATCTTTATAGCTAGGTTTACTTGAGAGTTGTGTAGTTAATTAATTAGATTTGTGTTCTCAATGCATGCTAGCTATATATAGTAATACTTATTAAATATGACTTTCCTTTTTTGACAAGTGCATTTTGACGGGATTTTAGCTTTTTTAGACTACCTAATTTATATATATATGAGTGGCGCTATTCAGACTCCTCCTTCCTATGAGTGTACCCCCCAAAATTGTTAATTTCCTATCTTACCCTTACTTCTTATAACCAAACACCCTCTTCCCTCCTTCCACCCCTCTCCGTCTAACAATCCCCCTCCCCCCTTCTTCTTCTTCCAACCCACCACCACCCCCCGCTCCCTCACTCACTGTTCTCCATCTACCTCCCTTCCTTCTTCCCTCTCATTATTCTTCCTCCTTCCCCCAATGCCTCCCTTCTCTCTCCCTCCCTCCCCATCTCTCACTATTCTTCCTCCTCCCTCCCCATCTATGCAAAATTTTGATTTAATTTCATTATATCAATAAATTGATTTATATTATTAATCTTTTGTAAATTGAAAAATAAAAAAAAACATGCATGAAATTATTAATTATGAACTCTAAGAAACATGTGTGTTATTAACAATACTTTCTGAATATGCATGAAAGACTATATGTGCTTAATTATGCTTTTATTTGGCTACTCACACATACATACATACATACATACATATATATATATATATATATATATATATATATATATATATATATATATATATATATATATATATATATATATATATATATACATATATAAAATTATATCCTTATATATACTCCCACCGTCATAAATAAAATAGCTCTTATTTGACAAATTATACTTTTTAAGATTGTAACTTTACTTGTTCTTCTTCAAATTAAACTAAAGTTATCGCTAATTTTAGAATGAGGATTTTTTTTTAATTTATTTTTTTGGAACAAACTATCAAAGAGCAATTAAGCCTACTTTTTTTTAATGGGAGGGAAGGAGGATATTTAAACCTCAAAAAATCAAAGTTAGAAGAAGGGGTATATGATATATTTTTGGGATAAATACTATGAAAAGGGAGAAACATACCGATGGATTTAAAAAAGGTTGTTGTGTCGTGCCATCGTCAAGTTTATTCTTGTAGAAGCCTCCGAGTTTAGGCAACCTCCTAACTTCGAGTATTCTTAGCTTCGGAAACAGAAGTATGAAATCATTGAGGTTCTCTTCTTTAGTTTCTGGTTCTCTGCTTGTAGTAGTTCTTCCTAATTCCCCCTTGGAGACAATTCCCTCCAACGTCAGACAGTCATGGATGAATAGTTTTTGGAGCTGCACGAGGCTTTTAGCTGCAGAGTAGGGAAAAACACATTCTATTGCCGGACAGTTGTCAATATGAACCTCTATAAGGTTGCCCAAGCATAGAGGATCAATGGGATCCAACCACAAGTGTCTCATCATGGGCATGCCATCCAAACCCAACCACCGCAATTCTCCCAATGATCCCCCAGGAATAACATATTGGAGTTGCTTACAATTTCTCAAGACTAGTTTACTCAGGCTTACAAACTTTTCAAGTACGAGAGGATCAGTCCAATCTTCTATATCTTCTAATTGAAGATTCATGGTAGTCTTTACAATGCCCTCAATCTTGGCTTCTAAAACCCACTTCATTCCAACTATCTTTCCCAAATTAATGGTTTTTCCCAGTCGACTTCTATACTTATACCTAATATCTCCATTTCCACATTTGTACGAACCAAAATAAAAGCTTTCCAAGTTCTCGAAGCGAAAGCGCTGCAAATCTAAAAGATCGTTAGGATCCACCAAGTTAATCTGTAAAGTGGTCAAATTAGACAAGGAGTCCAACTCTGTGATACGTCCGCCGTTTTCTCTGTTTTCGATATCCTTGTCTTCAGCTGCTCCTAATAAATAAAAATTGCCCATGCACAACACCTCTAGCTTTTTCAATCCTGACAACATACCGCTTGGGATGAAACCTCCTCCTTCTTCACACCTCAAATCCAACAACTTTAGATTTCTTAATTGAACTATTTGACGTGGGAATGACGAAATTTTAGAGCCCCAAAAGCTTAGGATTTGCAATCTCGATAGGCTTCCAATCGTTGACGTGATCGCTTCACTTAAGGACATACCTTCAAGAGACAACATTCGTAGGTTTTTCAGGACCTGAAGTGCAAGTGGCGGATGGTCCTCGTCTCCTCCAATATTTTCAAATACTCTCAGTACTTCCATCTGCTTAAGAAAGGTTATATCTAGGAGTTTTCCATTAAGGGGTGCCTTTAAAAGCATGAGCTTTGGATAATCAACTATGTTGGTGCGAAGCTCATAACCACCATCAGTATCCGGTGCCATAATGTGCATATACACTTTGCCTCTTTCTTCCTTCATTTCTGAGATAATTGACAAGCATACATCTCTTACGACGTCATGCATTTTAACTATCTCATATTTCGGGTTTTTCTCCTCTTCACCATTATCAACTTCCAGGAGTAAGAAACAACTCTTTAGGTGATCGATTACTGTGTATGTTCTGTTTCGTGCATCTACGAATTTATCAACATTTTGAAATAACTTTAGGGCTAGACAATATCTAGCCAATTTTTCCACTTCAATCACAGCATCCTTCGGATGTTGACAACAAATCAGTAGTAATAGCTGAGCTTCCGGTAGTTCACCTTTCAAAAAGTCGTAACTCAACCTTAAGCTTGAGTACACATTTTTGTTCATTCCATGAATACTTGTTACACAACCTTGTTTTAGTTGTTTACGAGCATCCTCCCACACTTCCCTCTTCTTGTTGGATAGTGCACTTGCAAGAGTTACGAGAGCAATAGGTAGACCTCCACATTTACCTGCAACTTCTTTTGCAATCTCCTCTAGTTTTTCTTTCTCCACGCAATCTCCTGCTTCCTTTTTGAACAAATGCCAAGCTTCTTCTTCAGACAACTCTTCTACCGATATAGCCTCTTGAGTTCCCATGCTATTACACACACTTTTAAGCCTTGATGCAAGAATAACTTTGCATTTGACGTGGTCATTTCCGACTGGAATTAGTTTGATTCCCAGCCATGTTGCACTTCTTCCTCGTCTCCTTTTCTGAACATAGATGTAAACATATAAGTTACTAGTTATTAGTTCAAACAAAAACAAATAAGAGAAGCTTCCCCAAGGGAAAAATCACCTACCTCTTTTTGTTAATTAACGGTTCAAAGTTCAACAATTACAAATTTGACTTCAATCTTAACCAGCCAAGAAACAACAATCGAATTTCCTGATACCCTGCACATCCAATAGAAAAAATATTACGAAAAGTAAAATATTACTCTCTCCGTCCCAGATAAATATTCCTAGTAGACAAAACACAAGGACTAAGAAATGTAATTAATGATGTGTTGTAAAATATTTTATTCCCCATTACATACACACTTTCTCTCTCTCTCTCTCTCTCTCTTATTAATTATGTACAATTTACACTCACTCTCTCTCTAGAATGTGCAATAATGTTAGTATTAAATAAATGGATATATTAGGAAGAATGGTACAAATTTTGTATACCAAAAGTATTTAGGAACATTAGTTGGGACATCCGAAAATAGAAAGTAGGAATATTTCTATGTATGGACACCACAATCTTGTAGAATTTATAATACTAATAACACTAATGGATTAATTAGTATTATATATAAACCCAGTTGGAAGAAACAATTCAACACAGTAGACTAATTGATGGAAATTATTGTGAGGTACCTATTAGAACTAATAACACATGCATACAAGCCAAGGAGGGGAATCAAAGTATGGATTATAGAAGTTGTTCACAAACCGAACCGAAGAGAAAAAAGGGGCGGCACACTATTGAATTTATTTAGGGTAGAAAATTATAATCTCTCATATTAGAAAACCTCAATGAAATACATATTTATAGTACCCAACTAGGTTAAAAACTAATACATAAATAAATAAATCCTTTATCTAATTGGACTTGGTTTAGGGCCCAACATTGCCTCCCTCAAAACCAAGTCTTCAAACTTGATCATGCCCAACGTAGCCTTCATTTTCCAAAATAGCTCGGTCTTCAATGGCTTTGTAAAAATATCTGCAACTTGATACTCAACCATGATCTCTTTATCTCGAACCAAATCACGAATAAAGTGAAACTTGATGTCGATATGCTTGCTTCAACCATGAAAAACGGGATTCTTCGATAATGCAATCGCCGACTTGTTATCACATAAAATCTTTGTTGGACCATCTTGCTTAAATTGTAGAACATTGAGCAATCTACGCAACCAGACCGCTTGAGTAGCACTACCCGTTGCTGCAATGTATTCTACTTCAGCTGTAGAGAGAGCGACAACCTGTTGATTCTTTGAAGACCATGAAAACACGCCCGAACCAAGATAAAATGCATAACCCGAAGTACTTTTTTTATTCATAGTACCACCAGCCCAATCGCTAAATGTATAACCAACTAGCTTTCCATCACTAGAACTCGAATAAAAAAATGTCATCACTACACGTACCTCGGATATAGCGCAAAATTTACTTTGCAGCTAGCAAATGAGATTGACGTGGAGACTCCATAAACCTACTAATCAATCCAACACCATAAACAATATCCGACCTTGTTGAAGTTAAATATCTAAAACTCCCAACCAATCTTCTAAAATAAGTAGGATCAACGAAACCACCATTGCTATCACTCACTAACTTCAACTTTGCCTCAAGTAGAGTCAAAATTGGTTTAGCCTTGTCCATCTTAAACTTCTTCAAAATATCACTAGGATACTTTTTCTGTGAAATAAAGATTCCTCCATCTACTTGAGCAACTTTAATTCCAAGAAAATAAGACATAAGCCCCAAATTTGTCATCTCAAATTAATTTATCATAGCCTCCTTAAATTGTGCCACCAACTTCGGATTATTGCCAGTAAAAATCAAATCATCAAAATACAGGCAAACACTAAGAATATCACCATGCAACGATTTGATATATAAATTATGCTCATACAGACATCTCTGAAAACCATTCTCCACAAAATAAGAATCAATGTGAGTATACCAAGCTCTAGGAGCTTGCTTCAAACCATATAAAGACCTCTTCAACCTGTAAACTTTATCTTCATTGCCTCTTTCAATATACCCTGCAGGTTGTTCAACATATACCTCCTCTTCAAGAACGCAATTCAAGAAAGCTGACTTAACATCAATTTGATAAAATTTCCAACTATTTTGTGCAGCCATAGAGATAATCATACGGACAGTATCAAGCCTAGGAATTGGTGCAAATACTTCAAAATAATCAATACCTGACTTTTTCTTGTAACCTTTTGCAACTAACCTTGCCTTGTAACGATTAACTTCACCACTTGGTTTGTACTTTATCTTGTAAACCCACTTCACACCAATTGCCTTCTTACTACTTGACAAAGTAGTAAGCTCCCATGTATGATTCTTTTCTATTGCATGAATCTCATCATCCATTGCTTGAATCCAATGATCTTCACAAGATGTCTCATCAAAGTTAACTGGATCACAATCTGCAAATAAAGCAAAATTCACCATATCTTCATCGGATATCTCATTATCATTACCCACAATATAATCTTGCAACCTAGCTGGAAAGTTACGATGTTTCTGCGGACGCCCTGAACTTTCTCCCTGTGCAACTATTCAACTGTAGGAGTTGGAACATCACCTTGTACTTTAACATCTTCTTCTTTAGCAAAAACATTTGGAGAATCAAAACTTGAATTTCCCTTTTCTTTAGAAGACCATTCCCAAACACCAACCTCATCAAAAGTCACATCTCTACTAACAATAATTTAATTTGTCACCGGGTTGAATAATTTATTTTATTTTTGTTGTCAAGTTTTTTTCTCAAATGGTCAGGCACATGAGAATAAGCAATGCAACCAAACACCCTAATATGTCCAATAAAAGGTCTTCGACCACTCCATGCCTATCACACGCACACACACACTTCTTGCTGAGCACCTGTTCAAAACATAAATTGCACATGCAACTGCTTCTGCCCAAAAACTCTTGGGCAATTTCTTGAAACTCAACATGCACCTAACCATATCCATAATTGTTTTATTTTTTCTCTCTGCTACACCATTTTGTTAATACCATGTTTCTCAAGAAAATCATCACAAACAAGATACTCGGTGCCCCTATCAGTTCTCAAAGCTTTAATTTTATTCTCACTTTGTTTCTCCACAAAATAGTTAAACTTCTTAAACATATCACAAGCCTCAAATTTTTCTTTCAAAAAATACACTCATGCTTTTCTACTAAAATCATCAATAAACGTGATAAAATACTTGCAACCTCCTTTAGAAGCAACTTCAACTGAGCATAAATCCAAATGAATCAACTCCAACGTTCACTTTGCCCTCCAAGATTTGCCTGTAGGAAAAACATCTCTATGTTTCTTGCCCAAAACACATGTTTCACAAACTCCATTATGAACATCAATCATAGGAAATCCATTAACTATTCGTTTAGGAGCAAGATAATTACGACTTCCAAAATTAACATGCCCAAAATGCATGTGCCACAACCAATTATCATCATGAATCACAGAGCTAAAGCAAGATAAATTTTTGTAATACCCTAGATTATTACTTGTTTGAATTATGCTTGAGTTCATACATTCATGTTCATCATAAGTATGTTTACTTAGCTCATGTGTATGCTTAGATTCAATAGCTTGTTCGTTGACATTGATTTCTATGCTCGAATGCATCTTTTCTTTATGATATGTTTTGAGAATTGGTTTGTTTATATATGTTGAATGTACATATGTAAGTGTTAGATATTATCCATAACATCCTTAACATGATCTAAATGATGATTGAATGCATGTTGCATCGTCGATTAGATTGTTGGTGACTTCTAGTTGTTGTTGTTCTTCGTTTGGCTTGTTTGAGTGTTGTTCAGGAGTGTTCTGTTTGAGTTCTAGACCATCTTTGAGTGAGGTTTAGCCTTGGGTATTTTGGTTATGAGTTTGGGGGTCATTTTAGGTTGAATTCTAAACCTTTCGTGCACTAGAGGGCTTGCAGTCGCAAGGGGTTTGGACCTTGCCCCCGCAAGGTGAGCAGAAACTTGGGCTGGTGTATCTGGAGAGCATGCGCTTGTATGCATAATGGGCCATGTGGCCGCATGGTGCCATTTCCTATTACGGGCTGTTTTGCTTTGTGACGAATTTTGGCTATCCTAGTCCTACCCAAACCCATCCTAAACCATTCCTAAACCTTCCTAACTATCACTTATTGTATCCTAACCATCTAATTAAGTTTTAAAGTGGGTTAGTTGGCATTATTCTTGGGAATACCTCCATATCAATTGGACACATGTCCCACTTATCTTTTAGCCTTTGGTAACCCCAAATACACCCACTAAGCCTTCATTTATTGTCATCCTTTTCAAAAAACGCGGAGAGCATTTCTTGGGAGCTTGAGAGAGTTCCCTAGGGTTTCTTGAGAGTTCTTCCATGGATTCCATTGTTTGAGAGATCCATTTCCCAATCCAAGCCATAGAAGTGAAGAGGAGGTTGAAGAGAACACTTTCCACTGATTAGATTTTTGTTTTGGTTGTTGAAGTGCTGATTGCATGTAAGTAACTACATCTCTTTCTATTTGATTTTTGCCTCTTTGACCCTAGGGAAAGCAATCTTTGTGCTATTTGAGGTCAATGAGTGCAATTAGGGCTTTTAAGAGATGCCATGTTCTCTATATACTTAAATGACGATTTTTGATTAGATGAACTTGTTAGAGACCATGATTAGGATATTATTCATGTGTAGAGAAGTATGTTAATCTATCTTATCTTGCATGTACAAGTATTGAAAGCATGTTTGTAAAATTGCTAAAATGCGTATATGATTGAAATGTGACTTTTGTACTATGATTTCCTAATTGGGGGTTTTTGTTGGGGTTATGTTGGATTAATGACCTTGAGAATATAGTCATTGATGTTAGTTATGAACATAGGAGGGTATTGTGGCCAAGGGCTTCTATGCCCTAATTTTTAAAAGTTTAGGAATGACTCAACGGAGTCAACCATTGGGTTAGTATGACTTTAAAGAACTATATGCTTAAGTCCTATGTAATTTGGGGTAGATTTGATGGAGGTTAAGCCTCCGAGCATTTTAGAAGTGTATGAAGGACACTTGAATATTAGAGTCTTAACATTATCTCTAATGTGTTTATATGCTAGTTATGATTCAAATGCATGGCTAGTCGATTGTAGAGTACGTGCCTACTTGTTTGAGCATATGAGTATATATTACTTGTGCTTGAGTTTGAGTCCAACTGGAGTCAGTTTGTTGAGTCTGTGGTTGGACGGTGTATCGTCTTCACGAATTGTGGGATTCGTGATTTTGATGGATCGTAGTGTCGGGTTGCACACACCCCTCCATCGAGGGCCACGGTGGGGAAATAGTTGATCTTAATTAGTTGTAGTATGAAAACATGACTTTGATAACTATGGAACTCGAGTGGGGAATGTCTCGGGGACGTCGATACCACGATTTGGGTATCGAGGACACATATGGTTTGCACGTGTTTTTGCAGGAGCGACACGGTGGAAAAATGGTAACGGTATCATATCTCTTTTATGTGATTTATCTCACGAGTACTTATATGTGAATAACGTGCTACATGACTATGATATGATATGATGGTTGAGATGATTTAATGAATTGTTATACTTTGTTGATAACATGATATTTAAGATTGTTAAGCATGAATGCCTTGACATGAATATTGATGAAATGTTATATTATGCCAATAACATGATTTATTATTGTTGAGCATGATGCCATGACATGAAGTTATGTTTAGTAACTTACTAAGTCATTATGACTTATTCTGTTTTGTTTGATTGTTTTTCCCTAGATGCAAGTCGCACTAGCGGATCAAAGTGATTATCAAGTATCATTGGTGAAGCTTTTGCAAGGTTGCTACCTAGTAGTCTAGTACTTTTCTTTTGGCAAGGACATTTGGGAAAGTGAAGTTATGTAAACTTTACGTTGGGTAGCAAGTCTAATTGTGTTTGTGATATTTGTACTTATGTTGATTAGTACTTAATCTTTTGGAAGCCGACTTGTGTTAGTCGTGAATTGTATATTTGTGATGATCGTATTTTAGTTATGTTAACCAAGTGATGGTTGGTTTATTATGTTTGTTCTCTGGCATGCTTTTAGCCGTTGAGTATGTTAGACTAGACTTGTAGACTTACTTTAAATGTTGGGTTCCGGCTGTAACGTCGCCGATGACTTGGTTTTGTTAATTGCTATAAATTGTATGACATGGTGTTTTATTGTGTATGCCTAATGTTGCGTCACGCGCTACGAATTTTTGGACGGAGAGATTTACTATCTCTTTGGTTGTATTTAGTTTGAGCTTGTTAGCTCGGACGCCACTGAATATTTATGTTTCGCTTCCGCATTTGTTGAAGTTATTGGCGTATCGATGTTATAGCATTACCCATTATTTTTTTTGTTGTTCCTTCCCGGCAGCACGACCTTGGGATCTCGTCTTGGGATCCGGGTCAGGTCACCACAATTGGTATTAGAGCTATGTTTATAAGTTTAGCTATTGGCCGGGATAGGTTCCTTTGCTTAGGGGGTTGGTTTTGTGTGATAGTTCTATCTTAACGTTGAGTGTTATTGTAGGTTAAGATGGTGGATACTAGAGCTGGTACTAGCACTGGAGGTGGTGCAGGTAGAGGTGTAGATGTTGGTAGAGATACTAATGAGAACCGTCAACATGATATTCCTCTGCTACGGACAGAGAAAGAGTAATTTGAGGCTATGGCTACTATGTATAGAGGTATGCTTACTATGATGAATGAGATGAACCAAAGGGGATTTGGTAGAGTTGAACCACAACAAGGACCACAGCCAAAGCCACAACCAGAACCGCAAGTTGAGAGACTGGGACAGGATCCTAGACATCATGGGGATTTTATGCTTGAGAAGTTTGTGAAACTGAAACCAAGACAATTTGATGGGGAGCCGGATGCTTCGAAGTCTGAGTTTTGGATTGAGCACCTAGAGAAGATATTTGCACCTTTGAGGTGTGATGATGAACAAAAGGTTGTTTTGGCAGTGTTTACGCTAGAGGGTGCTGCGAAGCATTGGTGGCAAGTGCTTCGAGAGAGTTGGGACATGCTTAGAGTTCCCCACACATGGCCTAACTTTGTTCGGGAGTTTAGAGCTTCGTATGTACCTGAGGTTGTTCGAGAAAAGAGGGAGAATGAATTTCTTGACCAAGTACAGGGAGGTATGACCATATCGCAGTATTCAACAAAGTTCACAGAGTTAGCTCGCTATTGCACACACCTGATTCCAGATGAAGCTAAGAGGACGCAGAAATTTGTGAAGGGTTTGAGAACTGAGTATAGGAGGCAGCTATTATCTCATCAGTTTGTGGAGTATAGGAAGGCAGTTAATAGAGCCTACATGATTGAGAGGGACATCGAGGAGCATCGTGCCATGGGTAATTCGGGTTTCTCTCCATAGTCTAGACAGTTGGGGCGAAGAGAGATAGTGATGGTAAGACGAAGGTGCAGGGTCGTGTATTTGCTCTAGATCAGAGGGGAGTGCCTGAGTCTACGGCAGTTATTGGAGGTACCGTTTCTATCTTTGGTAGTGAGGCTCGAGTACTTATAGATCCAGGATCATCGCATTCGTATGTTGCATTACATTTTGTTGACAAATTGTATGTATTGCCTCAGTCTTTGCCTTACGTGCTTGAAGTGTCTACCCCGCTTGGGGAATGTTTATTGGCCTCAGAAGTTTATAAAACATGTGATATACTTGTGGATGAACATGTTTTGCATGCGGATTTGGTGGTGTTGCCACTTCATGATTTCGATGTGATACTTGGCATGGATTGGGTGTGTACATATCATGCATTGGTTGATTGCCATAGTAAGAGAGTTACTTTTGCTTTGTCGGGTGTTCCTAAATTTATGTTCTTGGGTGATAATGCATCGAGTGGTTTGCGCGTCATTTCTCCTCTTAAGGCTAGGAAGTTATTGTCGCATGGTTGTACGGGGTATCTTGCATGTGTGATTGATAAACAGGTTTCTACTTCCAATTTAGAAGATGTGCCAGTGATGAGTGAATTTCCGGATGTTTTCTCTAAGGATTTTGGGATGCCTCCGAATAGGGAGATTGAGTTTTGTATTGAGTTGTTATCGAGGATTTCACCAATATCGAAGACGCTGTATAGGATGGCACCTATGGAGTTGAAGGAATTAAAGGTTCAATTGCAAGAGCTTCTTGACATTGACTTTATCAAGCCGAGTGTGTTGCTTTGGGGTGCGCCAGTATTGTTTGTTAGGAAGAAGGATGGAAGTCTTAGGTTGTGTATCGATTACCGGGAGTTAAATAAGGTAACGATCAAGAACAAGTATCCATTGCCGCATATAGATGACTTGTTTGATCAATTGCAGGGATTAGTGGTTTATGCTAAGCTTGATTTGAGGTTCGGGTATCATCAATTGAAGGTTAGAGCCGAGGATGTTCCGAAAACTGTTTTTCGTACGAGGTATGGGCACTATGAGTTTATGGTAATGCCTTTCGGGTTGACTAATGCGCCAGCAGTATTTATGGACTTGTTGAATCGGGTGTTCCATAGTTTTCTCGATTGTTTCGTGGTGGTTTTCATCGACGACATTCTTGTGTATTCTAAGTCTCGGGAAGAGCATGCACAACATTTGAGGATGGTCTTATCGATTCTTCGGGAGAGGCAACTCTACGCCAAGTTTAGCAAGTGTGCTTTTTGTCTAGAGGAGGTTTCCTTTTTGGGGCACGTTGTTTCTAGTACCGGGATAGCGGTAGATCCTTCTAAGGTAGAAGCGGTGATGAATTGGAGGAGACCGACTATAGTTACGGAAGTTAGGAGTTTCTTGGGTTTAGCCGGGTATTATCGGAGGTTCATAGAGGGATTTTCAAAGATTGCTACACCAATGACGAATTTGACCCAAAAGAAGACAACATTTGTTTGGAGCAATAAGTGTGAAGATAGTTTCCAAGAGTTGAAGAAGAAGTTCACTACGACACCAGTTTTAGCGTTGCCTAGCGGAGGTGATAATTTTGTGGTTTATAGTGATGCATCGAAAGAGAGATTGGGTTGTGTTCTTATGCAGAATGGTAAGGTGATTGCTTATGCTTCGAGGAAGTTATCTCCATATGAGCAGAATTATCCCACGCATGACCTCGAGTTAGCAGCGATCATATTTGCTTTACATAAGTGGAAACATTATTTGTATGGGTCGAAGTTTGAAATAATTTTTACGGGTCACAAGAGTTTGAAATATCTATTCTCGCAGAAGGAGTTGAATATGAGACAACGAAGATGGATGGAGAAGTTGAAGGATCATGATTGTACGATATTTTATCATCCGGGGAAGGCGAACGTGGTCGCTGATGCTTTGAGTAGGAAAGTTCATTTATCATGTTTGATGATTCGGAATGGAAAATGTTGGAGGATGTTTGTGATTGGAATCCTAGTGAGGTTAATCATGGAATATTATTTGCTAGTGTTCGGGCTATTCCAGTGTTATTAGTGAAGATTACGGAGACTCAAAGAAAGGATCCGAGGTTAGTAAAGATTATTGAGGGTTTAAGTGAGAACGAGATGCATGAGTTCGCGATAAATCAAGATGGGATTTTGACTTTCAAGGGAAGAGTTTGTGTTCCTTCAGTTGAGGACGTGAAGCGACTTGTTTTGGATGAAGCTCACAAGGCAAGGTATACTATCCATCCGGGGAGTACGAAAATGTATAGGGATTTGAAGAAGCAATTTTGGTGGAATGGCATGAAGCGATAAATATCGGATTATGTGTCGAGGTGTCTAACTTGTCAATAGGTGAAGGCAGAACACCAAAGACCCGCGGGATTGTTGCAACCATTGGATATTCCGGAGTGGAAGTGGGAGCACGTTACGATGGATTTTGTTTCAGGGTTTCCACGTACTCGTAGAGGGTTTGATGTCATTTGGGTTGTTGTTGATCGACTAACGAAATCAGTTCATTTTATACCGATTGTGATGACTTATTCCTTGAGTCAGTTAGTGGCATTGTATGTGTAAGAGATTGTCAGATTACATGGGGTTCCAGTTAGTATTGTTTCAGACAGGGATCCGAGGTTTACATCGAGGTTTTGGCAAGCTTTGTAGGAAGCTATGGGGACTAAGTTGAATTTTAGCACAACTTTTCAACCTCAGACAGACAGACAGTCCGAGAGAACGATACAAATACTTGAGGATATGTTACGGGCTTGTACGGTAGAGTTTAAGGGGAGTTGGGATGCACACCTTCCATTGGCGGAATTTGCATACAACAATAGTTACCAATCGAGTATCGGGATGGCACCATATGAGGCAATTTATGGACGGAAGTGTAGATCTCCTATATATTGGGATGAAGTTGGAAAAGCAAAGCTATGAGGTTTGGAGATTGTTCAACAGTTGGCCGAGAGTGTGAAGTTGATTCGGGATAGATTGCTTACGGCTCAGAGTCGACAAAAGAGTTATGCGGATAATCGAAGGAGAGATTTGGAATTTCAGGTTGGAGATTACGTGTTTCTTAAAGTATCGCCGAGAAGGGGTACTAAGAGATTTGGGAAGAAAGGAAAGTTATCACCGAGGTTTGTTGGACCTTTTGAGATTCTTGAACGAGTTGGGAGTTTGGCTTATAAAGTGGCTTTACCGCCGTCATTGTCGGATATTCATAACGTATTTCATGTATCTATGCTTCGGAAGTATCTTAAGGATGATTCGCATGTTCTTGCGTATGAAGAGATTTCATTTCAGTCTGATTTGTCGTATGTTGAGCAACCGGTGAAAATACTCGACACCAAGGAGCAAGTATTGAGGAACAAGACAATTCCGTTGGTTAAAGTTCTTTGGAGAAATCATGAGATCGAGCAAGCAACTTGGGAGACAGAGTTAGAGATGCGGGAGAAGTATCATTTGTTTGATAATCACGGTATGAATTTAGGGGCTACATTCCTTTAAGGAGGGGAGAATGTAATACCCTAGATTATTACTTGTTTGAATTATGCTTGAGTTCATACATTCATGTTCATCATAAGTATGTTTACTTAGCTCATACATATGCTTAGATTCAATAGCTTGTTCGTTGACATCGATTTCTATGCTCGAATGCATATTTTCTTCATGATATGTTTTGAGACTTGGTTTGTTTATATATGTTGAATGTACATATGTAAGTGTTAGATATTATTCATAACATCCTTAACATGATCTAAATGATGATTTAATGCATGTTGCATCGTCGATTCGATTGTTGGTGACTTCTAGTTGTTGTTCTTCTTTGTTTGGCTTGTTTGAGTGTTGTTCGGGAGTGTTCTGTTTGAGTTCTAGACCATCTTTGAGTGAGGTTTGAGCCTTGGGTATTTTGGTTATGAGTTTGGGGTCATTTTAGGTTGACTTCTAGACCTTTCGTGCACTGGAGGACTTGCGGTCGCAAGGGGTTTCGACCTTGACCCCGTAAGGTGAGCTGAAACTTGGGCTAGTGTATCTGGAGAGCTTGCGCTCGCATGCATAATGGGCCATGCGGCCGCATGGTGCCATTTCCTGTGACGGGCTGTTTTGCTTTGTGACGAATTTTGGCTATCCTAGTCCTACCCAAACCCATCCTAAACCATTCCTAAACCTTCCTAACTATCACTTGTTGTATTCTAACCATCTAATTATGTTTTAAAGTGGGTTAGTTGGCATTAGTTTTGGGAATACCTCCACATCAATTGGACACATGTCCCACTCACCTTTTAGCCTTTGGGAACCCCAAATACACCCACTAAGCCTTCATTTATTGTCATCCTTTTCAAAAAAACGTGGAGAGCATTTCTTGGGAGCTTGAGAGAGTTCCCTAGGGTTTCTTGAGAGTTCTTCCATGGATTCCATTGTTTGAGAGATCCATTTCCCAATCCAAGCCATATAAGTGAAGAGGAGGTTGAAGAGAACACTTTCCACCGATTAGATATTCGTTTTGGTTGTTGAAGTGTTGATTGCATGTAAGTTACTACATCTCTTTCTATTTGATTTTTGCCTCATTGACCCTAGGGAAAACAATCTTTGTGCTATTTGAGGTCAATGAGTACAATTAGGGCTTTTTAGAGATGCCATGTTCTCTATATGCTTAAATGACGATTTTTGATTAGATGAACTTGTTAGAGACCATGATTAGGATATTATTCATGAGTAGAGAAGTATGTTAATCTATCTTATCTTGCATGTTCAAGTATTGAAAGCATGTTAGTAAAATTGCTAAAATGTGTATATGCTTGAAATATGACTTTTGTACTATGATTTCCTAATTGGGGGTTTTTGTTGGGGTTATGTTGGTTTAATGACCTTGAGAATATAGTCATTGACGTTAGTTATGTACATAGGAGGGTATTGTGGCCAAGGGCTTCTATGCCCTAATTTTTAAAATTTTAGGAATGACTCAAGGAGTCAACCATTGGGTTAGTATGACTTTAAGGAACTATATGCTTAAGTCCTACGGAATTTGGGGTATATTTGATGGAGGTTAAGCCTCCGAGCATTTTAGAAGTGTATGAAGGACACTTGAATATTAGAGTCTTAATATTATCTCTAACGTGTTTATATGCTAGTTATGATTCCAATGCATGGCTAGTCGATTGTAGAGTACGTGCCTACTTGTTTGAGCATATGAGTATATGTTACTTGTGCTTGAGTTTAAGTCCAGTTGGAGTTAGTTTGTTGAGTCTGTGGTTGGACGGTGTATCATCTTCATGAATTGTGGGATTCATGATTTTGATGGATCATAGTGCCGGTTTGCACACACCCCTCCATCGATGGCCACGGTGGGGAAGTAGTTGATCTTAATTAATTAGTTGTAGTATGAAAACATGACTTTAATAACTATGGAACTCGAGTGGGGAATGTCTCGGGGACGTCGATACCACGATTTGGGTATCGAGGACACATATGGTTTGCATGTGTTTTTGCAGGAGCGACACGGTGGAAAAATGGTAACGGTATCATATCTCTTTTATGTGATTTATCTCACGAGTACTTATATGTGAATAACGTGCTACATGACTATGATATGATATGATGGTTGAGATGATTTAATAAATTGTTATACTTTGTTGATAACATGATATTTAAGATTGTTAAGCATGAATGCCTTGACATGAATATTGATGAAATGTTATATTATGCCAATAATATGATTTATTATTGTTGAGCATGATGCCATGACAGGAAGTTATGATTAGTAACTTACTAAGTCATTATGACTTACTCCGTTTTGTTTGATTGTTTTTCCCTAGATCCGAGTCGCGCTAGCGGATCGAAGTGATTATCAAGTATAGTTGGTGAAACTTTTGCAAGGTTGCTACCTAGTAATCTAGTACTTTTCTTTTGGTAAGGACGGTTGGGAAAGTGAAGTTATGTAAACTTTACATTGGGTAGCAAGTCTAATTGTGTTTGTGATATTTGTACTTATGTTGATTAGTACTTAATCTTTTGGGAGCCGACTTGTGTTAGTCGTGAATTGTATATTTGTGATGATCGTATTTTAGTTATGTTAACCATGTGATGGTTGGTTTATTATGTTTGTTCTCTGGCATGCTTTTAGCCGTTAAGTATGTTAGACTAGAGTTGTAGACTTACTTTAAATGTTGGGTTCCGGGTGTAACGTCGCCGATGACTTGGTTTTGTTAATTGCTATAAATTGCATGACAGGGTGTTTTATTGTGTATGCCTAATGTTGCGTCACGCGCTTCGAATTTTTGGATCGAGAGATTTACTATCTCTTTGGTTGTATTTATTTTGAGCTTGTTAGCTTGGGTGCCACTGTATATTTATGTTTCCCTTCCGCATTTGTTGAAGTTATTGGTGTATCGCTTTTTTAATTTAATTTTTTTAGAGAAACAGGGCGGTACCTGCGCAGATTTTATCAAATAAAAGGAGAAATACAAACCAAAGGGGGACAACCAGCCTTACCCAAAAAAGGGGACGACAAAGGAGCCTAACCTCAAAAAAAGAAGGCTTAAAGCCATACAAGAAAGGACAGAAAAAACAGGAGCCATTAAAACAACTTTAAAGTTCTAGGAATGCAAGCAAGACAATTGGCAGCCTTCAAGTGAGCTATGAGATCCTGCTTGATACGTTTTATGACTTGACTTGCGGGAAGGATGGAGCTGTCAAATACCACACAATTTCGATGCTTCCATAAATGCCAGAGAATCAGAGAGGGAAGAAGAAAATGGGAAGCATTAGCCTTAAAAACTAACGACCAGGAGAAACAAGCTTGGGGGATAGAAAGCTTATGAGTCTTGATGTTGCAAGCACTGCTGAAATATCTCCAAACCTCAAAAGAAGTAAAACTGTGAAGAAATACATGAGAATATGTTTCAGAGAATCCAAAAGGGCAGCAAGCACATTTAGAGGCTAGAGAGAACCCTTTAGAGGTGAGAGCTTCATCAATGGGAATTTTGTGCTGGAAAAGTTTCCAAAGGAATACACTAATTCGGCTGGAGAGATGCTTTTGTTATTAGTCCTCTCTGCCCATCGCCAATACTACAAACTACATTAAAAATTCTAATATCATAGCCCTTTTCTGAAAGTTGCCCCATACTCAATAATTTTTTCTGAAGACTTGGAACATAGTAAACATCAGAGATAAACTTTTTAGAACCATCTTTCAATGAAATTGAGATCCTTCCTTTTCCCATCACCGGTACTTTGCATTATTACCAATTTTTACCTAAGATCTAATAGACTCATCCAAATTTGAAAATAATTCTTTGCTCCCACACATATGATTGCTACACCCCGAATCCAAATAGCATGTATTTTTATCACTTGAGTTCTCACTACTACTAACCAACAATGACTCTCAGATCTACAACGACGTCACTACTCTTATTTCATTTCTATGACACAAAAGAAAAAAAAAACCTCGAACTGATCGTGGCGAAGAACAGCCTCATAACCATCAGTCGGAGCCAATCGTCTCTGTCTGGAATCTAATCTGGGAGGAAGACGAAGTTCCCAATACAACTGTAACACCCCGCTTCTTCGTTAGCTCGGTTTGCGTGCCATACTTGCACTTCTTCCTTTGTCGACTGTATGTTTGGTTTGCGAGAGGGTCTAGATGTGTATGAGAGACCACATTAAGACCAAAGCACTATTAAGAGACTCCATATAGTTGTTGACTTGCTAAAGTCACAAGTCGTGACTCGACGATAGTCGGAATGCGACGCGATTGAGGGTTTGCTTGCGTTTTGCGTTCGTGACCTCGGTTTGGTCCTAGACCTTTATATGATGATTGATTAACATGTTTAGATGTATTAGACTTCAAGTTGGAGGTGTTCCTTAAGTCTATCGATGATTTGGAAGCTTTGGAGATAGTGCTCGTCTCTATCGCGTAGTTCGGGGATTGAGTCGTGTAATCGTCTCTCCTTTGGAATTCTTATTTCCCTAGTTGTTATTCAACTTTCTAGAAGTATTTAAGCTTCTTAATTAGTCCTTAGACTTGCCTTAAAAGTCTCCTTCCATTGCTCGTTCGATTGCGAGTTCATTCGTCGTTCCGGTTGCACGTTGTTGCACCTCCTCCCGGTTTCGCTCCGAGTTGTTCCGGATGTTGTTCGGGTGTGTTTCCGACTATTTTTGAGTTGGGTTAGACCTTAGAATGGTTTCCCATGAGTTTGGGACCATTTAGGACATGTTTAGACCTAGTTCAAGGGCTAGACGATGCGCTCGCATCGTCGATCACCGGAGGCAATGTTGAGAGCATTGCAAAATGAGCATGAGCAGCTCCCAGAAGTCCAGGCGCCCGCCTGGATATGAGTGAGGCGCCCGCCTCAACATCAGGAGTCACCTACGGAATTTTTCCCCTGTTTTGCTGTTGCGACTTTTGCTCCAAAACTCCTATCCAAAACCTTTTCTAAACCCCACTTAAACCTCCCTAACCCTCCTTACTTATGTCCTAACATCCCTAACAAGTTTTAAGGGTGGATTAAGAGAGGGCTTTAGTGATCATTTAACCCACAAAAATCTGATTTTAAGAGACCACATGGTCATGACACTTGTCCCACTCAATTTCTAACCAAATATAAGCCACAATCTGATGTTTTGACCCTCATTTCTCACCATCACTCTCTAAAAACGGGATTCCTTTCCCTCAAGCTTCTCCCATGGCTTCTTGAAGCTCTCATCTTCATCCTCCATGATCCTTCCCTCATTTGCTCAAGCCACCTTCATTAAAAGTGTAGAGCTTGAAGAGTAGATCATTTTCAACCGAATAGTTTTCTTCCTTGATTTCTTGGGTGTAGAATACAAGTAAGTTACTTCTTCTCTCTTTGATTTTGTACTCAATGATCCTAAGGAAAACAAACTCTATGCTATTTGAGGTCAATGAGTACACATACTTGCTTTGTGTGATTTTAACTTGTGATTTGAGCATGTGAACTTGTTAAGAGCATTTGTAGGATGACTTCTATGATTGTTGAAGTATATTGTTACTCTTCATCTTGTGTTTCTAGGATTATGAGCATGTTAGAAATCATGTCCATATGTTACTTGGATTTATTATGAAAGTATGCCTATGTTTGGGGCTTTGGATATGGGAACTCATTAAACATCATGAGTATGATCATTTAATTGAAATTAAGTGATTTATGAAATGTGTTATGATTTATGTTGGGTTTTGTTGTGAATTTTAGGGCTTGAGAATCAAGCCCGAATTATTGGATAAATTGTTGTTAATTAAAGTGGGTATTAATGTTGAGGTTGATGAAATGTGTCATGAATGAAACTTAGTATTTAGACTCAATGGAGTCAAAATAAGTTTAATAATGTGTTAATAAACTCGAGTGAAAATCCTACGACATTTGGGTTTCGTTTGACTATGATTATGTTGAGTTCTTGGATTTTTAGGCTTGGGAAACAAGCCCAGATTATTTTTGGGAGAATTTCTATAAACTTGAATGATGTGTTAATTTTGGGATTTATGAAATGTGTATTTAATGAAATGCGATATTAAGACTCAATGGAGTCATTTTAGGTTCAATAAGATGTTAGTGAGCCTTAGGTTGAAATCCTACGATGTTCGGTTTTGGTTGGTTTTGATTGTGAGTACCGAGCATCTCGAATTGTGTCCCATTTGTGACACCCACGATATAGAGGCTTATTGGGGATTTATTTAGAGCGTGCTCGTTAGGGCACGGAGCATTAGAGACCAACCTATGATCTCGTATTGCTTTAAGGAATGATTATCGAATGAGTTCTCTCTTAGGGAATTTGGTCGCGTGCACATGAAAGCACTTGCGAGGATATGACTACGACTTAGTTTTAGTACCCTTGAGATTGGTCTTGAGGATGTCAATTATATACGACAGGTTTGGACTATGGTTGAGTCCGTTATGCTTTTATGAATAGACTAATCACTAAGTCTTGATTTATGGTTGTTTTTAGACTAAATAATAGTCTTTGGTTTAATCCCGAGTAGAGGGCTATAGTAGACCTCATATTGTGATTTCTTGAGCTTATATGCTACGTTTGATTGGGTTGTGACTTGAGGGTTATGAATACCTCAATATGTGGTTCTTGGACTAAACTGATAAGTTAGTTGGATTTGTTAAGTATGTGCAAATATGTGCATTGTTAAATTGGTGTGTAGAGCTTTATGACCTACTTGATTTGATAAGTCCGCTCTTGACGGTCTTGGTTCTTGTTTGAGCATGCGAGTAAATATCTACTTGTGTATTGCATGTAAGTCCAGCTGGCAATATTTGGATTGGTTTTTATGTCAGGGTAGGACGATACATCGCCTATACGAATCGTAAGATTCGTATTCGCTATGGATCGCCGTACCTGGGACCTCACACACCCTCCACTGTTGGCCCCAGTGGGGAAGTTAGCCCATCTTGTAACCAATAGAGCAAGTGGATTATGCTAAGCTAGACTGAGAAAGGGCTGCCCTTGCGGTGTAGCCGCTCAGTGTGTCGATGTAATCACGAGCATCGATGGTACAACCCGGTTACTAATGTGTATTGCAGAAGCAGCACAACGGCACTAATTCGGTATCTTCTCTATCCTTTATGTGGCTTACTATGAGCACTTATATGAAAGATAACGTGCTATGTGGTTTATGAAGTTTATGTTACTTGATGACTTAATACAAGTTTATTATTGGTATGCTATTAAGATGCCATGATTTTATACATGCTTGTGCATTATGCCATGCCACGCCATGCTATGCCATATTATTGCATTTAGTAACTTACTGGGTCATTATGACTCACTCCGTGTGTTTGTTTTCCTTAGTTCGTGCAGTGAGCTCGTTAGCTCGTTAGTGCAGCGTTGCGGCCTACGGGTGCATGTTTGATAGCAGGTGGTCTCCCGAGCAAAAGCTTGGAGTTATCATTATTGTTGTATTTATTATTTTGTCAGACGCGAATGTAAAGTTATGTAGACTTTACTTGGGTAGTATGTTAGTATTTTATTTCGTATTATTTTGGGAGCCGACTTGTTTGGTCGAGCTGTTGTAATTATTTAGAAGTTATTCCGTTGTCTTTTCGAGCAAGGTTTTAGCTCGCATATTCTAGTTTTGTTGATGTTATCTCTGACAATTTTAGTCGTGAGTCCTTGGTTTAGTTGTTAGTATTTGAATCTCTTATTCTTTTAGTTAGTTTGTCCCTCCGGCATGTTATAGCCGTCGAGTGGTTTTATACCAGGTTGGGATCTTGTAGCTTTGCCGGCCTTAGGTTTGCCGATGGTTTGTTATCCGTGCGCAATGTTGCGTCACGCGAGTCGTAAATTTGTCGAGAGATAGTTATCTCTCAGCCTTGCGTTCCTTTGTTTAGGATTAAAGGCTTGGGTTCAACTTATGATTTGCTTCCGCATATTTTAGTTTTTAGTTGTTCCGTATTGCCGTTATGGCTTTACCTTCCTATTCGAGCTTGATGGCTCATCTTTTGACTCGTACCATTATGCTTAGCAGGTGCTTGTCCGTCTTTTAGCTTGTCTTGACGGCACGACCTTGGGATTCCGCATTGGAGTCCGGGTCGGGCTGTCACAACAACACCATTATACCTCCTATTATCAGCGGTTCCCTTTCATCATCTTTCCCTCTTCCCTATTCACTCAAACTCGTGTGTTGAATGTGATTCAGTTCTGATGCGGGCGATCGGAAATGGAGTCCATTTAACACCGGAGATCAGCTACCACTTTCACCGAGTCTTCTCTCTGGCTTCGGCTGTGTTTTGTACTAGTTGTCGGCTGCTTGCTGTTTTAGTCCAATAATGTGATTACCCACCAAGTATTTGTGAAAATGGCGGCCGCAACAAGTGCTTCGATCTTTAATTTTTTGACTGAAACTCGAAGAGTCTAATAAACTGAAACTCAAAGGTTGGTTTCCTTTCTTGGATGCGTTACAGTGAATTGTGAATTTTTTGGTTGGGATTTTTCTTGGAAAGGTGAAGAATCCAACTAATAGGGGCTTTAATTCCAAGAAGGGGGTTTGTATGCAACAATGATCATCTACAGCAGCCAAGAAAGTGGTTGACATATTTGTTTGTGTGTGAATTAAGAACTCTAAAATTTGAACGTGAGGAGACACCAAATTATATTTTTGTTGGGTCTCTATTTGAAGTTCTTTGTTTGAACAAAGTCAAATAATGACTTGTTTTTCTTATCTCTGTATGGTTCGTATTCATTCCACATTTTCAGATTAAGGATGTAATCTTTCAGACATAAAAGTTCGATTTGGGATACTCCTTTGTGTTCTTCTAGCCATTGATCGGGCAAGTTTTTCGGGAATTGGCTCCTTATATTGGGCTTTTCAACATCTACTACAAGTGTTCGAGGTGATCCGTTTATGGGCCCAGATCAACTTGCTCTACATCTACTACAAGTGTTCGGGGTGATCCGTTTGTGGGCTCCGATCAACTTGTTCTACATTTACTACAAGTGTTTCGGGGTGATCCGTTTCTGGGCTTCGATCAACTTGCTTGACATCTTGTTAAAGATTGTTACTATTCAGGCCCAAAGAGACAATTCAGCCAAATTATAGCTCATTTGATTCAGGTCCATAGAGGCCCATTTACCGTAAAGGCTCATTTGATTTGTATTGACCCAAGAGGCTCGGCCCATTGAGGCTCATTTGTTTGCACTTCTTTAACTCGCACACTTCGCAAAGTTGCGTGTATGAATTGAGGGGGAGTGTTGACGATATACGCCAAAGAGGCTCAAACATTGTAAGTCCAATAGGGCATTAGTCTTTAGATAAATACTTGATGTAATAATTCTTTATTTTTTAATCAATTCAATCAATAATAAAATCAGTTTTTACTCCTTTCTCTCTCTACATCTAACGCACGCTCTCTCCTCTCTCTCACCTCCGGCTACCACCATTAATGGAGGTGGTCCGGCAGCCTTCCTAAAACCTTCTTACTTTACAGATTTTAACACAAACATTTGATGAGTAGCAATCATGAGTATGTTTAGTATAGAAAGAGGAAAAAACTAGAAATTAATCAAACAATGAGTAACAGTAATCAATGGAGTGGGTAAAATGATGAATATCAACTTACAAACAAATCCACCATTCAAGTTGAAGCACCCAAAAGAATGAAGTAGAAGATGGATATATTGTACAAGGAGAAAAAGACGTATTGTTTTTCCGCAGAGGATGGGAATGAGATGAAGGGAATTGGATACCAACCATTTTATGGTAAAGTAAGATACCTTGAGTAGACCCTAAAGGGTACATACAGCTCGCCCCCAACTGATGTACTACCACAACAGAAAATAGGCCTGACAATTGGGTAAATTTGGTTGGATATGAGTTGAGTTGAGATGGGTAATGGGTTAAAACGGGTTGAACCCCATTAAAACCTAAATAAATAAAATAGATCGTAATGGGTTGGGTTATGATAAGAGCTGACAAATGGGCGGGTCTAAATGGGCGGCGGGTTCAAATAAGCGAGCAAGTAAGTGTTCATTTAATAACATGAGCATATATGGGCGTACACTAAATGGACATGGGCGCCCATGGGCACCCATTTGCTCATTAACATGAACTTATCAAATAAATACAAAAATTACAAAAAAATTATCAAATATATATATATATATATATATATATATATATATATATATATATATATATATATATATATATATATACATACATATAATATAATTGGAAAAAGACCAACATTTTTTGTAATATTTTAACATCTGTCATCATTTCCAATGCAACCAAATTTCTAAAAAGAACTCAAAAACTTTTCATGACTTGTTAGTGTTGGCAAAACTATTAATAATATCAAAACATGAACATATTTTCATTTTTGCCGTATGTTAATTGAAATAAAATACTCCCTTAGTTCCTTAATTTTTACGTCAAATCGATTGTTTTTAAATGGAAATATGATATATATATTTTTCATAACCAGAAAATACGTAATTGACCGTATATAAAAAGTAATATGATATCGAAAAAAATTAAAAAAATGGGTTAATTTTTTATTCTTAAAAATTAACGATTACTCCCACCATTACTAACTATTTCTTTGGTTTTGAAAACCAAACCCGAAGAACAAGTAACTGTCATGCATCTCTCTCTAGTTTCTCTCTCTACCCCACACTCTCTCTGTCTTAATGAATTGTTATTGATAGAAATGTAAATATATAAAGAGAAACAACTTTGGATTATCAGGTATACAAAAAAAAATTGATCGTGAGAGTGAGAGGAGAAAATGTGGGCGTCCATTTGTGACCATAAAACTTAAGGGTCTTATTGGGCATGCTCATTTATACCTAGATTAAAATTTAAGTGTGCTCATACCTATATTTTAATGGGCGGACTGAGCGACATATAGACGTGAGCATAATTTGCTTCCACTAGTTATGATGATAGCATGTTAAAATAGGTCGACCCGTTTTAATAATAATTTTTCTTCTAAAAATCCATATATTTACAAATTTAAAGTACAGTAAAGTAAGATTCCTACGGTAGGCCCTTTAGGGTTCATGCAGCTTGCCCCCTTATCATTTGGTTCATCTTAGTGTCTATGCCTCACATTTGGTCTCCTCTCATTACACCCCTTCTATTCTATTAACTGCAGTTATAATCCTTAAACGTCTTTGTTAGTTATTGTATAGAATAATTGAAATTAATTAGTTTTTGTTCAAACATATCGATATTTAGTTTTCAGTTTGGATTGACATAATGTAAGGACAAAATAAGCAGCGTGTCCTATTTTTGGTCTTATTTTAACCTTTTTTGGTCCCAAATATTTGGTAAAAAATTACCATATTTAGTTATTTCCTAAAAACTCTCAAAGAATCCATATATTTGGTAATAAAATCTGTGTAATAAAGGTGGTTTAATTGATTATGGAATCTAACTCCTTTGTTTCTTTCTAATCCTTTAGTTTCTTGGAGTCTTTTGTTTTCTAAATATATTGTAGGTTTCCACCAACATATATATATATATATATATATATATATATATATATATATATATATATATATATATATATATATATATATGTGGTATGGCGTACATAAGAGGACACGCAGAGCATAATACATAAAGAGATTACATCGTTCAGATTGTGAGAAAAACAGAAAGCATTGTTGTTGCTGGAAATCTGGATGAAGCTCCGGGTGTAGCTTCGTCGTGAACTATATTGCTGTTGTTGCTGTTTGCGTTCCTAATTTCTAGGAAATTTGTTTTTTAATCTCACGTTTTCTATACCTTGTTTTTGTAGGTTTTTTTTCAAAGACTTGTTGTCTTGTGAGAGCTTTGATATTTTGGTGATTTCACAATTTGTTTTGTTAAACACATAATTCTTTTTAATGAAATTTTTTTACCATAAGGCTGGATCTACAAGCATAGCTTGTAGATTACTTGACAAACTTCTGTGTTTATTATTGTTTTAATTGTTTAAAGTCTTCCGCTATTTACATATTTGACTTTTTGGTCAATGCTCATTCGGGTGTAGCTACAGTACAAGCTACATCACGGACCAAATTGATAGATTGTTTGAATTCTAGTTACTATTGATCTTTCACATAAAGTCTAGATTTCTTTTACATTAAAAGAACCCAAAAAATATACACTCAACACACACACACAGACAAACACACTCTTATAGAAATCATCCAATTCAAACTTATCATAACAACTGCAAAGAGTAGGTTAGTCATATTAGAGTATAATAAACTTCAGGAATAGTAAAGTAGGATTTTCATTGACTGAACTACCTATTTATATAAAAGAATATAATTATGATTACATTAGGAGTGTGATACAAGAAACATTTATAAGGTATGAATTACAATAAGGAAAGGAACCATACAAGGAAAGTAAATAACAAAGAATAATAATTACAAATAAATATAAATATATTATTCTCTAACAGGTCATACTAAAGGTAAGGTAGCGTCAATCGTAGATACCCAGACCTTAACATTTTCTAATATCTTTTGCTAACAATTACATTTTTTAATATGTTTTTCTAACAAAATGATTAAGGGTGAGTTTGAGTTTGTGATTTAGGAATGCCAAAATTTAATTTATTATAATCCTTCCGTTCCACGCAAAAAATAGTATATAACCCTTAATATTTTACTCTTTACTTTTGATATTAACATATTGATTATATTCAATCATTATTGTAATTATCATCAACTCTAAGTATATATCCTTTAATATTAGACTTTTCGAACATAAAATGTTTAGATGGAACTCTTAGAATACTAATTATTGAATGAATTGGGATTATAATATTGGTAAATTGTCTCATGGGTCAATTGTCATAAGTTGATTGAGAATTGTAAATGCCACAAGAAAATTATCAAACAATTCCAATATTAATTCTTTTGAGATTCTTATAATTCTTAAAAATTTGAAATCTTTTTTATGTGAGAAAATCCCCTTTTCAGCTCCTTGGAGATGATTCCTTGTGGCTCGAGAAAAACATGTCCCACCACCATTTTTTTGTTTCTATCCTTCTCTTTAATCTCAGCCTTTTAATCCTCTGTTTCTAAATTTTTTCTTTACCCGATATACTGTTTAAAAAAAATAATTGATAAAATTATTTAAAATAGGTATTTAACATAAGTTAACATCCGAACTTAACGTCAATCCAAAAAATGAGTTAATTTGCAACATACCTCAAGTGCAGTGGTCATTACGAAAATTTTAAAGTTCAAGTGACTTAACTGCAATCTTGTGTAAGTACAGTAATCCAAAAATGCGTTTTACCTAAACTCAATAGAGAGTTTCCAAGTGTTTTGTTCAAGTATTGTCATCCGTACAATCTTTTCTTTAGTAGAAGTTTTTTCATATTAGCACGATGTACAAACATTGTTTGTAGAACAGTATTTACATCTTGGTGTTCTTTATTTGCTTTACTAGGGTGTGTTAGTAGATACATTCCGTGTGATATTTTCGTCAAGATCCTAGCTATGTGTGATATATTCATTGAGATCTTAGCTACAAAACGCTTGTCAGAGGCAAAAGAAAACTATATATGTCAGATCGGAGAAGTCTAATTGCTTAAGACTTACTTTCACGAAGACGTCAATTTATGAGAACTTGATGAATGGTCTGCCGAAAGCCTAGACAAGTAATGAACAATCTTATGAAACTATAGTAGAATATGAGGAAAATCACTAAGATTCAAGCTTAACCACATTACCAATTAAATGAGGAGAAAAGGTAAATAAATGTAAATAGCCTTGTTTGAAGTGAATCAAAAGAAAAGAAATTAACAACAGTAGAATATGAGGGGATAATCACTAGGACTCACCTTATTGAGCTTTCAAAGTATGGAAAAGGGGACTGATTGCTCTCAATATCCAATACAAATTCAAATGCAATCTGTTTGTTTTCACCATCAAACACAAACATTATAGAAATCATGAGTAGTACTCCATTGGTGATGATGATGATGATGATGATGATTGGAAGTTGATTTGAACTTACAAACAGACTTCATAAATCCAAACACACTGAAATTGGAAGTTGATTTGAACTTCGAAGCAACCAAGAAGCTGATATAATGTAGAAAGAGAAAAAGTTAAGTTTTGCTTTTACATCTTTTTTTGTAATTATTACTCTTTCCTTTTTCAAATAATTGTCACCCGATAGTATATGTGTCAATAATTAAAATAGCTAGAAAAAGTAAAGATAGAAGTAGTAAAAGTGGTTTTCAAAATAGAAAAAGTTTGAAAAAAGACAATTATTTTGTAACTGATAAGAAAGCAAACGAGGACAATTATTTAGAAACGGAGGGAATATATTACAGATCTTATTTTTTATTTTTTGTTCCAAAAAGGGGAAATTCTCCCCCCCCCCGAGAGCCCTACATCCCAGCCCCATGAGAATGTGAGAGGGAAAATCACGATGACTTAGCAATTAAGTAGTTAGGAGGACCCGTGTCTAGTACCTACAAGGAACCACCCTCACACTGCGGTTGCTAGGACTCAATCCTTGGTACTGTTCCAAATCTACCAGCTCTTAACCAACTGAGCTACAATTGAGGTAAATAATTTGACGGACAAACTTTCAATATTCAAAATGTGACCTGGATACTGATTTTAGTGTAATGTGGTCCCTCCAATTTAAATTTTGTAAAAATATTATTGACTTTGACTAACGAATAGACATTATTAGGGTATTTTGTTCATCTACATGACACTCAAACTAATACTCTTTATATTCCACCCAAAAAGTCAATGTTTGAAAATTCTGATTATTAAAGGATATAATTAACATTAGAATTTGTCATAATTATAATAATGTTTAAATATAATCAATATGCTGATATCAAATAAGGTGGGTGATGTTAAGATGTTATGAAGATATTTGATATTATTTTTGAAAGTGAATTTTTAAAGTGAAACATCTCAAAATATTATAGCAGACTTTTTTTTTTTTTTTGGGAAAGAACGGAGTATGCAAAAGTCTCACTTTTTCTAATCAATTTGAGTGAAATGTGGATAGACAAAATTACCTTTGATAAAGTCTCTTTGTTACTTCTTATCAACTATTTCCTTACATAATTGGGATAAGGAGTTCACGAGATGGACCAAATTGAATTTAAATCATAAGTACGATGATAACATTTTGAATATTAAATATTTATTGGTTAAATTGATTATCCCAATTTGTATGAATCTAAAAAAAGTAATTATTCCTATAATCTATATTATAAAAGAACCCAATATATAACTGATGGTACTGATCGAATTATATTAAACACAACTGACAGTTTATATTGATCCGTAAGTATGTAAATTACATATGAACCTCATTTATGAATTTTATTTGAATTACCCTCTCAACAATTACATATAAACCATCCGTTCTTGGTTTTTTTTGAATGACCTCTTCAGTTATAAGATTTGTTTATTCCAAATATCAAATGAGCCGATATCGTACGGCAGGGCCGGTCCAATCATTATGGAGGCCTAAAGCGAAATATAGAATGAGACTTTTTAAAAGTAAATAATAATTTATTATTAAAATTATTATATTTTTATTTGAAGTTTATCTTTCGTGCTTTTTGAGATGCAAAATCATTTATTAAATTATTGTAATCGATTTCAGTTAAAGCTAGTCTAGTTAATCTTTGTTGAGACATTATCGATCTTAGATGAGATTTTATTAATTTTAGCTTAGAAAAACTTCTTTCTGTTGAAGCAACAGTTACGGAAATTGTTAACATTATTCTATGAGCGATCTCCGCACTTGGAAAAGATTCAACCCTTAATATATAATTAAATATATCCTTTGGTGTATCATTTTTCACTCGCATAATTTCTCTTAAAAAATTTAGTTTTATAAATAGATTTAATCTCTTAATATCAGAGTTGTCATTATGTTTTAATGAATTTTCAAGGTTAAGACAATTTTTTTTAAAATTTTCATTATTTAATGACCTTAATTTCTCAATGCTAAATAAAAACCCAAAAATATCTAGATACATTTTAAATTGTTCCAATCTACTTTGAAATGAAGAGATTGTTTTATCTAGTATGTACAAGAAATAATCAACTTTAAATGATTCTTTGGGAGATCTTACTACTTCATTGTTAATATTTTCATCAAATTGCTTTTTTTTTCTACTAATAGTATGTTTTTCACGAAACTTAGGTTTTATATTCATTTCTATCGCAATTTCTTTGGTAAAAATTATCTCCTTAAGTAGATAACTGTTAATTGAATAATTGTATTTTAGTTTAGCTAATTAGTTGTTTAGGATCTATTAATCTAAGAGTAGTACTAATAGTAAAAAAAAAAAAATTAAGACCTTTTATTTAACGAGACCTAAAGCCCTAATTTATCAAGTTTTGCCCTTGGGCCGGCCCTGTCGTCAGGGCCCTATCGTACGGCCACCGTACCTACGACACAAAGGAATTGAATTACTGGTTCAAAATAAAGCAACTCCATCCATCTTTCAATTTTAAAAGCAAGTTAAGATGCCTTTAGTAGGCCCTTAACCAGAACATGCAGCTTTCCACGCCTTTAGTAGGCCCTTAACCAGAACATGCAACTTTCCAGCTTTCCCCTCATTGTTTTGTTCAATGTCAGGATCTATAACTCACATTTCATCTCCACTCATTACACCTCTTTTATTATGTGCTGTTAGAGCATCTTTAATGTGTATATTCTTAATATAACTTTTTAAGTGGATCTCATTGACACCTACGTATTTTTATCTTCTTATCAATTTAAGAATATATCTTTCCATTGTATATTATTCTTACACAACTTCTTATAGAAAAAAAAAATATTAAATTTAACATCATCCACTAAAAACAAAACCCTTCCAAACACCCCCAACACACACTAAAAATGGACAGCCTAGTTTCTGACAGGCCCTTCACCCGCCCCCCTCCCCCTCACATCCATTCAGCAAGAAGCCTCTTCTTAATTAAGGAAGTAAAAATTCTCTTTCCTAGTTGGTATTTAGGAAGTTGTACAATGGTGAGAAATCTTTAACTTCTTAATTGGAAGAATCCAAAAAAAAAAAAAAACAATGGGAATGCTCTAAGAATCCTTTTGATAATTTAAACATCTTAGTTAGTTTTGTACACAATAATTGACCCTAATTAGTTTTTGTTAAAACATATATTGATATTGAGTTTTACATATAAAGAATCCGAATGTTTATATATAACTCAAAACACACACATGTATAGACCGGATCCAATTCAAACTTATCGTAACAAATGTAAAGGAGACTAGTCATGCCAAAGGTAGCATATATATTAGACGTTAACATTTTCTAATATCTTTTGCTAACAATGATATTATTTTTTTTATATTTTCCTAATGAAATGATTAAGGGTGTGTTTGATTTATTGATTTAGAAATGATAAAGTTTATTTTATAGAGATTATTAAATTATTGGAATTAGAATATTGTTAACATTGTCTCATGTCCTAAAAGATTATAACTATTGTAAGCCTAAAGTTATACGAGAACACTTTATGTGAGGAAAAAAAAGTTATGAGCTCTTTTTAAAGTTGTTTTATTAACTTTAAAATTGGGACCACTTGATGAATTATTGAATTCATTGACTTATCAAAATGTATGAGACTGCGAGGAGTCTAGGATTGAATCATCTTTGTATATTACTTCCTCGGTATCATAATTATTGTATATTTGATCTGACATATGGATTAAGAAAAAATAATTGATTTGATTATTAATGGTGATATAATATGTAATTTCATTAAAACTCATATACACATGACCTATAATTAAAATATATAAAAAAAGTAAAGATAAATTAGTAAAAGTCTTGTTTAAAAAAAGGAAACAACAAATAAGACAATTTGTTAGAGAAAGCATGACAATATTTTTTTTTATAAAAAATGAATGAAGTATTGGTTTCAGAAAGTTTCTATTATTACCCTTAGAGATTCCTAGATTTACCATTGTGTAATTTTATTTTACAGAGTTACCTTGTGCTTATTCCAAATATATTCAATGAAGTCTTGCGACCGAATATAATTTCAACTTAAAGTTTGTAACTTTACATTGGAAATAAAAGATTTGCATAAAAAAAGATCAATTGCATTAGAGTCAAATGTTGACATAGATTTTGATTCGCGGGAGGTAGCTTATGCCTATTATGAGTATATGCTTCTGTCCCATGAATATCTGTCATGGGTGTTAGTGGCTGCTGAGGGGCATTCCCATGTTGTTAGGCATGCAATGAGGCGGATGCTGGGCCGACAAGTGAGCAGTGGCTTGGATGCTCGCCTGATGGACAGAGGCGAGGATGTGGAAAGCTCGGGGCTGGTAGTCCCTCAGGCTCTGCAGGAGGATTTTCGGCGTGTGCATGGCCTAGGTGCCCAGATGGCTCCTGATCCAAATTAGGCAGGTACTAATAATGCGCCTCCTCGTCTGAGTAATGCAAGTCAGCAGAGCAATCCCCGACAGGTAGGTGAGGCTGTTCCTCCTCAGGTTGGCAGACGAAATACTACCTATAGGGATGACGGTGCTGGCCCAAGTCGTCCGGCTATTCAAGACAATGACGACGCTGATGATGAAAAGGATGAGGACACTTTTAGTGGTTCTCATGCTAGTGAGACTGGAGCCTCTTCTGTACCCCGTAGAAGTATATGGTCATGGCTGGGCGGATGTCGCGGACGCTGATGGACCGTTTAGGGGCTAAGTTGTAATAAAAAAGATAGTTGGGGGGAAACAAGGGGATATAGGTAACAAGTAGTAATAGACAAATGTACAGGAATAAATGCATAATCTTAAATGTCTTAGATGCTTATTCCTAATCTGCACCTTATGGACTGTGTTATGTTATATTTTGATATTTTATGCGAGCTTTGTCGTGGTTTTTCTCTTTAGTCAGTCAAGACTCTGCATATACTGAAGACTTTGGCAGACTGGAGGTCAGATGCTGAGGATTCGAAAATTGCATTCCTTCTCCTTTTCTCCTGTTTTTTTATGCTCTGACTTTTGCCTAGGTTGCCCTTTCGGGTTTTCAACCTAGTTAGCCCTTATTTCTCCTTTTTGTTCTTTTTTTACATGCTCTAATTTTTGCCTAGGCTGCCCTTTCGGGTTTTCAACCTAGCGAGCTGGAGAGGAAAGCAATTTGTATGATATATTTTCGACTCACGCATAATACCTTTTGAGATTGTCGAGGTTGAAGAGCTGAACAAGATCCTCCCCTTCTTGATTTGTGAGGAGTACTGCACCTCCCGACCAGATCTCTTTGGCAATGTATGGTTCCATCCAAGGAGACTTCTATTTTCCCCTAGTATCGACATAGCTAGGAGGTTTTTCATGAAGCACCAAGTCTTCAACTTGGATGTCACGACCTTTGACTTTTTTGTTGAATGCTTAAGCTATTCGCCTTTGATATGCCCGAGTATGTTCTAGGGCTAGCAGTCGTCGTTCGTCGACCAGGGCTAATTCTTCGTATCATTGTTTGACCCAGTCAATTTCAGCTATGTCTGACTCCATCATCACCCTCAATGACGAGATTTCAATTTCAATGGGCAGCACTGCCTCCATGTCGTATGCTAGAGAATAGGGGGTAATCCCAGTGGGTGTGTGAACTGAAGTGCGATAGCCCCAAAGAGCTAGTGGCAATATTTCTGGCCAAACTCTTCCCGTGTCAGCCATTTTTATGATAATATTTTCTAGTGTTTTGTTGGCTGCTTCAACGGCACCATTTACTTGTCGTCGGTATGGGGAGGATTTATGCCATTGGATCTTGAATTCGTCGAATAGACGATTCACGTCCCCTTCAAAGTGTGTGTCGTTGTCGGAGATAATTTAGAAAGGTACTTGTTGAAGGAGGTTGGCCATGCCAAAGGTAGCATATATATTAGACGTTAACATTTTCTAATATCTTTTGCTAACAATAATATTATTTTTTTATATTTTCCTAATGAAATGATTAAGGGTGTGTTTGATTTATTGATTTAGAAATGATAAAGTTTATTTTATAGAGATTATTAAATTATTGGAATTAGAATATTGTTACCATTGTCTCATGTCCTAAAAGATTATAACTATTGTAAACCTAAAGTTATACGAGAACACTTTATGTGAGGAAAAAAAAGTTATGAGCTCTTTTTAAAGTTGTTTTATTAACTTTAAAATTGGGACCACTTGATGAATTATTGAATTCATTGACTTATCAAAATGTATGGGACTGTGGGGAGTCTAGGATTGAATCATCTTTGTATATTACTCCCTCGGTATCATAATTATTATCATATTTGATCTGACATACGGATTAAAAAAAATTATTTGATTATTAATGTTTATATAATGTGTAATTTTATTAAAACTCATATACACATAACCTATAATTAAAATATAAAGAAAAAGTAAAGATAAATTAGTAAATTCTTGTTTAAAAAAGAAAACGTACAAATAAGACAATTTGTTTGAGAAAGCATGCCAATATTTTTTAAAAAAAAATGAATGAAGTATTTTTAAGAAAGTATTTTTTAAAAAATGAATTAAGTATTCGTTTAAGAAAGTTTCTATTATTACCCTTAGAGATTCCTTGATTTACCATTGTGTAATTTTATTTTATAGAGTCACCTTGTGCTTATTCCAAATATATTCAATAAAGTCTTGCGACCGAATAGAATTTCAACTTAAAGTTTGTAACTTTACATTGGAAATAAAAGATTTGCATAAAAAAAGATCAATTGCATTAGAGTCAAATGTTGACATATTTTAGCATTTTCAAGTCATCGGTTTCAAGTTTAGCAATTTGAGGTGCAATATTTCATTTTTGTATAGAATGAAGGGTCTATTATAACATAAGTTGTGGTTTTGTAGCTAAATTTATTATTTTGCAATTATTCATGATAAAAGTTGTTAAGAATAAAGGGTCTATTATAAGATCTCCATGCCCGTGCTTATTGCATGATGTCTGTATAACTGATTTCGTCAATTAAAATGACAGTGTCTAAATATAAGGTGTGATTTAAAAAAAATGTTACAGTTGAGGGGTACATTGCTTAAAGTGATAGTTGAAGGATTGGTGTTTTATAAAGGGTGAATATTCAGAAGATTAATCACTGGGTGTGACTTTGTAATGTAAAGATAAAACATAGGGATAAAAAAATAAGTGACTGCTCATAATAGTAATTGTAGCGGGTGACTTGTAAGAGAGAGAGAAAAAAACAGAGAGTTAAAAATGAATAACTACTCACACATATGAATGTGAAGGTGAATCTCAACTTTTATATATATATATATATATATATATATATATATATATATATATATATATATATAAGACGCTACAATAGTTGCAAAGGCCGTCTTTCTAAGGCTCAGTTTGTTTTACAAAAAATATTTTCTTGATTTTTTCGGTGTTTATAAAATATAGTTAACGTAAAAGTTTTTTCATATTTCTTAGCCACCATGCATACTGTAGGGTAACAACACTTTATCAGCTGCCTTGATAAAAGTTTAGACTTTTCTATAGGACCATACGTGTGGTACTGAGATGTGAGATAATTAATAAATTTGTAGTGCCAATGTTAATTGTTATTGAAGATCTCATGTGGCCTATATATTTGTTGTGCCAGTGTTAATTGTTATATATATATCCATAGAAATTTGCTAGAAGTGTTTAGTAAATTATCAGATCTTTCACGAAAATAAAACATGAAAATAAAAATAGAAAATTGTTCCATCTACAGTTTGAAATGAAATGTTCTTTCCATGTGAATGTCATAACAAATCAACTTGCCTTCTGAAATCTATTTCAAAAGATTGACATATATACATCTAACCTTAACAATAACAACCTTGAAATGGTATATGTAGCTCGGATTCGTAAATAGAAAACACTTGCTGAAATGATACATCATTTCATCATTTCACCAATGATGTATCCAATGATACATCAGTTCATGAGTCATCAAGTGTAAATGACAGCAGAATAAATAAAAAACGAATTAAACAGAGTGACACCAAGTTATAATTTATGTATACAAGTAAAACACTTGTAAACGATTTTTCATGGCAAAACTTCTACTAGAATAAAAGATTGCAATTGCTTACAATATTAAAACAAACCGTTTAGAGAGGGGAAATCATTACGAAAACTCGTAAGTGCGAAGATGTATCTAATCTATGCTAAACACTCTTGAATATATCAGCAAATCAAAAGAAAACGAAAAGTGTGGATTAAAACAGTGAACAACGAAACTGATGAGTCTTTTGATGATGTATCATTGAGTGGCTCATTGGTTTCGTGACAACACTTCTTCGTCTAAAACTCTCTCTGAAAATTCTCTGCTTTTGTCAACAACGTCCAAGGCTGATCCTTTCTCTTATAGAGCTCCTAGGAAACTTGTCCACCAAAAAAACAACTCAACAAGGTGTGGGTGCCCCGGAATCGCTCCCGGATCCCGCGCGCTCTTTTTTAGGGGAGCACGGCATGTGGAAGGACATCACGCTTTCCATTCCATCCTCCCTTGTTAGGGGAAGACGGAGTTAAAAATGCAGAAAGAGTGTTGTCAAAAAGCGCCTTGAATATTTCTCGGTCACCGAGTGTGCTTTAGTCCATTATGAGTGCTTTGGATTTCTCTGTATCGCCTTGAATACGCCTCACTAAGTTATGAGGTGGGAAGGTGTTAGGCACCCAACTCGCCCTTTCGGTCTCAAAAACAATTTTTGGCTAAAATATGCTTTTATTATATTTATTCAGCAAATGAAATAAAGCATTAAAGCAGATATATATGTATCTACATTATTTACAGACTTATAGTCGCGTCCTTCCAGTAATTACAAATATACATTTATAAATAATTGGCCATAATAATGACTCTTTTTAGTGTTATTTTCTATATAGATCCGAGCAGCATAACTGCTTATATTTTTACATTGGGTCGGATGAAAATAACACTTTTATATAAAAATCTCTTAAAGGATTACCTTTAAGAGCGCAGGTTGTGCTCGCTCTGTCCTTCCAGGAGAGGGAGTCTTTTTGCTGCTATTGTGATACGGGCAGAACATCTGCTTCCGAAAGCTGCTTTTCAGGCACCGTGAAACGGGCGGAGCAATTGCTTGCGTTTTTGCTGTTGTTTGTTTGCTGCTAGTGGAAATCGGGCAGAGCAACTGCTTACTTCTGGCGGATTTGGCCTTTGGATTCGGGCATAGTAACTGCTCACTTTTGGATTTCTGGACCGGAGAAATAAGGTAGAATCCTAGCTGGAAGGCTAAGGTTCACTTTGACCGGTTGGATTTGTGTTTGGAGGAGATTTGACGGAGCTTCGAGGCTTATAGGAGGAGGGGTACTATCTTTTTCTCACGATCGCTCTCACTGCGTAAACTGAACGCTGTGTGTGAACTGTGCGCGGAGTGAATTTTTTGTGTCCTTTTTTCTGAAGCCGGGCACCTCTATTTATAGCTGGGAGTGGGGATCCCGTTGGCATTTTGAGTTTTCTTTCTGTGCTTCATCGGCTTGTACTGCACGCTTGAGAGAGTGTATCAAAAGCAAAGTGCTATAGTGCATGAGCACTATGTTGGCGCCACGCATATAGGGTCTGGGCGCCACGCCTGGTTTGCATGGTGGTGGCGCCTGGATCCAATTCTAGGCCTCTTTTTGACATTTTGACCCCTGCATTTCATTGTTTTACGCATCATGCTTTCCCTTTTGCATTTTTAAACCCTGTAACTTGACATTTGCTAAGTTTTAACAGGTCTTGATATCGCAGTCATGTCACATACCAGGGGTACGAAATTGGGGTGTCTACATAGCCCCTCAACGATGGAGTTTACGCATAACTCGCAGCTTATCTAGTAAGCGAACATCGTTGATAAGAAATAGACTCCCTAATTTCGTGAAATTATAATGGGGAGTAATGCAACAGGTAGCAGTTATAATGCAACAGTTTATAATGCAAGTCAAATCTCACATCTCCTAGACATATTTAGTCGGTTGTAGCATGTTATCGTAGTTTTTAAGCAAATATGCAAATTAAGTGCTCTGATGGTCAGACCTACCAAAGTAGGCTGCCTACGTATCCATTAATAAGAGGAATCAAACCAAACGTAGTTCGGCCTCAAGAAAACAAACAACAGCTACGTGGGATACCAAGATCAAACATCGCATCCTCAAAGGATCGAACCCTTTGCCGAACACGATGGTTGAAGACTCTTGACGGGGTGTCGGCATTGAGGACGAGATCAGTACCTCGAATGCGACCGTGGAGGCTCTTACCATCTCTTGTCAGCTGCATCCTTAAGTAGAATTCGTCGACCAGTCGAAGGCTGTAGAATTCTTCACGAAAAGTAACGATGGAGACGAGTCCAGAACTGTGGAAAAGATCTAAAATCTTCGCTCCAACAGTATTGTTAAGGAGAAATAGTTTTCCTTGAATCGTGCGACCAAAAATGTAGGATTGACGCCCTACTTTGGTGACGAATGAAGATTCAGGGGGAACAATTTGGCTAGAGACGCTGTTGGAAGAAGAAGCGACCATGAAGAATTTCTCAGGTGACAAGAATATGCACTGATAATAATCGTACAAATTGGATTGGATAACGATGGAGATTTATCAAATATTCTACTATATATATATATTCAATACTTTCTGAGAACGAGTAGGAAGAACACACTTTTTAAGAACCGTCGTTTGAGTATCCACTATTGAGCAGTAAATGACTGAAATGAGAAACGGCGAAGTAGTCATTTCAAAACTCAAGTTTGAGTGGACATGTTTATTGGAGAGGGGGCGATTCATGATTGCGATATTAAGTCTTCTAGGGAGTATGAATTTGGATAGATTAGAGACTTAAATCGAGGATTTCAATACTGAGAAGGACAAATTAATTGAAGGCTTAGGGTATTGAGATGAAGTTGTGTTCATATCGATAAGCAAAAATAATGGAATGAATTTCATAAAAATAAATTTAGAAAATATGATAGGTTTTAAATATTCCAGATATCCTAATAGATAATTTACGGGGCTTTCTAAATCATCTACACAATCCTCAGCAATCTCCCAAATCTATAGAATTTTGGAACAGAAATCGTTTCAAAAACATTTTGAAAGTATTATTTCCAGAAAATGTTTTACAAAACAGTTAAGATTTTTGTGTTCTTTGTTTGCTAGAAGAATTTTTCAGAGCTTTCTGAGTCATCCACACAGTCTTCAGCAATCTTCCAATTATTCTAATTATTCCAGAACAAAATTGTTTTGAAAATCATTTTAGAAGGATTTTTGAAATAATATTTGAAAAGCTATCAATATTCCTAAACATTTATGTCAAAGATATCATTACACAAAGTTAATCAACAGTGAGAGATCTGAAACCAATTTTGATGATTAGTTCCAGTAGAGTGTGAAGAGTGCTAATACAAGAGTGTGAACGGCAGAGATTGAAGTATGCAGTTCAAGAATGACCAGTAGACATTGAGGTCTACCGGTGCAATTGATAACCTTTAGGAAGTATACAGTAGTAATGAAAGTCTGCTGATACCAATTAATGGTTATGCGTAGTTATCAGTCTTTTGAACACACGAAAGATGATAGCCATTGAATAGCTATTATACTAATTGAATATTGTGTTCAAGAAGGGTGGAAGTTTACTGATATTTGAAAGTTGAAGGATATCAATCAATCGTTGATACCAATTTTTGGATGATATCAATTATTGAAAGATAGGTGATCAGTAAACTAGAATTTGAGGTATGCCGTTGTCAATAGAATGGATGACAAAAGAGTCGGCATAGATGATGGTCTGCTGATGAAAGAGGTCAGTAGGAGTAATGTCTGCTAATAAAGAATATATATAGATAAGTATCACAGACAAGAAGGTTTGCTGAATAAAGATGGAACATCAGATATTGAGGTCTGCTGATACCAAATGAAAGACGAGTATTTCAGCAAGCTTTTCCTTTGGAGTGCCTTGGCTTCTGAAAGAATGGACCATAAGCTTCATCGGCTTAGAGAACGAAACAGAAGTGGAGGGAGAGCAGAATGCTTCTTTTTATATAGAAGCAACAGCAGCAGTAACAGTAGTATCGGTACTTGAATGATACCAAATTCTACAGTTGGTTCCTCCTCACTGGTATAGTATATGCGCTTCGATCCTATTAGGAGAGAGAACATTGTCTGCAGGTGACAGGGGTAGAATGATGATTACCGGCAAACTTCCTTTTTGCCTTAGCAGCTGTTAGGAGGTTCAGCTGCTTCATCGGCAAAGATTAACTGATGACTATGCTTCTTCATAATAGAATCCCAATTGTATGATAAAAGCATTTAGAAGCAAAATGGAAGACAACAACCATTCAAGTTAGAGAACTTGGATTACAGAGAAGCAAGTAGCTCATGCTTAGTTTGGTTGAAGGTTCTGAAGAGGAATGACTTTTCCTTCAAGGTCAACAGCTAAGATGATGGCTAACCTTTCAAGGGAAAGAAAGTCATCCTTGTTCAAGACAAAGGAAACAAGAAGGAATTTAGAGCAAAGTTGTCAATGAACGGAGGAAGCAGAAGATAAGAAAAGAATTGTAGAGACTGCTTTTTCCTCGAAAGGTCGTTGTTACAACAGTAGAGGTAAGGTCTACCATTGAAACTATAGAGACCTGAAATTATGTATGGGAATTAAGATTCACCAGAACAATATGGGTTGAGATGAGATCTATAATTCCTAATGAAGTAGTTGCAAGGTATGCAGTTCCTTCAAAGAAATCCAAAACTAAAATTATCCAAATTCCAACACTAATTCTTCAGATACCAATAGTTGAATAGGAAATTTTATGGTTAAGGATTGGTTTGCTGTTGGGTTAACAACAAAGTTATATTTGCTGTATTTAATTCAGAACAAGATTTTATGGAAAGTACATATACCGAAATCATAAGCAAATATAAGATTTCATGCTATCAAGGAATGTTCAAGCAAAAGCAGATAGACATGAAGTAAAGATGCTTTGAACAAGTTCTCATTTAGATCAAAATATACTAGAATACAAAGAGGATCTAAAAATTACAGAGTTCATTACAACTTCCGGTGACTTAACTACTCCTTTTTTTAAACAACTAATCTAAACACCTGATACAAATCTAAAGATAAGGATGTTACAAGGAGATGTCTATGAAGACCATGGACCTAGATTCAGCTAACCAGTTGGCAAACGGAATACAGGTCCAGATCAAGGGACTCAGAGTGAGCCAAGGAGGGAGCGGGGCTCAACCTTTTCTCCTCTATAGAAACCTCTCTACCAAACGTACGCTTGGATTTCTCTATCTTAGACATCCTGCATAAACATCTTCTAGAATTTTCTAGATATCAGTTTCAATGCAGCCGCTCATCCTCGGGAGTTTGAGAGGGAAAATCCGAGGAGAGACACATTTGGCTCGCTGAAGATAGGAGGATCTTCTCCACGAGAAGGAACAACAAATGTGTGCTAAGTGATCGATGTATTTTATACGTCGATTTTATATGCTTCTATGACTTAAATTATGCTATTTCACGAGGCTTTTGGCTACTAATATATGTTTTCGGTGAGTTTTGTAAGTTTCAGGGTTTTTGGTAAAAATATGCAAAACTCCAAGGTTTTATGTGCAAATTCCAAGAAGGGCCAAAGTTGAAAAATGAAGAAGAACGAAAGATGTCCAATCTGGAGACCTTGCGATCGCAAGGTACCCAGATCTTGCCCCCGCAAGGTGGACAGCAGCTTGAAGAAGTCAGAAATCCAAGGCCAAAGAAACTGGAGACCTTGCGGATGCAAGGTACCCAACACCTTGTGACCGCAAGGTGGTCAGAATGCAAACTTTTCGTATTTTCACTAGTGTTTTGATTGGATTACAACTCCCGGGTATAAATTGAAGTCGGATGCCAAGAGCCGTAGAAAGAAAGAAAAACAATGAAACTTCTTAGATAGATTTTAGATAGTTTTTACGTTGTATAACATAGTTAGATTGTGTAATTATAATTTATAAAGATCAAGATCATGTTTCCGTTCATCTCCATGTGTTGTTCATTGTCTATGATAAACTAAATCATCCATAATCTAGGAGGTGGGAGTTAACTTGTATCGAATTTATGTTTTAATTCAGTTATATGTTCATTCAATTCTTGTTGATTGTGGTGTTTATCAATCCCTCTATTATTTTGCTTTGAACAAATGAATGTAATCGCAAATAATAAAGGCCTAGAGGTGCGGATAACTGCATGACCAATGTGCATATGTCGTACACTGGCTCACCATCACAATAAATTGGACCTATCGATGCACGAGAGTGATAAGTTAAGACCAGGTTCATACATGATCTAGGTGACAGATAGATCATAATCTAGGTGATAGCTAGATTGAAAGTTCCTGTGCTTAGGATATAGAATGGATGAATGTTGCGGGGATGGAGGCTGAACCAATAGTTCAACAGACTATATCTATCTTTAGTGAACGAACCCAAGAAATTGAATGATACTGATTATGAATTGAACATAAAAGAGATACAAGTGAAACCCAGAATCCTAGATTGCCACCTACCATAAGATCTTCATATCTGTAATTACTGCTAATTAGTTAAATACCTAAATATTAATAGTAGTTTAGAATAAAATAAATATAAAAACCCCTTTAGATTAATAATTTGCTATCAATAAAGTGTATTGTTCCTGATCTCTTGTCTCTGTGGGTTCGACCCTTGCTTCCAATACTATTCTATAATAGTCTTGTCCACTTGCAAGGAAAAAGATTAAATAAAACATCGATCAAGTTTTTTGCGCCGTTGCCGGGGACAAGCTAGTTCACGTAGTTAGTTTGTTGGTAGCGTAGTTTTTAATTTAATTTCGTTTTTAATTTAATTTTCAAATTTTTATAAAAATAAAAATACAAAAAGATTTTATTTTGCTTTTAATAGTTAGTTGTTTTTAAATTGCTTTAATTTATTTTTATGCACGGTCGTAGATCTTTGAATCTTAAATTGGTAGAACTGAATCAAGATATAAATAATATTAGAAGAAATCAAGAAGATCTTGAAAGTCTAGCTTCCCAGCCTGATAATCAAGAACAATTGAATCAAGAGGATCCTCTGGTTGATCCTACAATGGAAGATAATACTAATCAAAATCCTGAAAATCCAGTTAACCCAGTTAACAGGAATCAAAGAGAAGAAGAACCTGCGAGAATAAATATGGAAGTGGTAGTAAATCAAAGAACTATTAATGACTTTAGTAGACCTTCATTAAATGTTGTGACATCATGTTTAGTCTTGCCAGACGCTGTAAGAAACTTTGAATTAAAAAGTCATTATTTTAATGCTATACCATCTTTTCATGGGATGCCTCATGAAGACCCTGTCAGTTTCTTAAGAGAATATGAATACATGATGAGTACTTTTCCTTTAGGAGGGTTGACTGAAGATCAAATTAAAATGAAATATTTTCCCAGTGCATTAAAAGAATTGGCAAAACGATGGTTTATGAACCTAACACCTAGTAGTGTTTATACTTGGGCTCAATTATATGATTTGTTTATGAGTAAATTCTATAAGCATGCATCTCTTACTGAATATAGAAAACAAATCATGTCATTCCAAAATGAACCAGGTGAAACATTCCATGAGTCTTGGGATAGATTTAAAAATATGCTCATTATGTGTCCTCATCATAATTTGGCTCAACACGTGTTAGTGCTTCAATTTTATCATGGTCTTTCGTCAGGCTTACAAACTATGGTTGATAGTGCAGCTGGTGGTTCTATTAATAGAATGACACTAAAAGCACTAGAGGAATTATTTGAGATGTTAAGTATTAATTCTCAACAGAAAAGTGCTAGAGGTAAAAATAAGAGTCTATATCAAATTCAAGATAAATCAGGTACACAAGCTCAATTTGAAAATTGGCAAATTCAAGAAGCATGTGCTTTATGTGGATTATATTCTCATGCTACTAATTTTTGTCCATCAAGTGCTATGTATGCTGAACAGGCTAATGCTATGAATATGTACCCTCAAAGGGCTAGGAATGATCCCTATTCAAACACATATAATCCTGGTTGGAGGAATCATCCTAACTTTTCTTGGGGAGGAAATAAGCCTTTACAACCTCAGCAATTCCAACCTCAACCACCTCAACCTCCACAATTTCCAAATCAAAATCAATTAAGAATTGAAGAAGTTCCAAAGCAAGATGGAGCAAGTAAAGGTCAAGCAACATTGATGAAATATATGCTTGAAGAGATTGAAAATATAAAGATGCACATTGTGACTTCTAAAGCAGAGAAAAGAGAAGAAGGGAAGTTCCCTAGTCAAACCGAGCAAGTTAAGTCAATCACCGTCTTGCGAAGCGGTAAGGTAATAGGTAAAGAGGTAAGTGATCCTGTTCATTCTTCCAATGTGCCTGATACAGTAGAAAATTCTGAAAAAGAAATTGAAAAGGATAATGATAATAGTAAAGATAAGAATGAATCGATTAATCAAGAAGTAGAAGTAGAAGTAGAAGTTCCAAATAAGGAACAAGAAAAAGTGGTTCAAAATGAAGAGAATACAATCGAAGTTGAAAAATAATTAGAACAAGAAGAAGAGGAACCTTATGTGGCTCCACCACCATATGTTCCTCCATAATTCCGTTTCCAAGAAGACTTATGAAAAACCGAATGGACAAACAATTTACGGAAATTTATAATAATATGTTATCCAAAGTGAATGTTAATCTTCCTTTGCTTAATGTTATTAAAAATATTCCATCTTATGCAAAGTTTTTCAAAGATCTTCACTCAAAGAAACACAAGTTTGAAAACAATGAAAAGATTATTGTTTCTGAAAACGTAAGCTCTGTTTTACAACCCGAACTACCCCCTAAGTTGAAAGATCCTGATAGCTTTAATATCCAAGTTTCCTTGGGAAGCTCTAAAAAGATGAAAGCAATGCTAGATCTAGGAGCAAGTATTAACTTGATGCCTTTTGCGGTCTATAAACAATTAGGGTTAGGAGAACTAAAACCCACTACTATGCAATTACAATTAGCTGATCGTTCAGTTAAATATCCTTTGGGTATAGTGGAAGACATCCTAGTTCATGTTGATAAACTAATCATTCCAGCCGACTTTGTGGTTCTAGAGATGGAAAGGAAGATATGTACTAATAATGAAGTCCCTATATTGTTAGGCAGACCATTTATGGCCACTGCCAATACAATGATTAATGTGAAGAACGGTAAACTCACAATGTCAGTCCTAGGTGAAACTGTTGAAATATCTGTTTTTGATGCTATGAATAGACCTAGTGACATAAATGCATGTTTTTCCATTGATGAAATCGAAAAATTATCATCTGAAACGTTTGAAGAAGATAATAAAGATGAAGACTATGAGAGAGATAGATTTATAGTTTATGATGATAGTCCTATCCCTCCTATAAAAATTGACATTGATGAGATTGAAAGAGAAATAGAAGAGGAAGAAAGACAAGAAAAAGAGAAGTTAGAAGCCCTTAAAAAGAAAGAATCAAAAAATAATTCTGATGAATCTGAAAAAGTAGAACAAGTAAGTAATGAAATTAAGGATGATGAAGTAGAGATTTTAAAATCTCTTTTTGAAGAAATTGAGATAGAGAATGTCGAAGTAGAAAATAAAGAAGATGATAAAGTAAAGACCGAGGAAGTTAAAATAAAAGAAACCATTAAAGCGGAAAATTATGAATTTATGCCTTCTATTAAATCTCCTCCGGTTAATGAATTAAAACCATTACCACCCCACTTAAAATATGCATTTTTAGGGGAAGGTAAAACCTTACCTGTTATTATAGCAGCCGATTTAACTGAAGAGCAAGAAGCTAGTTTGTTAAAAGTTTTATGGACACATAGAGAAGCTATAGGATAGTCTCTAGCCGACTTAAAAGGTATTAGTCCGTCTATGTGCATTCATAAAATACATCTAGAAGAAGGTAATAAACCTTCAAGAGAAAGGCAAAGAAGACTTAACCCACATATGGAAGAAGCCGTAAGAAAAGAAGTTCTTAAGCTTCTAGATGCATGTATAATTTATCCTATATCAGATAGTAAATGGGTTAGTCTTGTTCAGGTAGTTCCTAAAAATTCAGGAATTACAGTTGTTAAAAATGAAAAAAATGAATTAGTCCCTACAAGAACAATAAATGGTTATAAAATGTGCATTGATTTGCGAAAATTAAATGCGGCAACTAGGAAAGACCACTTCCCTTTGCCATTTATTGACCAAATCCTTGAAAGACTAGCCGGTCATGAGTATTATTGTTTCCTTGATGGTTTTTCTGGTTTCAATCAGATTCCTGTTGCACCCGAAGACCAAGAGAAAACAACTTTTACATGTCCTTTTGGTACTTTTGCGTTTAGGAGAATGCCCTTTGGACTATGTAATGCACCAGTTACTTTTCAAAGATGCATGATTTCTATATTCTCAAATTTAGTTGAAAGATGTGTTGAAGTTTTCATGGACGATTTTTCAGTTTTTGGAAATTCTTTTGACCATTGCTTAGAAAATCTTACATCAGTCCTTAAAAAGATGTTGTGAAACAAATTTAACTTTAAGTTGGGAGAAAAGTCACTTCATGGTTAAACATGGAATTGTCTTAGGGCATGTTGTGTCTAATAAATGTATTGAGGTTGATAAAGCTAAAATTGAAGTTATTTCACAACTACCCCCTCCAACTTCTGTTAAAGGTGTTAGAAGTTTTCTAGGACATGCTGGTTTTTATCGAATATTTATAAAATATTTTTCCAAAATCTGTAAGCCTCTATGTAACTTATTAGCAAAAGATACATAATTTATTTTTGATAAAGAGTGTTTGGAAGCATTTAATTTATTGAAAGAAAAATTAACTACCGCCCCTATTTTATCTGGCCTTGATTGGTCACTTCCTTTTGAAATCATGTGTGATGCATCTGATTTTGCAATAGGAGCCGTGTTAGGAAAAATGGTAGATAGAAAACCTCATGTGATCCATTATGCTAGTAGAACTCTAATTGATGCACAATTAAATTACACAACAACAGAAAAAGAGTTTTTGGCAGTTGTTTATGCTTTAGAAAAATTTAGATCATATCTGTTAGGATCAAAGGTGATAATATTTTCTGATCATTCTGCATTAAAATATTTATTAAGTAAGAAAGATGCTAAGCCAAGATTAATTAGATGGATGCTATTGTTACAAGAATTTGACATCACAATTAAAGACAAAAAGGGAACTGAAAATGTTGTAACTGATCATTTGTCTAGATTAGAATTTTCGCTCTTGCTTGAACGTCAATTTCTTGATGATCCAATTCCCATTAATGAAGATTTTCCCGATGAGCAACTTTTAGCCATTAAAGATTCAGATCCTTGGTCTGCAGATTTTATTAATTATTATGTGTCTGACATCATAAATCCTGATTTTGATCATTATGAAAAGAAGAAATTTTTGGCTGAAACCAAAAATTATTTTTGGGAAGCACCTCATTTATATAAAATTTGTTCAGACTCTTTAATAAGGAGATGTATTCCAGAAAAAGACCAATAAGGTATTATGGAGTTTTGCCATGGATACTCTTGTGGAGGTCATTTCAGTGGAAACAAAACCGCTAAAAATTTTTACAATCTGGTTTATGTTGGCCAACTGTTTCTAGAGATTGTGAACTGTGTTTATAGAACATGTGATAAGTGTCAAAGAACATGTGATAAGTGTCAAAGAAACGAAATGCCCTTGCATATTAATTTGGTTGTTGAAATCTTTGATGTTTGGGGTATTGATTTCATGGGTCCTTTTCCATTGTCAAATAATTGTGAATATATTTTGGTAGTAGTTGATTATGTGTCTAAATGGATCGAAGCAGTAGCAACCAAGACAAATGATGGCAAAACAGTGGTTAAATTTGTAGAAGATTTGTTTGCTAGATATGGAGTACCTAAGGCCATAATAAATGACCAAGGGACTCACTTTGTGGCGACCCGACCCGAGTCCCAATACGAGACCCCGAGGTTGTGCCGCCTAAAAAGGCACGTAAAGAAAACAAGTAGCAAATAGTGGGTAAGGCCATAAGCGTGCATAAAAACTTTAACACATGCGGAGCGTATAATAATTAAAGCAGTGGCGCTGAGCTAACAAGCTCAAACTAATACAACCTTAGAGATAATGAATCTCTTGGTCCAAAAATAAAATCATGTGGACGCAACAATAGGCACATATAACAATTTATGGCAATTATATATCAAGTCATCGGCCGCGGCGGCGGAACCCAATATTAAACTAAGTCTAGAACTCTAGTCTAGCATGCTTAACGGCTAAAAACATGCCGGATAATAAACATATTAAACAAACCAATACATGGTTAAACAACAAAAGCATGATCAACATAAATACATAGGCACGACTAACATATGTCGGCTCTCAAAACAATAAGTACTAATTAAACAAACGCATCAAGTCTTGCTACCCCACATAAAGTTTATATAACTTTATGTCCCGTCGTCCTTGCCAAAAGAAAAGAGTACTAAAATTAACAAGGTAGCAACCTTGTCCCAAGCTTCTTCAACGTATCTTGATAATCACTTCGAACCACTAGCACGGCTCGGATCTAGGGAAAACAATCAAAACAAATAAAGTAAGTCATAAAGACTTAGCAAGTTACTAACATAACTTCCTGTCATGGCATCATGCTCAACAATAATAATTCATGCAATTGACATAATATACATTTCATAAATAATCATGTCAAGGCATTCATACTTAACAATCTTGAATATCATGTTATCAACAAGTATAACATTTCATTAATTCAATCAACCATCATTTCATATCATATGATATTCACGTAGCACATTATTCACATATAGCACTCGTGAGTCAATTCATACAAAAGGGAGGTGATATCGTTACCCTTTATCCGCGCATGTTGCTCCTGCAAAAACATGTGCCAAACTTATGTGTCCTCGATATCCCTTTCGTGGATATCGACGTCCCCGAGACATTTCCCCGCTCGAGTTCCGATAGTTATCAAAGTCATGTTTCCATAGTACAACTAAGATCAACTACTTCCCTACCGTGGCCATCGATAGAGGGTGTGTGCAATCCGGCGCGGCGATCCATCAAAATCACGAATCTCACAATTCGTGAAGATGATGCATCGTCCCGCCCCAAAGACTCAACAAACCGACTCCAGCTGGACTCAAACTTCAAGCACACGTAATTCATATTCATATGCTCAAATAGGTAGGCATGTACTCTACAATCATCTAGTCATGCTTCTAATTCACAACTAGCACGTAATCTCATTAGAGATAAAATCAAGGCTCTAATCATCAAGTGTTCTTCATACACTTTAAAATGCTTGGAGGCTTAACCCCCATTAATACTACCCCAAAATTCGTAGGACTTAGGCTTATTACTCCTTAATGTCATACTAACCCAATGGTCAACTCCGTTGAGTCATAGTCAATCTTTCAAAATTAGGGTATAGAAGCCATTGGCCTCAATACTCTCCTATGTCCATACTAACGTAATTAAATAGGTTACTAAGGTCATTAAACCCATAAAACCCCAATCAAACAATCAAGTATGAAACATAGAATCAAAGTCACAAACTAGGCATATACATTCTTGTCATTTCATCAAATATGCACCCAACACTTAAACAACAAAGTAGGGTGATTTAGCATACATTATCACACATAAATAACATCCTAAACATGGTTTACAACCTGTTTATAATCTGATCATACGACTTAAAATGTAGCATTTAGCATGTACGTGATCATAGCATCTCAACAAGTCTAACTATTTCATCAAACATGCTCCCAATGCTTAAACAACAAAGTAGGGTGATTTGTCATACATTATCACATATAAATAACATCTTAAACATGGTTTACAACCTGTTTATAACATGTTTATAATCTGATCATACCATCAAAAATGTAACATCTAGCATATACGTGAACATAGCATGTCTACTAGCCTAACTATTTCACCAAACATGCTCCCAATGCTTAAACAACAAGATGGAATGACTTATCATGCATTATCACACTTAAATAACATTAAAATTATGATTTACAAACTGATCATAATCTGTTTACACAACCTGAAATACATCATTTAGCACATACAAGATCATGGCATTTCTACAAGCCTAACTATCTCATCCAATATGCTCCAACACTTAACAACAAAGTAGCATGATATATCATACATTACTACACCTATATAACATTAAAATCATGGTTTATAATAGGTCTATAATCTGTTCATACAACCCAAATTCATCACATAACATAATCTAGAACATGGCATCTCTACAAAGTCCTATGTGCTCTCATTGACCTCATATAGCAAGATTGTTTTCCCTAGGATCAATGAGGCTAAAAGAAATAAGAAGAGATGTTGTAACTTACCTTAAACAAGCTCTAAAAGAAGTACAAAAACGTCCATGCAAGGGTGGGTATGTGTTCTCCTTGCTCTCCTCTCCACTTCTACCGATCGGTTTTGGAAATGGCTTCTTCAATAGTTGGCCACCATTGTTGATCACTCAAGAAGCTTGTATAAACTCTCTATAACTCTCAAGAAATGTTCAGCCACGAATTTGGAAGATGAAGACTGATTATGGTGGGTTTAGTGGAGGTATTGGACATGCAATGGCTGAAGTGGGGTGGGGGAAGGTGTCCAATGCATGTGTGTGCATGTTGGAGGTCTTTCCTTGCCAAGTGTTGTACATGCATCCAAATCATCAAAACTTGTCAAGCATGCATGAGATGATGTGTAGGACGAACTAGGGTGGTTTAGGGTGGGTTAGGTTGGGTTTGGGTGGGGTTTGGTTGGACAATTTGGAGAGTTAGCAGAAAATCCCGTAATGCTGGAAAAGGACCAATGCGGTCGCATGGGTCAAGAGTGATGCGACCGCATCACTCGCTTTTTATCTTTGCATTTTACCCCTCGCAAGTTCTAGGCCTCTCCCCTTGCACCCTCAAGTCCTCCAAAGCCGAAATGGTCTAGAATTCAACCTAAACACCTCTAAACAATAACCAAAGCAAATCAATGTTCAAACCTCAATCAAACAAGGCTAAGAACTTAGGAAAAACACTCCCGAACAACAACAGAAAAGGTCAAACGAAGAAGGGTTAACGCTCGAATCAAACTAGCAATCAAACCGACGATGCAACTAGCTTTCCACCAACATCTAAAGCGTGTTAATGATGTTATGAGTGGTTTCTAACATTTATCCAAGTGCTTACAACATAAAACACAAACCCGAGTTTCAAAGCAACTCGTGAAGGAAAGGTGCAAACAAGCATCTCAAACGGCGTCAATGAACATGCCATCAACTTTAAACATATATAAGTGAGCTAAGTTAACATACTAGTGATGATTATGAATGTATGAACTCATGCAATAAACATGCAAGCAATAAACTAGGGTTTTACATTCTCCCCTACTAATAGGAATTTAGTCCCTAAATTCTTACTATGATCTTCAAACAAATGAGGGTACTTCTCGCGCATCTCCAACTCGGTCTCCCAAGTTGCTTACTCGATCTCATGATTCTTCCAAAGAACCTTAACCAATGGAATTGTCTTGTTCCTCAATACTTGCTCCTTGGTGTCGAGAATCTTCACCGGTTTCTCAACATACGACAAATCGGTGAAGCGAAATCTCCTCATACGCAAGAACATGCGAATCATCCTTAAGATACTTCCGAAGCATGGATACGTGAAACACATTATGAATGTCCGACAATGATGGCGGTAAAGCCACCCTATAAGCCAAACTCCCAACTCGCTCAAGAATCTCAAAAGGTCCAACGAACCTCGGTGATAACTTCCCTTTCTTCCCAAATCTCTTAGTACCCCTTCTCGGCGATACTTTAAGAAACACATAATCTCCAACTTGGAACTCCAAATCTCCCTCAGATTATCCGCATAACTCTTACGTCGACTACGAGCCGTAAGTAATCTATCAGAATCAACTTCACGCTCTCGGTAGGCTGCACAATCTCTAAACCCCATAGCTTCTCCAACTTCATCCCAACAAATAGGAGATCTACACTTCCGTCCATAAAATGCCTCATACGGTGCCATCCCAATGCTCGATTGGTAACTGTTGTTGTATGCAAACTCCGCCAATGGAAGGTGTGAATCACAACTTCCCTTAAAGTCCACCGTACAAGCCCGTAACATATCTTCAAGTATCGTATCGTTCTCTCGGTTGTCGTGCATGCGAGGGTGAAAAAATCTTGAAATTCAACTTAGTCCCCATGGCTTCTGCAAAGCTTGCCAAAACCTCGAAGTAAATCTCGAATCACATGCGAACACAATGCTAACGGAACCCCATGCGGTCTAACAATCTCACACTGCACATACAATGCCGCGACTCAAGGAATAAGTCATCGCAATCGGTATGAAATGAGGCGACTTCGTTAACCGATCTACAACAACCCAACGGCATCAAACCCTCTACGGCGTATGTGGAAACCCGAAACAAAATCCATCGTAACGTGCTCCCACTTCCACTCTGGAATATCTAGCAACAATCCCGCGGGCCTTTGATGTTCGCCTTCACTGTTGACAAGTCAAACACTTCGACACATAATCCGCAATTTGGCGCTTCATGCCATTCCACCAAAAGCTTCTTCAAATCCTATACATCTTCGTACTCCCCGGATGGATAGTATATCTTGCCTTGTGAGCTTCATCCAACACAAGTCGTTTCACATCCTCAAGCGAAGGTACACAAACTCTCCCTTGAAAGTCAAAATCCTTCTTCGATTCATTGCAAACTCCGTCGTCTCATTCTTACTCAAACCATCAATGATCTTCACTAATCCGGATCCTTCCTTTGAGTCTCCTTAATCCTTTCCAACAAAGCTGGAATAGCCGGAACATTAGCAAACAACACTCCATGATTAACCTCACTAGGACTCCAATCACGGACATCCTCCAACATCTTCCATTCCCGAATCATCAAACACGACAAATGAACTTTCCTACTCAAGGCGTCGGCAACCACGTTCGCCTTCCCCGGATGATAAAGTATCGTACAATCATGATCTTTCAACTTCTCCATCCACCTCATTTGTCTCATATTCAACTCCTTCTGTGAGAACAAGTACTTCAAACTCTTGTGATCCGTAAAATTTCAAACTTCGACCCATACAAATAATGCTTCCATTTGTGCAAAGCAAATATGATCTGCCGAACTTAAGGTCATGCGTGGGATAATTACGTTCATACGGAGACAACTTCCTCGATGCATAGCGATCACCTTACCATTGCATAAGAACACAACCCAATCCCTCTTTTGATGCATCGCTATAAACCACAAAATTCTCATCTCCGCTAGCAAAAGCGGTGCCGTAGTCAACTTCTTCTTCAATTCTTGGAAGCTTGCTTCACACTTATCGCTCCAAACAAATGCGGTGTCTTCTTTTGGGTCAAATTAGTCATCGGTGTAGCAATCTTGAAAATCCCTCTATGAATCTCGATAATACCGGCTAACCCCAAGAAACTCTAACCTCATGCTAGCTGTAGTCGGTCTCCTCCAATTCATCACCGCTTCAACTTTAGAAGGATCTACCGCTATCCGGTACTAGAAACAACATGTCCCAAAAATGAGACCTCCTCAGCCAAAAAGCACACTTGCTAAACTTAGCATAGAGTTTCCTCTCAGAAGAATCGACAAGACCATCCTCAAATGTTGTGCATGCTCATCCGAGACTTAGAATACACAAGAATGTCATCTATGAAGACCACCACAAAACAATCAAGAAAATTATGGAACACCCGATTCATCAAGTCCATAAATACTGCCGGCGCATTAGTCAACCCAAATGGCATCACCATGAACTCATAATGCCCGTACCTCGTCTGCAGCGGTTTTTGGAACATCCTCGGCTCTCACCTTCAAGCGATGATACCGAACCTCAAATCAAGTTTAGAATACACCACGATCCTTGCAAGCGATCAAACAAGTCATCTATATGCGGCAACGGATACTTGTTCTTGATCGTCGCTTTGTTCAACTCCACGTAATCAATGCACAACCTTAGGCTTCCATCCTTCTTCGACAAATAATACGGGCGCACCCAAGGCGATACACTTGGCTTGATAAAGCCAATATCAGAAACTCTGCAATTGGACCTTCAACTCCTTTAACTCCATGGGTGCCATTCTATACTGGCGCCTTCGATATCGATGTCGTCCACGGCAACAACTTCGATACAAAACTCAATCTCCCTATCCGGTGGCATCCCAAAATCTTTAGAAGACATCCGGAAACTCATTCTAACCGCACATCCTCAAGATCGGAAGTCGAAACCGTTTATCAATCACACAAGCTAGGTACCCGTGCGACCACGTGACAATAGTTTCCTAGCCTTTAGAGCAGAAATGACGCGCAACCCACTAGACGCGTTATCACCCACGAACATAAATTTAGGAACACCCGGCATATCAAATGTAACCCTCTTACTAAAGCAATCTACCAAGCATGATAAGCACATGACCGGCCCATACCAAGTATCACATCAAAATCACTAAGTGGCAACACTACGGATCCGCATGCAAAACATGTTCATCCACAAGTACATCGCATGCTTTATAAACTTCGAAGCCAATAAACATTCCCCAAGCGGGGTAGAAACTTCAAGCACGTAAAGGCAAAAGGCGAGGCAATGCACGCATAAGCGGTCAACAAAATGTGATGCAACATACGAATGTGATGACCACGGATCTATAAGTACTCGTGCTTCACTATCGAAGATAGAAATGGTACCTCAATAAGCTGCGGTCGACTCGGGTACTCCCCTTTGGTCTAAAGCAAAAACACGTCCCTGCACCTTTGCTTTCCCATCGCTATCTCTCTTAGCCCCAACAGTAGTGTTGATTCTTATGTTAAATTTATATCGTCGGTACATTGCGTTAGTTTTATACTTGATGGCTAATCGGGCTGCGTGTCGATTAGCGTGGCAAGCGTGGCAATGATATATAGAATTTTGCCTTGTATAGTTTTTGTAGGACTTTTTCGAGGTTCGACGGAAGACCCCTTCTCGGCTTCACTTAGGAAGACACACTGCTCAGCTTAAGAGCAGTAGACCTCGTGTCCGGTACATTGCAGCTTCTCGTGTCTATCCGGCATAAAGCTAATTTGGATTAATTCAAACTTATTTCCATATATTATTTGAATTAATCCAAATCATTCCACGACATGTCAGCCAGCCGCCCAGCAACTTTCAGCGAGGAAGACTTTTCGTCTGAGCGAGCGATGGCTGAAAAAGCGAGTGTCTCCTACTTTACCCTTCATCTCTCGAGATCGACACCAAATCGCCCACCTTTTTGAAGATCTCGAAATGATTATTGCTTTGGATATACGTTGAGGCAATTCCTTATTGTGACCCCATGCATTTAATGCATTTATGAATAAATTTGTTGAAGCCTTAGTCCTCCAACGGATTCTTTTTTGAAATGCACGGTATAAATACTTTCATTGAAAGGCTGGAACAAGGACAACTAAACGAGAATCAATCGAACACAAAAAGAATTGCTGCAGAATCTACAACTCAAGTCTTTCAGGTGCATTCAATAGATCCCAGCGGATCCGAAGTCCTCGTCAACAATAGAAAATGCTCTTGACATTTATTGTTTTATTCTTCTTGTTGTTAACCTCCATTAAACTATACTTCTACAAATTAAATATCGTATTCTAGATATTTAATTCCATAGACACAAAGTCAATATTTTGTACACGATCCATTAGGGATATTCTTTGTAATTGATCTAAGTGGAAAACATAGTGCACAATTTAAATCCAAGGTTAGTTGCCTTGGTGGTGGAATGTAGCACTATTTCTGAGTGTGAACCATCCCAAAATACTTGTGTTATTTCCTTGTTTGTCTATTACTTGAGCGCCTAGTTTCCTTGTTCATTATATCCATTTAAATGAGAACTTAAGTAATGCAGTAAAAGGTCTAGGTAGTCCTTATCGGCGAGACACGGAACAACTTTCTTGAAGGTCTTCGCTACTTGAATCTTTTCATAGATTGCAAGTAACTTTCAGAACTTACTTAAAAGTTTAAAAGTGTTAATAAGCTATTCAACCCCCTTCTAGCTTATTATTGTGCTCATTGGGACCCACAATTGGTATCGAGCCTTACTCTTTGAAAACAAGTTTTCCAAGATTAAACTCTTGAGATACGACATAATGGCACAAACACACTATATGCTGCCTACATCTAATGCTAACCACGTACCAATATTGGACGAAGGTCATTTTGATGTATGGAAGGATAAAAGTAATGAGATTCATGATTTCTATTGACAACAGATTATGGAAATGTT
>CM028384.1:78809181-78844073 GCA_013146195.2 Codonopsis lanceolata | reverse complement strand
CCGCATGACTACATTCGGCCAAGTCCTCCCATCTTCTCCAATCTCGGGTTTCCATCAATTGTCCACGGTTATGAATGGCGAGAGGTGATGGAGGATTTCAACATGCCTGTTTCTCACTCAATCTCACTTCCATAAATGAAGTTCATTGTTCACCATATCCGACCCGCTCTGCTCCATTGGATTAATTTCTTAATCCCCAAATTAAAAACCATGATTGTTAAATGTCATATTTGCTCTTGTTTTCGAATCGGACCTCCATGCAATTTCGAGCTCCATTTGCATCTGATTTTACTGCTCCGGTTGGTTTAAAGGGTGGTCGGAGCAATTTGAGTAGTCGTTGTTTCCGATGATGAGGCAGATGGCCATTGAAGAGGATGCTAGGGTTTCCCTCACCATTTTTATCTCTCGATAACAATCAAAGTGTTGTTTCCTTTCAACTTATTGTTCTGCAAGCGAATAACACGGCGGTCTTGCCGATGGCAGTGCGGGTTCGAGGCGAAGGCCTGGTTTAGGGATTCGGGGGCAACGCCCTGACTTTAAGGTGTGATCTATTTCAATATTTAAAAATCAGTTGCAATAGTAGAATATGAAAAACAGTAGTCTCCCGTTTTCAGTGCCATAAATAGGAGTGCAATTTTAGTCTTATCCCACAAGAATATTCGTGTAACCCAGGGCATTTGATAGGGTTGAATAATTCTTGCGGGGAAAGTCCTACGTGCGCGATTCTACAATATATCTAGGTTTCTATCTTCGACATTGTTCCTTTTTAAGTTCATTTCCAACAAAAGTTAAGCTCTTTTCCGTGGGTCGAGATCAAGATAATCAAGCATGAGGCTGTGCATCACTTTTAAGCACAACGTTCGGAGAAAAAATCGTTGTGTAATTAATACGCTTACTACTATTGAAACTCACAACGGTTTTCTAACTCAACTTTTATTTCACGATCCCTAACTCAACGTTTTATTAAAATCTATAATACAATACAGCTCATAGTCGCACATGTGCAAAATTGACAAAAGCTATTTAGGAGCTGAGATTGATTCCTTCTTGAGATCCTCAGTAATTATCACTCCCAGAGTTCACATGTGTTATGCGGCGGTTGAGTAACTACCTCATCTCTCTCTCAACTCCCTCCACTATTCACGATTGGTGGCCGCTAATCCTTCCTCCACCAAACCCCGTCCCTTTTCTTTTCGATATTTTAATTAATTAATCAATTTTATGCAAAAATAATTCGTAAGTTTTGTAATTTGAAATATTTGTCTTTTTTCTTTTTAACTATTATCGTAATTAACTTAATCAATTTATTTTTTTGGCTGAATCCCAATTTAATTTATGTCTAAGTTTAGAATATTTCTATTTTAATTTTTTTCTTTTTAATTGTTATAGTAATTAACTTAATCAATTTAATTTATTTCCGACCCACAATTTCGTATACAAATAAATTTTTTTAAAAAGCATAAGTTTTGTAATTTGAAATATTTGTTTTTTTCTTTTTAAGCGTTATCATAATTAATTTAGACAAATTATAAGTATATATTAATTCATTTTCACATTATCTGTTTTATTTATTAATAAATTTACAAATTGGCACCGTACCAATGACACGGGTAACATTACTAGTTACTAGTAACTTAAATTCCACCCACTTGAACGAAAAAAATGGCGGCATAAGCACATAATTTCCTCACTCTAATTTTTCGGCCAAGTAGATCATTTACACAATACTACGGCCAAGTCATTTACACTACTACTTGATAAGGAAACAAACTCACCGATCGTATCATTCTACCACAGTCCACATTTCTTCCAAGTCCTCTCTCTTGAATCATTTGCATCAACAAGGTAAGTCCGAAGATTTTAATGTAAATCGCGCAAAAATGCGTATTGATGGTATCCTGTTCTCTTCTCCTTTCTTGCAGATTTTGTAGGAAGAATTTTGGGTTTTGTATCCGTGATTAGGGCTTCTTTGGTCCCTTGAAGTTGTTACATCACCGATGGCGTTCATCAAGTAAGATTTCTCTATTTCCTTATGTAATTTGTGCCTAGACCATTTGCATTTGTCTCCCCAGTTTGTTAGTGCACAAGTTGGCATCTTCGATTGATTTGTTGCTTGACGGTCATATACAAATATGTATTAAAGCACAATAAATATACCTGTTAGATTCTATTTTAATAGATTGAGCTTGAGATGAGTAGGTAACTTCTGGCGGTGACTAGTGCGCTTCGACCTACCCTCCCCTTTTTATTTTTGTGTTGGTTAGTCCAAAGTCCTTTCTCCGGGTTTGAATTCTCTAGCTAACTCATAGATATGTTTGTGTGATTTCATTTTTGAAATTGATTTTGGTACCATCATGATTATCTTTGGGAAAATCATATGTAGAGGCACCTTATGGGTATTTAATGTCGTAAGTGTTAAGCGTTCGTCAAAAGTGCGTGAGAATTATATAATGCCATATCCATAGCAAATAATGCAAAGCGGTTGTGAACTCGTGCCGAATAGTTGCGAATTGGGGAAATGATGAAGGGCTTGAGTATACATTGTAAAAGCCACCTTCTTTTCGATATCGTACAAGAAAGTGCAAGGAGTATGGCGAGAAAAGTAAAATGGAGAGAATAACATAAGTCTCTTTATAAAGAAAAATCTAACTCCTCACATAACTCAATGTGAATCGAAATAAGATCCCCTCCTCCACCCAACTCACTTTGACGAGATAGGGAAGTCCTTTAGATTCCACTTAATGGGCAATTTCATGAAAATCATATGAGTAGCTTCATGCGTGCACAGAGGACAATATCCATAAGTCAAGGAGCAATCGGTTTGTCCAGTGTCTAACCGGTTTAAGAGATACATACTTTTGCCTTGTTCATGTCCCAGGATGATGTGTGATGGACAACAGAGAAGTGAGCTAATTTCTTTGAACTTCTCATGAGTTTTCGTACTAATTTAGGTGCTCTTTTGTCTTTTTTTTTCTTCCTTTTGCGGTATAATAATTATTAATTTTTTTTTTGCTTATATGTATCACAAAGTACCATTGTTACCCAAAAATTGGAGGAGCACTATAATGCCAAGAATTATTGTCAACACAATAATATTCTAAAACACTACGCAATAACCAACTTTTTACGTTGAGAAGCCGATTTTGTAAATTCAATACGTGGTTGTTGTGGCTGCTCGGGACTAAATCATAATTGAGATAGCAATGTTAGTGCATTGATAATAATAACGTTCTTTAAGAATCACCAATTAGTTGCTTAACCGAATTATGTGGGTCATTTATGCGGTATAAATATATCTTTGGCATTTTTGATACTCGAGCCTTTGATACTCAAACCTTTGATACTCAACCTTCAAGCTGGAAAACCCCATAAACATCGAGGCGACTTAAATGAAGTGTGGTACCGACCCTTACGATCGATTGACAAGGTTTTTAGCACGTAGGGTCTCATCATGTAAAGCGAACACGAACATCGATGGCGGCATATGGTTCCCGGCTTTTTCGACCACTCGTAGATTTCTCACAGTACTCCGGTCATCATTGATCTGTAAATTGCGAGTTCATTGGTTTCACCAAGTTTGTGGTGTCTAACATTGGCGACCTTGGATGACCTCTTTCATGGAAGACCCATTTGCTAATTTCGGTAGCAAGCTGTTCATTACCGATTTCTCGTGTTTTTGAGCTCCCAACCTTACGGGCACTTGATTTGAACAATCTATTCTTGAATATATCCGAGAGCTTTGAGATTATAATTGTGCATTGTTTCTAGCACGCACCACTAAAACCAATGAGATGGCGAATCCAGTCAATGATGGTGGGCTTGAGACCTTGGTCTTTGGACTAGCGAGAATATCTTGAAGAAGAAGATGAGAGAACCTTCACAACCACGTTATTTCTTTGGGTTTAATGAATGTCCAATCCTTTAAAAAGCACGGAGCCTCAATTTTTGCACTCCCAAAATTGCTTTAGGCGGAGCAGTGGCAAGGTGTACGCACGCAGCAGTGGATTGATAGGCGGAGAGGAGAGTGAAGGTTACATGATCTCTGGGCTTGATAATACGTTCTTGTTTCCTTTGCTTCTTTGTACTTGCAATAGATTTTTTTGTATTTGTTTGAAGATATAATAGGTGTCTGTTTGCTCAAGAATATTTCTTTTTAAATTTCATCTCGTGTCCTTCCTATCGAACAAGTATATCGAAACTTAATTTTCTCTTTCTATAACACATTTAATAATGCTTGGCGTAAGCAAGTTTTCTTGTTAGGTGACATAAATGTTCATTTCTCGGAAATCATTTACATGATTGTCAAGAGACTTCGAGAAAATTAACAGGGCTTAAGCGTAAGATGAGAGTTTACGGAGAGGAATGTTTGGAATTTAGCTAATAGTGTGTCTTTGCTTAGTAAATTGTGTGGTTTGATGCTTTACGTGTTTTTAGAACTTTTATGCTTTCTTTCTATTGATCTTTGAATTATCTCGGCAAGTGCGGTTCTAATCGGGCATGGGTGCGGTTCCTAGCCTCACTTGTAGGTTTCTGTCAAGATTGGTTTTGACTTCCTAGTTCAAGAGGCTTCAAAGCTTGATAGTTGTGACATAAATGTGTTGTTGGGAAATGTCTCTAGGCGGGGAGGAACTTTTGATGAGTTGCATGTATTCTTTAACATGTAGAGCTTAGACCACAGCTATGCTTAGTCGAGTGTTAATAACATTTGAATCTAGTGGAGGAAGTCCCTGGTCGATCCTTATGCCGGTCCTTCTGGCGTGGCCTAGGAAGATAGATAATAAGCTCTCACGGGCCAAGTTTCTGCGGAAGTAACTTTGTGTTAGCTTAACTCCGTTAAACAAATATTGGTGCCTTATTATCACAGGATGCATAAATTTTGTTTACTCTAAATAATTAGTTAGCTGATCCCTGCACTCAACTGAGGTCATTAATTAGACATCTTTTTTTTAAAAAAAATTGAACTCGTTTATTCGGTTAAGCGCAGTGAAATGTAAGGCTTTTAGTAGCATTATAGTGGGTGACATGGCTCGAGATTAAATGGTGCGGGTATTGGTAAATAGGGAGGGTTAGTCGGACATACCAAAAATTATCTACGAATAGGCGAGTTTTTATGACGATTGAAAGGTATTGCTTTGGAAGTAATATGAAGATTACAAGGGAAGTAATATGTTATGTTTGAGTAAAAGCGAAGATGAAAACGGAAGTCCTCAAGGAGCGAGATATGATGTAAGGTCATCTCACAAGTCATATTTTTGTACACCTCCATCTATCTCATGGGTGGGGAAAGTAGTGTATCAAGAGCTTTGAATAAATTCTATTCTTTGACTGTTTTGGCCGAGGTGTAGGATACATGTGATTGATGTAAACTTTGATTACCTAGGTCATGATACATTATATGATTTTTTTTCATGATACATTATACATTATATGATTATCGAGTACTTTCTTATTGCACATGCCATTTTATTGTTAATAATATATGATTTAAGTCTTATTTTCAGAGGTTGCTTTGGGTTTGTCATATTCTGTTAATAGTACAGATTTTGGTGTTTTCTGATTCCGCATCTTTGAGAACACGTTTACTTAGTTTGAAGTGTTCGACTGTTCTTTGCATTACTCATCGTTTTTGCTCAAACGATGCGTTTTTAATCTGTTTAAGAGGCAGTGCGCATCGATTTTGTTGTATGCGATGTGCATTACAACATTAAGTTTTTATTTATCAATTCGATGTGTATTCGGGATGTTTACGCTTATGTTTAATAATCTGTTTAAAATACGATTCTACATCGTTTTTTTTTTGAAATAGTGTGCATTCGGCATAATAACGGTTTGCTTACGAGCGCATATAACTTTGTTTGTACATACCGATTTGAGAACATAAATAATCATTTACATTTCAAATTACGATTCATACATTTCGATTTCGGTTCAGTTTACGTTTTACGTGCTTGTTTACATTTCGGTTTTCATAAAAGCGCTATGTTTCGGACATTCATATAAAGCGCATTAAAAGCGACTGTTTACGCTTCATTTTATATTTTACATTCTGATTCATTCAATCATCGGCTTGCTTTTTGTTTCGATTCTTATTTACATTTTACTTTGTATCTTTTTAATGCAGATTCATTCAATATTTTAATCTGTTTACGCATTAAAAGCGTAACCTAAAAGTCGTTCGAGAATCCATTTATTTTATGGATTTTAAAATCAGTTTACAGATTCAGAACATATTAATCTGTTCATATTAATTGGGTATTAATTATAGAATAACTAGAATTACCGTTCATAAGGTTGGAAATGATAGGCAGTTTGATAAGGCTGGTATGTGGGTTGAGATTTAAGATTGTTTAAATTGTCACAAGTTGCTCCAAGATCAACCACTAGAAACATTAGCCAATCCTGTTGTATACAAACTCCTTAAATCTCAGTATGGCCTTAAACAGGTACCTGGACAATGGTACAACAAGTTCTCTACAGCTTTGGTTCTGTATGGTTTTGCAGAATATGGCACAGATGATAAAAATTGTTTGATAATAATGTGAAATATTATGGGTTGTTTTCTCTTTTGCGTGCGCGCATGTGTGTGTGTTAGAGAGGGGGAGAGTGTCCTGCTAATGAATACCTCTCTGGCATTTACTTAGGATATCTAAATAAGGAAATATTTTACATTGGGAACAAACACTAATACCTTAAGGAACATTTCCAACTCAAAAGTGCTTCGGGGGCACTTATTTGCAAAAGCCTTTTCCTTTACTCCCATTTTAAATAATACTGTTTAACTATAGACCTTTTAGTGTTTTAGAACATGGGAAGAATGGCACTTCCGTGATATTGCGGTCTTACTATTTACTTTCATGTCACATATTAGGTTTGAATTAACTGAATTGTTATGATATAGATTCTGGGTGAACCGTTGAACCACCAAGGTTGATCCATTATGACTTTGGCATCATGCTTGTGAACTATGAATAGAGCCTCTCCATTTGCAGGGATAGGACTGTATATGTTTTACGTAAACCTTGTTATATGTGGACAAGTACAAATTTATCCAAAATCCCAAGTCATCTTTGCTACTTGAAGATTTTTTTTGGGTATGCACGTGAAGCTAAATAAACCACTCCAATGTCAGAACAGCTATTTTCTACATTTAAAACAATGCAGTAAAGGAATGATATGAAAACAAATTGACAAATAATATTTTCTACATGTACTTAACCCAGCTTCATGACATGATAGGGTCAAGGTTGCTCCTTTAGCAGGATGCTTGCATCGAGTTGCCTTTGATCAAGTTAACAATATAACATATTCCCGCAGAAAACTAAGGACATTTAAATCCTTCTAAGTTTCACAATTCATGTGATAATAAAGCCCAACTACATGTTAATGAACAATAAAGCCAGTTTACTTTCCATGAGTTATAGTAAGACAGAACTAATCCATTTGCAGTCTTGTTTAACAAAAATAAGAGCTTAATAAGAAATCATAGTTTATGATTAAATTGATGACATGGCTTACTTCTCAAAAATTGTGCACAGTTGGAGTCTACGAATCGCTTGAAAAGATGAGGTTCCTTAGCATGAGGCAATTAGAAAATCTAAATAATTGCATCAGGAATTCCCAGCACCACCTTTTAGGATACGAAATTCTGCTAGTAATTTTTGTGGAACACGTTTGGTTGTCCTCCCCTAAAATATTGATTGCTGGTAATGGGCCCACCGCCCACCTTTTTTTTATAGATTTATTAAGGAAATCATATCATTAGTTTTTCAGGGGATTGAAAACAGTTCCAACAAAAAGAATTGCTCCTGTCATCTCTTCCTTGATCATGAACAAGAAAGGGTGGTCAGCTACAAAGTCATATCCTTCAACATATTTGGGACAAGTATAACCTCCACCAAACCTGCTAAAAGTTACAGCAATAGCCTCTGTGCCTTTCTCATCTACTTCGATTTGAGCTTTGTGAATTACATCTGAGACGTACACATCTTCAGGTGTGTTATACACCATTTCTGTAATATCTTTGCAATGATAATCAAAAGGCAGCGTCAGTCGCAGATGTTCCATTTCACTTCGAGCATTAAACTCGTTTGAGAATTTGAATTTCGGTATCCAAAATTTGTGGAGGCTGACTTTCTTTAGTCCAAAATCTTGGTGCAAGAGCTCAGTATTCAACATTATTTTCTCTAACAAATTTTTGATTCCATCAATCTTATGTGGCAATAAGAAGTACATTGAGAACATCGTTTCGCTGCTGCCACTCAGATATGGGATTTTGAGGACCTTGAAACCATCAGAAGCTCCATAAAAATACTTTTCGGGGCTTGTCATGAAATGAACAGAGACAGTTTTTCCACTAAGAAGATGGAAATCTCTTTTTTCTGTCCACCTTTTATTAAGCTCATTAGACCAAACTCCTTTGAAGTAAAGAGCATTTCCAAGGATGATCGTTGTAGTATTATCTACAGATTCCTGTCCGAGAATATTCTGTATGAGTCCTTTTGATTTCTTGTTAACCCATGAATTCACTTCTTGAGCAGCCTGCGCCAAACAGACATTTTTCACTTCAGCCTTGTAAATATTGCTAATAACCTCTTTATATGAAGGTTTTAGTGGTGCTGATCTCTACTATTCCTCTCCTCATTCAGAAGATAATCCATTTGTTTTTGACTTGTATTACCATTCACACATTGAATACCGCTGGGGTGGAGAAGGGTTGAGGAAGACTTTGGTCCGTGGTGCATCATTCTTGACAAGAATTTGAAAATGAAAGGGAACATGTAGTTACAGAAGACGAAAAGATTTCAACCAACTATTGTTATACTTTCAAAGTTCACAAGCCAGGAGTGGTAAGATAACGTGTTTTCAATCTACAAATGTTTGTGCATGCCAGTCTGGAATTTTATCTTTTATTGTTTAAAGTTAACGCATCTCATTGGGTTGACTATGTTTACTGTATTACTGTACCTATCTTCTCACTGGCGTAGGACTTACGCAGTTCTGGAGGTTACTAAACTTTTATGGTTAATCCATCTGTCTTATATCAGTGCTTTGATTTTGTAGGTTCCTCCTGTCAAGGAAATTCGCAAGTTAATGAGAATTCAAGCTCTCCGTTGCCATGTTATATAATTGTTGCCAAAATGGAAGAAAGATTAATGTCATCCCAGTACTAGCTTCTCGTTCTCAGGCCCTCAGGTATTCTTTATTTAGCGGTTGTATTAACTAAAATGTTCATGGTTTACCTTTTCAAAATTGACTAATGTTGTTATGGTCTCTGGTAGATTGAAGTTATAATGGTGCAAACCCAATTCTATTACATGCCTGGTGCAGGAATTTAGAAAAATCCTGAATTGTGACCTCCATATATAATGTAGAATTTGCTTCCTTTCCCTGTGTTGTTGTTGTTTATCTGTTACTCTTGTTGTTTTGTTCGTGGCAGTTTGTTTCTTCTTCAAGGGCGGGGTAGTTTTTGAGCAGCATAAACAACAAAAGTCGTGGACTGTTTTGGGGCAGTATAGTATGCAAAACGTGGGCTGTCTTGGAGGTAGAATAGACGTGGGTTTGGCAAGTTTTTTTGGACAGCTTATGTGCATGAGAATTGCTGGGATTGGGAGACAGTTTGGACAGTCTTACTCAAGTTATTGTTAATTGTTTGGGTATATTTGTAAAGGAAACATTCTAGTAAAAACAAACAGATCTAAGGGAGGTTAGAGTCGGGTTTTGCGACGAGGCTTATTGGTATGGACTTTGTTACGGACATTTTTCGTTAGCTTCTATACTCATGATTTTGAACTTCAAAATTATTCATTGTAAACTTAATTGTAAACTTAGTGCTTTATCTATGTAGTGGTTCTGAGTTAATTGCATGAGATATGAGATGCTCATATCAATGATATCAGGTTACATATTTCAGGATTAATCATCCAGGTTTCTTTTAATTTTTTTGTTGGAAAATGGCCTATTACAACGTTTTATAAACGTTGTAGAAAGTTTTTATACAACGTTTTTTAAATAAACGTTGTGTAAGGTTTTTTACAACGTTTTATAAAAAAACGTTGTGGAATGTTTTACAACGCCTTTATAAACGTTGTATAAAGTTTTATACAACATTTTTTAATAAACGTTGTATAAGGTGTTTTACAACAACGTTTTATAAACAAACGTTGTATAAAACTTTATAGAACAACGCATTTATAAAACGTTGTAAAAACCTTACACAACGTTTATTAAACCTTCCACAACGTAACCTCCACAACGTTTTTTTATAAAACGTTGTAAAAAACCTTACACAACGTTTTATTCTTAAATGTTGTAAAAACCTTTTTACAACGTTTTTTTAATAAATGTTGTAGAAAACCTGTTACAACGTTTTTTTAATAAATGTTGTAGAAAACCTTTTACAACGTTTTTTTCATGAACGTTGTAGAAAACCTTTTACAACGTTTTATTCTTAAACGTTGTGTTACATTATTAACAACGTTTTTAAAATGTTGTTATTATTGTCCACAATGTTGTTGTGTAATGACATAAGACAACGTTTTTTTGCAACGTTTTTAAAGCGTTGTAAAAACGACCTATTACAACGTTAGTTTCCACAACGCGTTTTTTAAAACGTTGTTAAAGACCTATTACAACGCTTTTAAACGCGTTGTGAAAGACCATTTTGTTGTAGTGAAGCGGGATCGAGGATGATCGTGGGATGTTTGCGGGGGGTGACACCTCGACCCAACAATTAGCACGAATAGAACCTTGGCATGTACACCGAACCCGCACTCGTGAAAGCAATTGAAGAACATAAGTATTGTGAATAACGACACAATAGGGATGGAATTCCTATTGATAAGTTGGGATTCGAATACAACGTAATCACACCGAAGCATTCACAAGTTCATGAAGAACAAGGAGGTTTCGAAGAAAACACTCAAAACTATAATTATCATTAATCAAAAAGTTGTATATAAAATAATAAGCCACATCCCTTATTTATATGGGTTGTGAATCCTAAACCTACATGTAAAAGGAAAAAGTCTAAGTAGAATCTTCTTGGGAAACTACTTACAATCAACTTAGAAAACTAAATAAAATATACTTAGGAAACTATTTAACTTACCTAATCTATGTATGAAACATAACTCCTCCAAAATAAGGAAACTCTAACAAATCCCGTTTTTCTACAAGGACCTATTTTCCAATATTGCATTTTGACCCCAAAAGTCTTCCAATAGTTATTAAAACCTCCCCAAGTCATATCTGAATATATGGGGACCCATTTGAAGGCTTCCTTTTCCATAATAAACCGTTTAAAGCTGAATCGGCACAACTGGGCACCTTGCGGTCGCAAGCCCCTCGGCACCTTGCGATCGCAAGCTCGGCAGAAAGTCCGTCTCAAAATAACAGCCTTGCGCAGCCTCTTCTTACCATGCGTCCGCAAGCTTCCTGTGACGCCTGGATTTCCTTGGTTTCTTCAAGCTCAGCCTCTTCGTGTTTGTCGAGTAGCCATTACAGTAGCCCGAATCTCCGATGAACCCACGAATCAAGTTGGTGTAGAATTCTTGAATCTTCCAAGCATATTCCACGCCTCTTAAAGAGTTAATCTGATTTCTTGGGCACTTGGTTTCTTGATTAATCACGAACTCTTCATGCTTGATCAACATTTGACTTTGACTCGAACTTAGGCTTGACAGGATCTCATCATTCCCTCCCTCTTCAAAAAGATTTGTCCTCAAATCTGGACCTACATCAAATGGACGCGAATTAGCAACCGAAAAGTATGAACTCACATTAATCTTACCACGTAAATCCACATTAGAGGTCATATTGTAGCCATGCTCAAAATCTTTTTGTTCTCGAACGAGTTTTCCATCCAAGCCCACATAAGCCACGTTTCCTGGATCATGAATTAATCGAACTTCATTGGCATCATATCCATCCTTGTGTTCCATACTGATCCTTGCCAAAACCTGTAGGAGAAACGTAACAACACTACGCGATGCAAGATAATCAAAGTGGTCAGCACGACAATTCATACTCAACAAGTAATCACATATCGTCATGCTCAATTTAGCACAACCAAAGTCTCTTTCAATATTACGCATCAACCAAACCCCATCTCCGGGTTCAAATATCAACCTTACATATTTCATCTTTTCCATTACTCGAAGATTTTCTATGAATGACAACATCACATATGCAACATAAAACATAATGAGATCATCATAAGGAATGTCAATGAAAGATATTAATAAGTATAAGAAGATAATATGCAATATGGCATACCAACTCATGTATCCAAATCCGTCATGACATGTAAATCTATCAATGTTTATAATCTCACTCATCAAGTTATCACAACTCGATGTTCTCTCATGAAAATCCTTTATAGAATCAAAGTCACCTTCCTCTTTAAGCAACTTATCACAAGTCAAGGTTTCTTCACTACAAACAATTTTACCATACTCTATGGTCTCTTTCTTCCAATTAACAAAAATTGATGTCTTCTCATTTATTCCTTTGACTTGAAACAAACAACAACCAAATTCACCAGGTTTGAAGATTAATTTAACAAATTTTATCTTTTGCATATCCATATTTAGCAATAACGAATCATGCAACAATAAGAAATTACAACCAAAGTGCAATCTCAAGGATAAACATCCTTTAGGCTCAACAATCAGACTATTGGTCAAAACATGTTTATATCCCTTAATAACATGAAGCTCATAACATTTCCAAGGTTTAACATGTTTAACACAATTTATATCCCTCAATGAAATCATATCTAATCCATAAATCTTATGAAACATCAACGCATCATGGGGAATTTCAATAATTTTATGACATGCAACAAAAGAATTCATCATAGAAATATCGTGCATAATCACATGTTTAGATCTCACATCTTGATGAAACTTTGAAATTTCTAAAGCAAAATTCAGAATTTTCTTTCCAACTTCTAATCCACCATGCTCTCCTACCAATTTATCAACCCATGTACTATCCATGAATGGATCCACATACGAATAAGTAGGTATATGCAATGTCAAGTTTAAGTCATCACCAATGTATTCACCATATTTCTTCCAATCACTTAGACCATGGTGACTTACCAAATTTTGCAATTTAAACTTTCTAAACAAGTCAAGTGGTCCAATAATTTTTTTCATGAATAAGGCATTCACAAGACTAATCAGATTTTTCAAAGCAACACCTCTCACAATTCTAAATTTATCACCAAAGTTATGGTGTACATCATGTAATAAATTAATTGGTCTAATAATCTCACCCATGACTGAAGTGTCTACAAGACTTTGTAACTTTCCAAACCCAACAACTACACTATTGAGCTTATGATTAATATCATGGTGATTATCATGCAACAATTCACCACATATCTTATTTTTCCAAGAAAGAGCAAGATCATACCTTTGAGAAAGTGTAAGATCTACAACAATCTCCTTACCTTGTTGGCAATCAACCTTGAGTCTCACAATTTCTTTAGATAGTGTAGGCTTCAACTCATGAACAATCTGTGAATGAGAAATAATGAAACTAGGCAAAAACAATTCAAATTTATTAGTATGGAAATTTGCCTCACATTCTTCCTTTTTCTCACACTCTTTCTTTTGCTCTCTCTCTTTATCTTTCCTCTCCTTTTGCCCGGTTATCTCACATCTTTCACTAGTTTCTAAAACCGGCCTCTCACTCTTGTTTTGACACACACTCTCCTTTTTCTTGGCTATCTCACAAAGCTCACTATTCTCTCTAGCCAAACTCTCTTTATTTTCACTCAAGCTCTCCTTTTGTGAATGCTTCTCTATTTTCTTTTCCTCATTAGCCTTTCTCTCTTCTCTCAAGCTCTCCTTTTGTGAAGGCTTCTCTATATTCTTTTCCTCACTAGCCTTTCTCTCATTTAATTTATTTTCCGCTTCAAGAACTTGATTTGTTGTAGGTTGAACGTGTTGTGAAGTCTCGAATGCAAGCTCCATTAGTTCTCGAAACTCTTTCAACCTTTGTTCGTCTTTCTTTTCTCTTTCTAATCTTTCCCTCTCGAACTTCTCTCTCTTTATTCTTTCAAGATTTCCTCTCTCAATTTTCTTCTCCTTAATTCTTTTCTTTTCAGTCTCTTCCTTATGTCTAACCAAAACTCTAGATTTCGGTTCTGAAGGTTTATCTTTAAAATAATGAACCGGAACGAATTTTCTTCGCATCACCCTTTTTAATTCAGCCCAAGTCTCAACTTGAGACCCTCTACTCCTAACTCTCCATTCCCTTAATCCTTCCCACCAATCAACAGCATAACCATAAAATTCTATGGTGGCAGCTCTAACCTTCTTAAGTTCAGGAATGTTATGACCTTCAAAGATTTCCTCCACCTTTTTCTCCCACTCTAAATATACTTCTGGATCATTTTTACCATAGAAGGCTGGAATTTTGAATCTAACACCTCTATGTTCTCCATTCTCCCTATATTTATGTTTCGGTAAATCTGTTTTTATTTTAACAACAGATTTTAATTTTTCATTCATTCCAATCTTCAACCTATCAAAACTCACTCTCATCTCCTCTGTTTGCTCCCTAAACATTTTATCAAACTGTTGTGTCATCTCTTCTAACAAACCACCCATATCTGAGTTATTTTCCATGGTGTTCCTACTTTTAAACATTATGAAACCTGCAGAAAATATGTTAGAAATAAACAAGTTTATATCTCACACACTCCCTTACGTGTTTCACTCAAGCAATGATCACACCTCTCGTGTTTACCTACTCTCCCTCACCTTCAATTCCTCCAAGTTCTAAAAGAACTAACAAATAAATCGGTGAATTCAGAAGTAGACAAACCAAACTCAATCAATAGAATTCGACGTATAGAAATAATGAATTAAGAATAGAATTCCAAGGATGAAAGGCTCAAAGATCAATTTGTAAAAGAAGATTCGATATTAATTTTCGAACCTAGATGATGACAACAATTCAAGCTTATCAATTCGCAGAACTAGCAATTTCCAATTCCAATCAATTCACAATTTTCGGCAACTAGCAATTTTTTTTTCTTTTCTTTTTTTTTCAATTCAATTGATTTCGATTTTTTTGAATCTGAATTTTTTTTTTTTTTTTGTCCGAATACCCTTTTTTGTTTTTTTTTTTTTGTAATTCAAGCTGTCCAAAATTAATTTAAAACAGCAGAAATTTTTTTTTAAAATATGAACAGTGACGGAACAGTACCCTGTGAACAGTAACGCCGGCGAGTGAACAGTATTTCCAGCAGTGAAACGATGCTTGATGAACATTAATTCCGGCGAGTGAACAGTGCGCGATGAACAGTAAATCGGTGAACAGTGATTTTTTTTTTTTTTGGGTTTATAACCTTAGAAGATTAGGGTTTGAAACAAAAACAAAGAAATCAAAAAGAACAAATTAGGATTGAAGACCTTAATTCGAAGTAGGAAGAGAAACAAATTGATAATCAAAATAAAGAACAATTTAAAGTAAGATAGATTGTGGAAACGAACCTTTGCTCTGATACCAAAATGATACGATCTTCTCGGAAGGCTTCGTTGAAGAACGATTTACACACGCGGCGGAAGCTAGGGATCGTAGGATGTTTGCGGGGGTGACACCTCGACCCAACAATTAGCACGAATAGAACCTTGGCATGTACAGCCGCAATCCGCACTCGTAGCAATTGAAGAACCTAAGTATTGTGAATAACGACACAATAGGGATGGAATTCCTATTGATAAGTTGGGATTCGAATACAACGGAATCACACCGAAGCATTCACAAGTTCATGAAGAACAAGGAGGTTTCGAAGAAAACACTCAAAACTATAATTATCATTAATCAGAAAGTTGTATATAAAATAATAAGCCACATCCCTTATTTATATGGGTTGTGAATCCTAAACCTACATGTAAAAGGAAAAAGTCTAAGTAGAATCTTCTTGGGAAACTACTTACAATCAACTTAGGAAACTAAATAAAATATACTTAGGAAACTATTTAACTTACCTAATCTATGTATGAAACATAACTCCTCCAAAATAAGGAAACTCTAACAAATCTCGTTTTTCTACAAGGACCTATTTTCCAATATTGCATTTTGACCCCAAAAGTCTTCCAATAGTTATTAAAACCTCCCCAAGTCATATCTGAATATATGGGGACCCATTTGAAGGCTTCCTTTTCCATAATAAATCGTTTAAAGCTGAATCGGCACAACTGGGCACCTTGCGGTCGCAAGCCCCTCGGCACCTTGCGATCGCAAGCTCGGCAGAAAGTCCGTCTGTAAAATAACAGGCCTTGCGGTCGCAAGCCTCTTCTTACCATGCGTCCGCAAGCTTCCCAGACGCTGGATTTCCTTGGTTTCTTCAAGCTCAGCCTCTTCGTGTTTGTCGAGTAGCCATTACAGTAGCCCGAATCTCCGATGAACCCACGAATCAAGTTGGTGTAGAATTCTTGAATCTTCCAAGCATATTCCACGCCTCTTAAAGAGTTAATCTGATTTCTTGGGCTCTTGGTTTCTTCATTAATCACGAACTCTTCATGCTTGATCAACATTTGACTTTGACTCGAACTTAGGCTTGACAGGATCTCATCACAAGTGTACACACTTCATGCTTTTATCATCAAGTTGATTCTTTTTCCTATCTGGAATATGCACATGTGCAATACACCCAAACACCTTAAAATGCTCCACAGATGGTTTGCTTCCGCTCCATGCTTATTCCGGCATTTGATCTTTTACAACAGTGGTGGGACTTCTATTTAAGACATGTATCATCCAATTGATCGCTTCTAGCCAAAATTCATTTGGAATCTTCTTTTCTAATAGCATGCTTCTCACTAGATTCATGATGGTTCTTTTTTTACCCTCTGCAACTCCGTTTTGTTACGGTGTGTATGCTGCTGTTAGTTCTCTTTTTATACCATTAGAGCTGCAAAACTCATTAACGCTATCGGAATTGAACTCCCTCCTCTGTAAGTTCTCAAGCTGCAAATCAATGCACTTACTTCCTTCTCAACTATAATTTTAAACTTTTTGAACATGGTGAGAGTCTCAAATTTTTCTGATAAGTAAAATACCCATGTTTTTCTACTCAAATCATCAATGAAAGTAAGTAAATACTACTTAATGATGTTTGACTCTGGTGTGACTGGTTCATAAATATCTGCATGAACCAATTGAAGCCTTCGAGTTGCTCTTCACTGACTTTGTTTAGGAATGAGCTCTCTGTGTTGTTTCCCAATCAAGCAATCTTCACACAATTTGGATGGAGTTTTCAGCGTAGGAATCCCATTCACCATCTTCTTGCAGTGTAGCGTTCTTAAGCCTTTGAAACTAAGGTGCCCAAAACGACAGTGCCAGAAGTGAGAGTCTTCTTTTGATGATGTTTTGAAGCACACTGGTTCATTAGTTAAGAGTGAAGCTAATATGACAACCATTCGATTAGTTGTCATCTCAGATTGCATGATAAGCCCCCGGATTGAATGAAACACCTAATTACGCACATTGTTTTAAATAAGTATACTTAGTCCCTTCTCTTGTAATTGCCCAATACTTTTCAAATTTTTCTTCAATTCTGGAATGTAATACACATGCGTCAAAACCTGGGTAATTCCTTCAATTTGCATTCTGACACTTCCTCTTCCCATCACAACCATTCTAGAGTTATTTCCAAGCTTAACAGTCTGTCTGTACCCCTCATCAAAACTTGAAAACCATATTTCGTTTTTGTCATATGAGTGCTACAACCGGCATCTAAAAACCATACCTCTTCCTTTTTAGCATGTTGAAGATCCACATGAGCCATTAACAACAATTTTTGTTCTTTATTGAGCTCAGCATAGTTTGCAACTTTTTCCCAATTAGGGCATTCGTATGGAAAATGCCATAGCTGGTGGCACTTGAAGCATTCAATTAGTGCTTTGTTAGAGTTCCTCCACAACCACGTCCTCTACCTCTAAATCCCCCCCCCTCCCGAGATGATCCTCTGCCTCTAGCAAATCCTCCTTCTGTAACCTTCAGCACATGCTCTTCAATAATATTTTTCAAAAATTTTTGCTCATGCACAAACAGAGAGCTCTGAAGTGCATCAATCAAAAGACTATTAATGTCTTTTTGACTCTTCGATAGAGCATACAATGCAATTGTATTTTTCCAAGAGTGCTGGAAGAATTTTCTCCACAACCTTGACATCTTGCATATCCTCTCCAAGACTCCTCTTAATGTTTGCTACAATCATCACTGTAGCAAAGTATTCTGTGACTGATTCTCCATTCTTTATCTCCAATTCGATTTAGTTGTGCACGTTGGGCACACTCATTTCGTTGGTACTTTTGCTTCATTGACTCCCATATATCATTGGCTATGTCTTTCTTCATAATGGTCTTCAGAATAGACTTCTCTATGGATGCAAACAAATAATTCTTCACCTTGAGATCCTTCAACCTTAAATCTACTAGTGTTGTTCATTGTGCATCGTTGAGTGCTTCCACTCGTCCTGGTTCCTTGATCCCTATCTCAACCAGGTACCACCACTCCTTTGAACGCAACAGGTTCTCCATGAGCATCGCCCAATGATTATAATCGCCATCAAACATTGGAATGTTCAGGATGCTTCCTTTTTCGCTTGCCATCGCTTCACACTTAATTTCTCTCTTTACTCTCATGTTTTGCCCTCACACGCACACTCACGATCCGGCCCTGATGTTGGAGCTCTATAACCACTTGTTGAGACTAGAAATATCACAAACAATGCTCAAAAATCTGTGTATATAATTCTACCTTAAAAAAAGAACTGTGGCTTTTATAAGCCTTACAAAAATAGAAAAGTTCTAAAATAACAAATCTACCATAGTACCACGTTATCATATCCTAAAGACGTGATCAATTAATTTTGAAACGAAACTAATCTAGGAGTCATATACTGACTTAAAACACTTATTAAAATTCCAACCCAAATTGTCGATTCGAAGTCGATCCTTGCCTTCACTATACCCAAACTCCTCTCCAAACTCGCCGAATCAAAACTGCCAATCATCTTAATCAGGAGTTCTTCCCCCACAATGCGAAGGTTGTCACCCGCTAGACGACATGATGAAGACGGAGCCAAGTCGGACACGCGTTAGGGAGTAGGTCAAGCAGGACAATACAACGACACTCTTGTACTTGTCCAGTACGACATACCTTCGTGACCAAGATACTCCCCCCCCACACACACACACACCTCACCACATCTTAAACATCCGCTAACACCACCGCCGCAACTACCACCTAGTTCCACCCACCGACCACCACGAACAATATTACTAACATCACTAACATAAAACCACCACCGTAATTGACACCACCAACATCCAATCTTTCTTGCTTCATTTTGGAGTAGAAATTTAAGAAAAAATTAGCAAACAACTTTAAATCCAACATGAAAGTGTAGGGGGAGATATTCAGTTCCTGCAGAAGATTGGTTAGAAAACGAATTTCTTTAAGTTCCACCAAGATCAATGATCTCTTTCCTTAAGACAAAATTGGCGCCGTTGCTGGAATGGACTGACAATGCCAAGAGTCTCTCAGGATCGTGGATCTTACGTAATTGAAGAGGCCAATTCCCTCCAACTTCAATTACCGGTGAATCGAAACCGCTATTGTATCTATGTTACAAGTTTTTAGGGCAGAAATAATTTCGAGAAAGAGAGATAAGGGAATTAACGGTGTAGAATTTTGAAATCCCTAGTTTGTTTAAATAGGAGGGAGGCGTCTTTTGGGAGTGGGTGTGTTCGTTAAAAAAACGAACATTAGCGAATGGACACAACATTTGAGCTTAAATCACGGACACGCGTCTGAGAAGCGGTTTGAATTCTGGAGGGAAACACTTAAGTAGGTAGGACCTGCTGATGCATATGCTACTTGTATTTGAACTGTTGTTTTAAATCAGTAGGTGGACCTGCTGTTGTGAAGCAAAAAGAAAGGAACCCAATCATCCGACCAAGCCAAGCCAAGCCGAGCGGGCGGTCGGCGGTGGCGCGTGTGTGTTTGAACCTGCACTTGGTTAGGTCTTCACTACTACACAAAAGTGTAGTGGCCCTAAGGGCCAATCATCATCTTAAACTCTCTTCTATATAAGGTGGAGCTTACTCCCTTATTTTCCCAATGTCGGATTCTCCCTTTGTAAATAGTCTCACTTCCTATATGACTTCCTCATTCAAGTCTTTATTGGAAACAAGTTTCCAACAAAAAGCAACACCATTATGGCTACAACTAACACCCGTTCTTTCCAAATCGATCAATTGTTTTAATTAGGAGTAGGAATAATAAAAATGAAGAAATCCAAACCCAGATGGTTGGACTAAGTTTGAATGAGTCAAACCTGGTCCGAAAAAAGGGAGCTCTACCATGATGACATCGTTAGGGGGGAGAGATACCTTGAAATGTTGTCTTCGAAGCTAGGAGGGCCAAAATCGAGAACATCATATGCTAAGAAATATATAAATTGAGCCCCAAAATTGAGCTTGAGAAACCGATCAGGATTCCTAAGAGAATGAATTTTGGGGAAAATTAATTAAAGATGGGCTAATTAATTATGAAAAGAATGAATTTTGGAGCATGGAATTATGAATAATTGATGAGAGACAAGATGATGGGGTGAGGTGGTGGCAGGGTGGGGGATTGAAGATAGGTTACTTATTTATTTGTGAAAAGAATAAAGAGTCACCCTAAACAAAACACCTAAAACACTAAACGTAACACCATTTAATAACTAAAATGACAATAATATCCTTACACCAATTAAAACAAACAAAAACCCTAACTTCAATTACAACAACCCCAACGCCCACCAATTTTTACTGAACATAACACCATTTATGCAACAAAAAAAAAAAAAACTAAAAAACTAAAAATAATCCCAACCCCCAAAATTATCCATAACCTCCACATTTAAATCCTAAAATCCTAATATCAATCCAAATATATTGATTAAAAAAGTCAAAATACAACTAATACAAAGATGTATGCAAAGCATTCACTAAAGAAACCCATTTCCAAATCCTAACTTCATTTATTTCATTAGTCCTATTTTCTCCTCCAAACTTCTCTCCCTCCCAGTGGATATTTGGCTAAACAGTCGTCGTAATCCAATGGTTGTTTGGCTAAATAGCCGCTTGAAACTAGTGGTTGTTTGGCTAAACAACCGCTTGAAACCAACGGATGTTTGCATAAACATCTGTCACATGTGAATGGATATACATAAGAACAGTCGTTTCGTGTTTGTGAAAGTTATACAAAAGATTCGCAGTGGTTGTTTTGATGAAGAACTTCTACTCCCTAGCAGATTTTTAGCGGGTGATTTTGGTTGTAACTGGAGACGCAATGGTGACTTCAGTTGGGAGAGATAGAGAGAGAGAGAGAGAGTGATATGCAGACTAGAGACGCAATGAGAGAAGTAGTGAAGGAACGGCAGACTAGCGGGTGATTTTGGTTTGAATGAAGGAGAGGGGGAACTCAGGGGTCGGTGTAGGGAGTGAGAGAGAGAGAGATGCAAAAGGTGATTTCTGTAAGACCCCGAACCTTTGAGTTACTTTCTCGCTTTACGTGCCAAATGACCGTAACATCACTTGTTTGGCTTGAGGTGAGAACCTTGATTTGTATAGGTAGGTTATTTAGAAGCCAATACCTTAGTATTGTATGATCTATAGAATTTAACTTGTTAAAGTTACAAGTCGAAACTTTACGTTGGTCGTTACTTGACTCGGTAGAGAGTTTACTTGCATAAGTTCTTGCTCATGACCTTGGTTATACCTTAGGTCTTCGTTTGATAGCCATTAACTTGTCTAGACACAATCTAGACATGTTGGAAGTGTTCTGGAGATTATTGTACTTAGGACGATCGTTCCATAGCTTTTGTCTTCGTTTGTTTGTTTCAATTCGAGTTTGTTAACAATTTGTCTTTTGGAGTTTAGATACTCCTAACCATTGTTAGACTTCGTAGAAGTTTCCAATCATATTCTTGAGTCCCTTGACTTTCTTAGAATGTTATGTTCTTGCTTATCGAATCGTTGTTTCATTTGTTACTTCGATTGTTAGTTATTGTGCTTTGTTCCGAGTTGTTTCGTGGGTTGTTCGGAAGTGTTTCGGGTGAGTTTTAATTGTATTTTGTGTAGGTTATCACCCTATTATGTTTGTGGTTGAGTTGGGTACCATTTGGACAAAGTTTCAAGCCTTTTTCTCTTCCCAAATGATCAAGCGCTCGCCTAGCCAAATGACCAAGCGACCGCGCAAAATGCAGTACTTTGTTTTCTTGAAAAACAGACTAGGCGATCGCTTAGCCTTTCCCTTAAACGACCGCTTGGTCCTGATTCTACTCCCAACTAAACCCCTTACCTTGCCCTTGTCCACAACCTTGAGGGGCAGAATGGTCCCTCCAACCCTCATAAGATCTAAATCCTCCCTCCTCCCTCCTCATTTTTGCATCCACCGTGAGTTAGAAAGAGGAAAATGGAGAGAGCTCAACTGGAGGAATTTGGGGATTCCTGGAGTTCTGGCTATCCGTTTAACGAGCCGAGACCACCATCGCGAAGCCTTTGCCGAGTAGATCAATTCCCCTCGGTTTATTTTCCCTTACCTAATTGTTTGTGGCTCGATTGAGGTACGTTACTAAAGCCCTAGTTTCTTTCTCCAAGTCAATTTTGATGTTCGTTGATAGTGACTTGTTCCCTATAAATTATCATTGTTATATATGTCGAAATGATATGTTTTTGTTGGATATTAATATGTATTAGTGAGGGTTTGTACCCAAATGGGTTTATTGGGTATATTGGAATTGTTATGGATTAAGATTAATTGTTGTTGGACTTAGAAACCCGGATAAATTATGAATCCTGAATTTATACTTTGACCTAGAATTTGGGACTATGTTATTTGACCTAATTGGGGTCAATTAATTTTAGAAGTTGTTATTTCGAGCCAAGGATTAATTCCTATGACTATTTGTGTTCATCGAATCTCAATTACGAGATTACAAGATTTTGAGATTTTGTCGGGTGAGACCGAATTGGTATTTCACGATATTTGTTTGATTTAGGACTCCAATAGATGTCCTTAGATGACTTTGGCATGAACGTATAGTTTGTCACCGGATTTTATAAGTCCGGATGTACACTTGAGAATGTTGACTTATTGGGAGTCTTGGTTCGTGCACGTTAGTGCATTGACTCTTTAGAAGGCCGGGATGCGACCTTTGAGTATTGTGATAAGTCTTTGGGAAGAAGTGGTTAGTTAACCATTCTATAGTAATGGTTGGAGTGTACCTCACGAATACTTACGGTTTAGAAATTAATTAATTAGTATTGGGTTTTTGATTGAGGTCACGTTTAACATAGGCTTGATTGGGTTGAATTGTGACGGTTGGTCGATGGACGTCGTCTTGGTTGCATGGAAAGTGAGCTTGGGACTTAGGTCGAGAACGGCCCGAGTTTGAAATGCTGAAACGAGACTCACTAGAGTCGCTTAAGTATTTATTTATTTATTATTATTTATTTTTTGACTAACAACCTTTGCTCGTTTCCTATAAAATTAAAAACCATACATGTCATGCCTAAAAGCCATACGAGAACTGTGAGGAAGCTCATCAAAGCAACTATAAATTTTGTGACTTTTATGTTCATGCGCAACCACAGCCAGCCGATCCGCCACCATATTCTAGTCGCTTAAGTATTTACTAATAACTTGTGATAGTCGTAAATGAATCCTGCGGCGTTTGATTAAAGTTGGTGTAGACACCTAATTTCGTACCCCTGCGAAATAATGTCCTATAATAATGATAATATATTTTTTATAAAATTATTGAACTTATAAAAATGACTTTTCGTTAATGTTTCAGTTAACTGGACTTAACGGGCGTTAAATGATAAAGATAACATAATATAACTTGAAAATGGCTGTAATATGCTCAATGGAGTCGATCCCCTCCTCTTAGAGCCACTCCCCATCACTGGAGCCGCTCCTTTTTATCGGTAAAAGTTTTATTAGTAACTGATTTTGGGATAAAAAATTGACTTTAAAAAAACTTTTACAAATAAGAATGTTTTGGTAACTGATGTATCCAAAAAAGCATCATGTCGGGGGTGCCGAAGGTAGCGGTGGACGTGGGTCGTCGGAGTTTCCATCCGGCGGCCATGTTGTCATCGTTGGTGGATATCTGGCTATATTATCTGTAAAATAAACACCGTGAGTCGGCGAGGAGGGTCCCCCGCCAAAAACCCTCCGACGTGTTTATCAGTACACTGAGTATGAAAGAGAGAGCGCGTAATCCCAAAGTGTGTGTGATTATAAATCAGAAAAATAGAGAGATCCCCCACTTTATGAACTAGAAGGGGTTATTTATACCTGAGGAAATGAATTTAGTTCATTGCGCATGAGCCCGACCCAATCCTTTGGATATCATGCAAAATACAGTGGGCCATTAAGCGAGGCCCAAACACTATTGAGACCGATCCAAAATATGCATATCAGTAACTTTTTTTAAAATCAATAACCATTTTAATAAATAAAAAAACTTTTACTAATAACTTTAAACTTTTATGAGTAATCGTTTTTTAGAATTGAGAAGTTCTAATCAAGTGAAACATATATAAAATCAAATGCGATAAAATTTAACTAGAACTAACGACTTTTATTTATCTGTAATTTTAAGATTAGTTTTACGATTTTTATAAGTAACTTTTTATTTATAAAAATTTTATCAGTAACCTTAAAATCAACAACAATTTTAATAAAAAAATTACTAATAACTTCAAACTTTTATCAGCAACTGTTTTTAAAATCTAACCGATTTTAATTTTTGGTAGCAAAAACAAATTAAAAAAAATTACAACTTCACAAGAAGGCAACACATGGAAGCATATAATTTATTTTAAAGTTTTAGCATTTCACAAAAAGCCACTTGGCAACAGTGAATTCTTTTTTAGTAATAGTTAATAGATAGAAGATTAAAATTTACCATTTAAATGTGTAATTGAAAGATTTGTCTATGAATTTTCTGTAAAAAAAAAAGAACTTAAAAAAGAAGTAATTAATAATTAATAGATATAGATTAATTAGTAATTTTTTTGGTGAGATCATTTTAACTGAAGTTGTCATATCACATATGGTAGCAGTGACTTCTGTTAGTAGAAATTAATATTAAATTTTCATCCATCTGTATTGTAGAATCTTTTTTACGCAAACGACATTTGAACACTATTGTAGACACCTCAATTTCGTACCCCTGGTATGTGACTCTGACATAAGATATCAAGAACTGTCAAAACTTAACAAATGTCAAGTTACATGAGTTAAAAATGTGAAAGGCAAAGCAGGATGCGCGAAACAGTGAACTGCGAGGGGTGAAAGTGTGAAAAAACAAACTTGAATAGTTCCATGGGTGCCGCACCAAGGCCCTTGGTGCCACCACATGCCTCTCTTGGTGCCGCACCAAGGAGTCCATTGGCCGAACCATGGAGATCACTGTAGCTCTCTTCAGAAAACGGAAAGTACAAGACTTGAAGCTCACGGTACAACTGATCAATGCAGGCTGAACAAATTGAAGAATTCCCACCGAGTCCCTTCTTCTCAAGTATAAATAGGAGACCCCGGCTCCTCATTTCAGTTGCTCAGTGTTCGCGATAAAAATCGCAACGAAGCTCTGTCTCTCCGTGTTCCTTCCAAAATATTAGTACGAGAGATGCGAGATAGGTGAGTGGAAGCCCCTAAAGTCTCCAAACCCCGTCCAAACTCCGCCAAAATAAATACCCATAGGTTATAAGTGATCCCTAGCCTAGTTGTTAGGTATCCATCTCACTTTCCCGGCCCAAAAATCCCAAAGTAAGCCGTTACTCTGCCCGAGTAACGAGCTGAAAAGTCAAAAAACTAAGCCGTGGTTCCGCCCAACCAAAAAGGCCAAAACCTACCAAAATAAGCTGTCACTCTGCCCGAGTTGACAAGCCCAAAGTCTCCGAAATAAGCAGTCACTCTGCCCAAATCAAAACAACAACCACACAACAAACAACAAAAGACTCCCTCTCCCTAAAGGACAGAGCGAGCACACCACCGCTCTAAAAGGTAAAGCCTTTAAGGGCGTTACTTATTTTATTTATTTACTTTGCTATCTATTTATTATTTTTTAAAGTTGTTATTCAAATCCGGCACAATGTAGCCAATATAAGCCGTTGTGCTGCCCGGATTAGAATAGGAAATACTATGTAAAAGAGCCGTTATAATGACCAAATATTCTTAAATATGTCTGTAATTATTGTAAGGAAATGGCTGCAAGTCCGTAAATAATGTAGCCACTGATGTTTCTGTTTTAATTCTCTGTCTTTTAATACTTTATTTATTTGCTAAATAAATATAACAATAAGCATACTTCAGCCAAAAACCACTTTTGAGACCGAAAGGGCGAGTTGGGTGCCTAGCACCTTCCCAACTCGTAACTTAGTCTCCGAACCCGTTTTCTTTTCTCTGGTTTATTTTTCTTTTTTTTGGTTTTGCTTTATTTGCCTTAAAATAAAGATGGCGACTCTAAAACTTTCAGATCCAGTGGGGCCTCGCAGCACTCCTTCTTTGCACTTTTTCGTTCTCCCCTAAAAAAGGGAGAATGGGAATGGAAGGGTGATGTATTCTCATATCCTGATATCCCCTAAAAAAGGGATAACTTGATGCTGGAAACCCAAAGCTCACATAGCGATCTGAACGGGCCATAAGGCTATTTTTAATAAAATCCATATTGGGGGCGTTGCAATATCCTTTTTTGCACTTTTTCGTTCTCCCCTAAAAAAGGAAAAATGGGAATGAAAGGGTAATGCATTTCATATCCTGGTATCCCCTAAAAAAGGGATAACTTGATGCGGTAAACCATAAGTTCCCATATTGGATACAAAATCCACTAAAGGCAACCGAGACACATTCTAACGTGCTAACATAGACAGCACTCCTCTCGCACTTTTGATTTCGCCTTCCCCTAAATAAGGGAGGGTGGAACGAGAGCAGTGGATGTCCCGCATCCGCACGTACGCGCACCCCTATCCAGGGCGCGGGTCGCACCCCGGGAACCTCACAACTATACGTGGGCAACCAAAATCTAAATAAATCAAGACAAATACTGTGATTGACACGAGTCATGATCAAGGGCCGCTTGTGTAAAAAAGATTCTACACCGTTAATTAATGAAAATTTTACTTAATTAATAATTAATAGATATAGATTAATAGAATAAACAATTAATATAAAATTGTCCCTACATAACTTGTATAAATAAAATAGTATAAGGAGATGAAAATAGATGAGAATTGAAGAGTTTCTATAAATTTAAACTTGCTTAAATTAAATAGCATAAATTTGGTTTTAAATTAAATTATACTTTAAAAAAACAAAAAAAATCTTATCTTATCTTATTTTATAGAAAATTGACACATGGTAGTCATTTTTATAAACGTCATCGGTTTCTGTTTTACTAATAATTATAAACTATTATGTATACTTCCTCTTATCTAAAAAATAAAGAACAAAAGTGATATAATGAGACTAATAATTTTAAATAATTAGTAGATTTAAATGAATGTAAAGAATTTGTAGGCATTAATCGTATGACTGATGACTTATTGCTTATGACTTATGACCGATAACTAATAAATTAATATTTTTTTTATTTAACTTTTTGAAAGTGTTGATTAGCTGTCATAAGTTGGTTTGTGTATTTGATTAGTAAGTTAAAAAAAGTGTTGAATTCAAATATAAGAACTAAAATAGCCTCATCATAAAATGTGATTTATATTATTAGGGGTATTATTATTATTATTATTATTATTATTATTATTATTATTATTATTATTAGTACTAGTATTACTTTTACTATATTATTATTATTATTAATTTTATTATTATGATGGTTATTATTACTAGTACTACTATTACTATTATCATTATTCATATTACAATTATTATTATTACGGAGTATTATTTATTTATTTATTTTATTATTATTATTACTATTATTATGAAGAAAAGGGCTTACTTGTTTTTTGAAAAGTAGTATTAAACACAAGGCTTAGTGCTTACAAATGACGGCCTAACATGTGCATTAATTGTTTTGTATAAGACTTATGACTTATGACTTATTTTACCATAACTCAAATCAAATATTTCAAAAACACCTTATAGTAAGTCATAAGTCATAGGCACATTCTCATAAGCCAAATCAAACATGTCCTAAGAGAATGACTTCACGAAAATGATTTTCTGGAAATTGATTTCGGAAAAGTGAAAATATGTTATTTTCAGATACTGTTAAATCTTTTAAAAATATGTTGAAAAAATGTTTTCAGGTATTTGGTAAACACACTAGTGAGATAACAAAAACACTAAATTTATAATTCATCAGCACATATCAATAAGTCAAATCAAACAAGATCTTCAGTAACAAACCAAGCCTTAATATTACGATGTTGAGTGTTTCCAATGAAGGTTATGTGAGACCAATTACTTAAAATAAAAAGCAAATCAAAAGGGAAAATAATCAAAATAACAATATATATATATATATATATATATATATATATATATATATATATATATATATATAATAAAACAGCTAGGTAATTGACTAGGGCTATTCAGAGGTTGAGATTAAATTCTCTTAAAACATTTAACAGTTGAAATTCACCCTTACATTTACTTTTGTACGTAGTTATCTATTTTTAACTCCCTATTTTTTTCTCTCATTATTACAAGTCACCCCCTACAATTAATATTATGAGTAGTCACCCCTTTTTCTTATCCCTATATTTTATCTTTGTAAGGGTAAAATATGCCATGCTTATTTTAGTTTTTGTTTCCCCTTTTCTTGGTAAATATAAATTAGACAAGTTTGGAATTTTTGGTAACTAAATCTTTAATTAGATTGTGGTTTCCTTGGTCCTAAAGTTTAGGCATTATTTTGGAAACAAAATCTTGTCAAAAATCCTCTTTAAACCGTGTCTCTAGAATCCTTGGTTACATGGTAATAAAATCTAAGAGATATGGTAAGTAGAGTTTATTCCAAACTATAATCCTTGTCCTTCTTGGAGTTGGATTGTTTTTTGTGTGTAGGGTTCCTCCACATTATAAATAAGAGACTTGGACACAGCTGGAAAGCAGACATTGAGAGAGTAATTCGCAAAGCGAGAATATTGAGTTTAAGCGCCGGCAGCTCGGCTTTGTGCGCATTCCCGATTGTAGTTTCGGATGTTACAACATTGGAAGCTACAATGAGAACTGCTGCTGTTTTTTGTCTTCCTAGCTAATTTTAGGAAGTTGCTTATTTCTTCCCACGTTTGTTAATTATACCTGTTTTCTGTGGGGTTTTTGCTCTCCAAGACTTGTGGTCTTGTGAGAGTGTTTTGTTTAGTGATTTCACATTCTTTTTGTAAAACAATTCATCTTTTTTAGTGAAATCTCTTTGGCCATGAGGCTAGATCTACAAGTATAAGCTTGTAGATTGTGTTGGTAAAAGTTTGTGTTTCAATTTGTGCTTTATAATCAAGTCTTTCGCTGTTACTAGTTTCTGATCATTGTGATTTCCATTGTAGCTACATCAAAAGCTACATTGGAAACTTCATTGGTATCTCTTGAGAATCTTAGCTATTTTGTTCTTTCAATCTTTACGTTACAAAGTCACACCCTACGATTAATCTTCTGAACAGTCACCCCTTATAAAACATCAATCTCCAACTATCATTTGAAGCAATTTACCCCTCAATTGTAACTTTTTTTAAATCGCACATTTTATTTAGCACTGTCATTTCAATTGACGAAATCACATATATTGGCACCGTGCCATAGGCACGAGTATGAAGATCTAGATTCATATGTAGTTACTTTAAAACTCATGTGTATGTGGCTCATAGTTAAAGTATGATAAAAAAGTAAGGGTAAAGTGGTAAAAGTAATGTCCTAAAAAGAAAATTTTCAAACAAGACAATTATTTTAGAACAGACGAAAAAATAAAGCAAGACAATAATTTTGGGACGGAGAGAGTACTTAATTAATGTAATATGTTGTCCGTTCCGGGCAAAGAGTCACTATTTCATTTTGTGATGTTTCACTTAAAGAATTTATATTATAAAACAGCTAGGTAATTGATTAGCGCTATTAAGAGGTTGAGATTAAATTTTCTTAAAACATTTAACGGTTGAGATTCACCCTCACATTTACATTTGTGAGTAGTTATTTATTTTTAATTCCCTATTTTTTTTCTCTCATTATTACAAGTCACCCCCTACAATTAATATTATAAGCAGTCACCTTTTTTTCTTCTCCCTATATTTTATCTTCACATTACAAAGTCACACTCTTCTGAACAGTCACCCCTTATAAAACATCAATCTTCAACTATCATTGGAAGCAATTTACCCCTCAATTGTAACTTTTTTTTAAATCGCACATTTTATTTAGATACTGTCATTTCAATTGACGAAATCACATATATTAGCACCATGTCATAGGCACGGGTATGAAGATCTAGGTTCATGTATAATTACTTTAAAACTCATGTATATGTATCTCATAATTAAAATATGATGAAAAAGTAAGGGTAAAGTGGTAAAAATGTTGTCCTAAAAGAAAAATTTTCAAACAAGACAATTATTTTGGAACAGACCAACAAAGAAAGTAGGACAATAATTTTTGAGCAGGGGGAGTACTTAATTAATGTCACGTTGCTGTTCCGAGGCAAAGAGTCTCCTATTTCATTTTGTGATGTTTCACTTAAAGAATTTACTTTCAAAAATTAAGACATAAAATGTCATTTTATTACTAATACATTACTGCAAGTGTCATTTTTTTTAAAAGTTTAACTTTCCAACGGGGACTCTTTGTCCGGGACAGATGAAATACAATTTATAAGTTATTTTAGTTTGTTGTAAACTAATGTGGTTTTGATTAGTTAATTTTAAAATAATATTATATTATAAAACAGTTAAGTTCGCACATGTGCAATTGACTAAGGCTGTTAAGAGGTTGAAATTAAAATATCTTTAAAAATTTAGCGGTTGAGATTCACCCTCATATTCATATGTGTGAGTAGTTATTGTGAGAACCCGAAACCTACTTGTATAACTTGTCTCCTATACTTGTTCAACATGATTAGAAGGTGTATTTAACATGCTAGTAGTATCCCTAACATGTTTGACTTGATTGCATTCCTTGATCAATTTGTAATTGTCGTATCGAGCGCTTATTGCCTTGTATGCTCTAGATTGGCATGTTCTTGCTCGGGCTTTGATCTTTTGGACTTAGCTAAGACCTTGAGAGACTTTTATCATTGTTATAAGGACCCTTGATACTCATTCTAATGCTTCTTTGAGTTGTATATGCCTTATATGCGTTATACGTGCAAATCTGGACCTGTTTGACCTAACGTATGGCCTGAGGAATTGTTCCACCATGCCAACCGAACATCTTGGGCATTGTTCAGCCCCAAGAACCGAACATTATGAAGGAGGTTCGGCCTCCACAACCGAACTGAAGAGATTTCCAAAGCAAAAGCGATTTTACGCAGACATTTAGTTGATTACGATTGTACCACTAAACCTCTATCATTAGTGACTTGAACCACTTGTATTAGAGTCTTATTAGTCTAATCTAAGCCTAATCAAGATTTATTAACATATTTCCATCACTCATCTAATGACATGTGTATTCCACTCACGATTAATCAAGGCGATTCTACTACATCGATTGGAGACTTCATATTACGATTCATTTCTTCTCTTCTTCTTCCTTGGTGCGAAGAGAACTTGTGCGTGAGAGCCTCGGTGAGATTAGTGCATGAGGGTTTGACACCAAGTGATCTCAAGACCCACTTGCGATTCGAGACCGCCTGTTGCGTAGCCGCCTTGCCTCGTCGAGACGAGCGATTGTCACCAATTAGTTTTTTTCGGCAGTCTTTGCTTGGCTTGAGGTAAGCTATCGATTTCCTTAGGTCCATGTTAGAGATAACATGCTACCCCCTCTTGCTTCCTCTCTCTCATGTCTATAACATGCTCTCCTTGATTTCTACCATGATAATGAGATGTTTTAGAGAGTATGAAAATCTGGGAATTATAGACCATGAATGCAAAGGTTGATTTGGACACTAAGCCTAGAAGTAAAAGTGTTCTATACTACATTAGAAATAACTATTATTCTTGGGTCTTAGACTTTCGATCATTATTTGGGAAAACGTGATTCTAGGGTTCCATGAAATGGGAACTTGAGATTATTCTTGGCTATGGTTATTAAATGGATTAATGACCTAAATTAATCGATGCGATAACTTAGAAAAGAGTTGGAAATGCAAAAAGTGTTTTAACTCTATTTGGTTTGATTATAGAAATGACTCAGCAATTCGACATTAGTGAGCTATTGAACAATACCGGCTCAATGATCAATCCCTACGGCGTTATTACATACGCTCCACTAGAAAACTAATTCTAGACTCTTGAAATGGATTGACTGTCATGCTTGTATCTTTATGACATAATAAATGCATACTTGATATATTGAGTTCGCTCTTGTCGAGCTCAATCTTGCTTGTTTATTGATGAGATTATATACTAATCTTGAGCGAGGACGCTCTTGTTGGACTCGTTCCATCTTGATTGATTGATTTGAGTAAATACTACTTGGCATTGCATAAGTCCGGTGACATACTTGATATTGTCACACCACGCTCCACTCACAGGCCGGCCATGGGGAAGAGCTCTCTACGGCCAACCAATACGCGCCCATTGAGATTGACTATTGTTTTCCGAGCATATTCACCGGAGATCGATGTATTATCACAACCATCGATTATCGCAGACGCCATGTTATCGAAGGTGTACGTTTTGCGGTATACGTAGCGGCCCGGCTCTATATCCTCACATTATGTGAACTATGTGCAATAATGTGCATCTTAAATACTTGATCTACATGCTTGTAATATTGTCTTGCCTAATGTGTTGCATATTGCGATGTCATGCATGATTGATAGCTTACAGAGTCATTATGACTTACGTTCCCTGTATTTTTTTAGATCCTAGCGGGGACAAGACCTTCCGTTGAGGCTCGCGGTGCTCGTACACCTTAGTTCTCTTTGTTCAGACTTTTACGGTTGAAGAGGTGGTTTTGAAGTCCTCTTTCTATTCTTTTGTATTTTGCAAGGACGATGGGTTAAAGCTAGTCAACTAGACTATGCTTGGGATTGTATAGACTTGTACTGTGTATCTTGTTAGCTACTTGTAGTATTAACTCTTGTAGTATGTATACTTCTCTCTTGATGCCGACAATTGTATTGAAATCGTGCCTTGTATATCTTGTTATCGTTCCTCTGAATAGACTTCAGTGAGCATCCCATTAGCTCTTATTTATTTCCTTGTTGTATTTATTGCTTGGCTTGGGTTCGTTTATCGGTGAAAGGATTTTTAAAATACCGACTTTTAGTGTCGAGTTCTCTTGCGGCGAAATGTTGCGTCACGTCGGTTCAAAATATTTTGAGTCCTTGCATGTTCGTTGTTCTTTCTTGTTTCTCTTGCCTTGGCTCATCCAAATTAGGGTCACCGATTATCCATTTTAACTCCTATTTTTCTTTCTCTATTACAAGTTACCTCATATAATTAATACTATAAACATTCACCCTTTTTTCTTCTCGCTATATTTTATCTTCGATTTAAAGTCACACCATACGATTAATCTTCTTGATCACCTTTATAAAACATCAATCCATCAACTATCACTTGAAAACAATGTGCCCTCAACGGTAACATTTAAAATCGAATTTTATTTTTTACTAACATCCTACGGCTGTGATTTATTTGGGTTTTCAAGCTTGAGAGCATCTATCTATCTCCTATATTACGATTTTACAGTTATTATTTTACGGTTTTACAGCTTATCTTTTTTTGCACATATGCAATTGACTAGGACTATTCGAGATGTCATGATTTATTTTTTAACTAACATCCCACCTAGATTTTTTTAAAAAAAATCAATTTAATTTTTTTTGTTTTTTGTCAGGCTAAATTTATTGTTTACAAATATTTAGTTTATAGTTTCTTAATTGATTGTTATCGTAATCAACGAATCTCAATTTAATTTTTGTCCAATTTAGATTTGATTTTTTAAAAAAAAAAAAAAATTTTGTAATTTAAAATATTTATATTTTAATTTCTTTCCTTTTTAATTTTTTTTTTGGCTAAGTTTCCCTTATTGAGTGCGAAATCTTTTTCGAAATAGTATTTTGTTAGTTCACTGCCTCATTCAATTTATTTTATAGTTTTTGTTCTTGAGATTTTCATATTTAACTTTATTTTTAATTAACATGTGTATGGTTGGTGTAATGAGAGAGAGACACAATTTTCTTTAATTTTTGGGATATCGTCATTTATTAATTTCTTCACATCATGCTCGCTTCACACTCGCTTCATACATTGATCGCATCCATATGCGATATCGTGTCATAGGCAGTGCGAAATCTAATATATATATATATATATATATATATATATATATATATATATATATATATATATATATAATTGCGAACATATATCCCAGCTATTTTATGCGGTTTCCTACCTAAAACAACTTTTCAAAAATAAAATATCATTAACCATATCTCATTTAATGCAATATTAAATTAAAGATTAAATATATCAACAAATTAGTTTTGAATATATCAACATGACAACATTAACTCAGACAAATTAAAGAATGATAAATTCTTTAATTTCCCCTTTTCTAAACAAAACCCCGATTTCCTACCCTTAATCATTGTATATTTGATATTAATGTCATTCAATTGCCATGTATTTTTCTTTATTTTTATAATAAAGTTGATTTGATGTAATTATAATGGTTAAAAT
>CM028384.1:78748455-78809081 GCA_013146195.2 Codonopsis lanceolata | reverse complement strand
ATTTGGGTTGACCAGCCTTTGCGATTTTCATGGACCTTTACGATGAATAGGGTTTTCCAGTATCTCGATTGCTTCGTAGTGGTATTTATTGATGACATCATTGTATACTCAAGTCACGAGAGGAACACGCAAATCGCGGGGAAGTTCTTTCTATCTGGGAGAAGCGGCTTTGCAGTCGGCAAGTGCTTTTCGGCAGCGGTTTTCTTTCTACTAGGACACGTGGTGTCCCAGTGATGGTATCGCGGTGGATCCATCCAAGGTTGAGGCGATTACCAAGTGGAAAGACGCCTAATGCGGTGACCGAGGTCAGTAGTTTCTTGGGCACTGTGAGGTTATTACCGTAGATTCATTGAGGGGTTTTCGAAGATCGCTACTCAGATGACCAATTTGACTCGAGAAGAAGTCTATTTTTATATGGAGTGATAAGTGCGAGGCTAGTTTCGGGGAGTTGAAAAGGAGATTGACTCTGGCTCCTATTTTGGCATTACCCGATGGTTGTGAACTTTGTGATTTCTGGCCGACGCCTCGTTAGAAGGCTTGGGGTGCGTGCTTATGCGAGGTGGAGGATTATCGCTTATGCTGAGGAAGCTATCACCTTCTGGCAGAACTACCCGGCGCATGACACAGGCGCGGGTTATCATCTTTGCGCTCCACAAGTGGAAGCACTATCTTCTGAGGCTAAGTTCGAGATATTCACGCGACCATAAGATTTGAAATATACACCTCAAAAAGTTGAATATGCTTCAGGCGATGGATGGAGCTGAAAGAGATCATGGCTGCATTATTTCTTTATCATCAGGGAAAGCTAATGTCGTTCTGCGGATGCCTTGGTAGGAAGGCGTTTATGTCTTGTTTGATGATGAAGGAGTGGAAGATGCTTGAGGGCGTCAGGAATGGAGTCGATTGCGAATGAGCATAGGGTTATCTTTGCTAGCGTCGTGCTACGCTGCGTTGTTTGAGTTGATTAAGAGGCTCAAGTTTACGATTCTGAGTTAGGGAAGATTATTGATGGCTGGGTGATGGTAAGAGACCGGAGTTTGCTTTGAACAGGATGGTTTTTGACTTTTTAGGTGAGGGTTTGTGTACCTTCTGAGTAGGGGTTAAGCGCATGGTTCTTGATGAGGCTCACAAGGCCAAGTATACTATACATCCGAGGGAGTACCAAAATGTATAGGGACTTGAAGAGACAGTACAGTGGAATGGGATGAAGAGAATAGCGACTATGTGTCTAGATGCTTGGCGTGTCGGCAAGTTAAGAGAGAACACCGAGAGACCTGCCGGTTTGCTTGACCACTTGAGATCTAGGAGTGGAAGTGGGAGCATATCACCATGGATTTCGTGGCAGGATTGCCACGTACTCGCGGAGTTTCGATGCGGTTTGGGTTGTTGTGGGCAGGTTGACCAAATCTTCACATTTTATCCTGTTGCGATGACTTATAGCTTGAGTCGGTTAGCGCGTTGTATGTCGGACATCGTGAGATTGCACGCACCTTCGATTAGCATTGTTTCGGATAGAGACCCGGGTTCACTTCAGTTACGGCATTCTTTGCGAGGAAGCTTTGGAGTGCAGTTAAACTTTAGTGCGGCTTTCCACCAGCGATCGATGGTCGATCGGAGAGAGATTGATCGAATGCTGGAGGATGCATTGCGTGCTTGTGCCATGGACTTGAGGTAGTTGGGACTCCATTTACCGTTAGCAGAATCGCATACAATAATAGTTATCGATCCGATATTGAGATGGCGCCATACGAGGCTTTATATGGGCGCAGAAATGTCGTTCACCGATTTCTTTGGGATGAGGTTGGTGAAGCTAAACTTTGGGGTTCGGAGGAATGGTTCAACGATCGGGCTGGCGTGAAGCTTATTAGAGACGGTGCTTCTGACCCGAGTGAGCGGAAGAGCTACGCGGATACTTAGGAGGCGCGACCTAGAATTTCGAGGTTGGTGACTATGTGTTCTTGAAAGTATCGCCAGGCGGTACTAAGCGATTTGGAAAGAAGGGTAAACTTTCGCCTCGATTCATTGGGCCATTTGAGATCTAGAAAGGATTGGAGGCTGTGGCGTATCGGTTAGCATTGCCGCCTTCTATATCGGACGTTCATGGCGTCTTTCATGTCTCGATGCTACGCAAATACTTGAGGATGCAGTCGCATGTCCTTACCTATGATGAGATTACTTTTGAGCCCGACTGTCTTATGATGAGAAGCCGGTGAGGATTACGGACCGAAAGAGCAAGTCTTGAGGACAAGAAAATTCCCTTGGTGAAGGTCTTGTGGAAGAATCACGATATCGAAGAAGCCACGTGGGAGGCAGAGCTTGATATGAAGAGAGAAGTATCCTTTCCTATTCGATGACTCGTAAGAATTTAGGGACTAAATTCCTTTAAGTGGGGGAGGATGTGAGACCCCAAACCCATTATTTGTGTTACTTGTTCTATGCCTTAATAACATGCTTGTCTCATGCTTTAACATGTTTAGATATCTCTTTAGTCCATGCCTGACTCGATTAGCATTATTTCATTCCTTGTCGCCGATTCCTCCTATGCTAAAGATACCTTCCCGTGATGCCGCGTGTTGCCCTAGCCCGATTTGCACTCAACCGAGACTCGTTAGGGTTCTATTGTCTTTCCTAGATGACTTAGAACGCTCGCCTTGATCCTAGTAAGCTTGTTGGGAAGTTTAGAAACCTTCTTGCCTTGTTTCGGCCTTAGCGATTCCACCCGTCTCCCGTTTCGCGCGTATTTCGACGTACGAATTGTTCCTTGAGTTCCCGGACTTGTATTCAAGTCATAACCATGATTTAACAAGCCTATTTCATGCCCATGTTACCCTAGTTATATTGGCCTTTGATCCGGGTTTGATCCGTCAACCAATAGTCGCTTGACTCGAGCCTTGTTCTACCTTGTTCCGGGTGACGTTCGGGTGTGTTTCGGACATGTTTTGAGTTGTGTTGGACCCTAGAATGGTTACCCATGAGCTTGGGACCATTTAGGACTTGTTTAGGTCTAGTTTTGAAGCCCCAGAAGTTCAGGCGGCCGCATGGCTCAAACGAGCGCAAGTTCAAGTTCGAGCAAATGAAAAAATTGCAGACCTCCCAGTAGTTGAGGCGGCCGCATGGCCCCTCATGAGGCGCCCGCCTCACTTCCTGTCCAGCTCTACGGGATTTTTCAGCCTTAATCTTTTGTGGTGTCATTAGCCACTTAAACCCCCTTGCTTATTAGCCCTAATCTAACCTATTTAACCCTAATCAACCTAGATTAGACCTAATCTCAAGCTCTCTCCTCTTGACACTTGGAATTCCACTAAAACCATGCAAGATATTTAAGTCTCTCTCTTGTTGACTTTGCCTAAACTCTCATTAGCAGATTTTTCTTCTCCTCTCTCCTGCCATGGTTGTGTGTGTGGAGATGTGGTGAGATTGGTGTGTGTGATTGCCTTAGAGTGAGCTCCCGACTTCCGTTTGCCGAGCCGAGACCACCGGTGCGAAGCTACCGACGAGGAGATCAATTCTACCCGATTACTTTGTGCTTCAACTTTCTTTTTCCTTGGACTAGGTAAGCTATTAATTTCCCCTTAGGATTGTATGCTTAGACTTGCCATGATTCCCCTTGTCTATTGATTCCCCATGCTTTTCCATGCCATGCCATGATCTAGATTGAATGGATCCTTTGAGATTTTGATTATGTGTCCATCTTGTTGATTGAGACCTATACCTAGAATTAAGTATGCTCTATGCTTCCTTAGGAGCAATTAATGTTCTTGAACTAATAGGTTTTGATAACTCTTGGAAACTTGGAATTCTAGGGTTTCACATGCCTTGTCTTGATTATCTTATTGAATTAAACCCTAGACCTAGAACAAATTGTGTTCCATGATCCCCTGCGAATAATTAACGTTCTTGGACCCTTGCGTTTTAATAACATTGAAAGAATAATTCTACGGTCCCTTGAACTTGAACTATCGACAGTTAGTAACTACGGTCGTTAAACGGATTAATGACCTAGCCGATTATATGCGAGAACTTAGAAGAGAGTTTGTGATGCATTTAGCGTCCTAACTCTATTGGTTGAACTATTAGAGATGACTCAACGGAGTCAAGGTTAGCGAGCTATTGAACAATACCGGCTCCCAGATTAATCCCGACGACGTTCTAATCGCGTTTCCCTAAGAATAATTATTCTAGACTTTGAACTTGAATTGATTGCCCTGCTTGATCTTGACTGTCATATTATGGAATGACTGATTGACATGTGAGTTCGCTCTTGTCGAACTCAACCCTACTTTGTTATTGATAAGAATAATTTACTTGTCTTGAGCGAGATCGCTCTTGTCGATCTCGTTCTCTACTTGAGATTTTGTTAAGTATACATTACTTGGCATATGCATGAGTCCAGCTGGCATCCCGTCTTTGTGCACACACGCCTCCACTGTGGCCACAGTGGAGAAGTAGCTCCCATCTTTGTAATCATTTAAGAGCATCACCGGTGACTATCCTGCATCTCCTCTAAGATCGATGTACTACACACATTCGATACCCGCACTTTCCGCATAACGCTTGTATGCGGGAACTACGTGGCGGCCGGCTCTCCATATATCCTTATCTATGTGATTTATTTATGCACACTTATGTGAAACAACGTGAAACAATCCCGATATATGACTCGGATATATGCTTGTGTATGTATCTTGCCATCTTGCTTGAATGTTGCATCTTGCCATGACATGCATGATTAATAGCTTACGAGTCTTTATGACTTACCCTTTCCCCTTTTACTGCTTTAGATCCTAGCAAGACAGGTCCTGCGCGTTGATTAGCTGTGTTCGCGACTTGTGCCCTTTTTGGTGACCGTTGATTCTTGAAGAGGTGGTTTTTGATGGCCTCTTATTCTTGCTTACCTTTTTGTAAGGACGACGGGTTAAGCCAGTCATCTAGACTGTGCCTGGGTATTTGTGTATAACTTGATTGTAACTCTTTAACTGCTAGTAGTTATACTTGTAGTACTTGTAACACTTTTGGTGCCGGCATTGTGTAAGCCGAGCGTTGGTTTACTTGTTGTTATCCCTCCATGTTTTAGTCTTCCGCTGAGCATGCTTTTAGCTCTTTAGAAATTCTAGTCCTTGAACTGTTAGCTTGGGTTCCGGCATGTAGTGTCGCCGAAGACTTGGTTATATTTGTTTAACTGTTTATCAGGTTTAAAAGTTTTAAAAATATCCGGCCGTTTGTAGGCCGAGGCGTGCTGCGACTCCAATGTTGCGTCACGTCGTTTTTGTGAACTAAGTCCTTACATGTTTTATTGCCTACTTGTTTCCTTCCTTATTTGGGCGGTCCGACCCTCGGTCCCATCTCGGGCCCGGGCCGGGTTGCCACACTTATGCCTTGATGTTTGTGTGCTTTTAAGACTCGATTGAGTTCTTATGCGGTTTATGAGATCGTGTGAAATAAATGCATGATTGAGAGCATGTTGTAGAATAATGTATCTATTTGCCATGTTGAATTCGCTCTTGTCGAATTCTTGTTTGATTCCTTAAATGAGTAAACAACCACTACAACAAAAAAAGCCTTTAACAACGTTTTTAAAACGTTGTAATAGATATTTTACAACGTTTTGTAAAACGTTGTGTTAGGCAACGTTGTAATAGGCCCCCCTTTTTTACAACGTTTTTTAAATGTTGTAAAAAGTCTTTACAACGTTTAAAAAGTTGTAAAAGACTTTTTACAACATTTAAAAAACGTTGTAAAAAGTATTTTACAACGTTTAAAAAACGTTGTAATAGACTTTTTACAACGTTTTAAAAACGTTGCAAAAAGTCTATTACAACTTTTAAAAAACGTTGCAAAAAGTCTATTACAACTGTTAAAAAACGTTGTAAAAAGTCTATTACAACATTAAAAAACGTTGTAATAGACTTTTTACAACGTTTAAAAAACTTTGTAAAATCTATTTTTTTTTAAAAAATAATTTAAATAGCATTTTGTTCCAATTTTGAACCCCCCCACCTAAACAGAATGTCAACCAAAACTCATTCAGTAGATTTTATCAGGATTTTTGTGTCCAGCAAAATGGAGACTAAGAATGATTTCTTGTCCTGCTACTTTCAAACATAGCTCGGGGAGATCAGGAAAATTGCATATCCAGAAAATCTTTTAGTTTTCAACCTCAACTAACAAGTTAGACGGAAAATAAATAATACACGAGCAGGGACTGATAATATCAGTTCTAGAGTTCTAGCTAACTAAAAAACAGTCTCATAAGCTACATTTTCTTACATACGAATGATTTAGCCTAGAATAACACTTGCAATGACTTCCATGCAAATTGACAAACTGAAAGTGATTCCTAACTTTCCCATTCATCCAGAAACTACTCCACTATATGTCTTCATCTACCTGCCAGCTGAAAGTGATTGACTGCACACTGCATCCACACAACATATCACTATCAATTTATAATGCAGTATAGAAGCAAATTGAAAGAAAAAAAAATGGCTAAGGTTGAAGCTCCAAGATCTAGTGAATTACGTGATAATGCTAATGTGTGGCGCCCACCAGCAGCAACCGTGGCAATCCTTACTCCTGGATTTAGTGCCACCAAACATGGCAGCAACGAGAGAGTTTCATCGCCAATAGATGAGCTTTCAAACGCTTGTTTAGCAGATGATACGCTGGCGTCTCCGCTTTGCACTTTCCTCGCTAACCGCTTCCATCATGCCTTTGCTACACTCCTAGATCTTGATCTCGTGACCGAGGACTCACCGTAATACCATTGTTTTTAAAGTGTCAATTCTTAATAAGTTGTAAAACTTTTGTGGGTTTATATGCTATAGAGGCTAACCGCAATTACCTTGTTCGTCGAAAGGAACTCTGTCTCTCAAACACATCCTTCTGGCTTAATCCCATAGATGGATCTCCAATGACCTTGCCAGAGGGAACACACTCTTTCCATCCCCACGTGTAAACTTCTCCTGACACTGTATATTCAAGGTTTGAAGTTAGTTAGTCCAAGACCCAAGTTCTCAAGTTCCGAGGGTCCCATCAAGCAGTGACCACTCAATTGCCCGAAATCAACTCTTATTTTATAGGCATTATGTTGAGCGACATTAGTAATGGAGACGATCGTAGTCCTACAACATGCATTGGGAAGTGAAGAAAATCATACAGGCCATTGACTAAATGGCACAGATGTTATTTAAATATATTCCAAGCTCTGTTTAAACTTCAAGGAGAGGCGTCGGGACCAAAAAGGTACATTGGACATAGCCGCTAAAGGTTCTACTTGTCTCTCATCAACATAAAAAATGAACAATTTACTCTTCACTATAAGAATGAAAATCAATTTCATTCCAATTACAATATTACAAAAACTAAATCAGCATTACCTGTAATAGAAACACAATACATTGAAGAAATCATTGCTTACCTTAGAAACCTTGTGAAGCCCTGGCCCGATCTCATCAGAAATGGACCGGCCTAGAGAAACCTGCTTAAACTTGAGCTGCTCTCTTAACTTTAGATGAACTGGTTTAGCAGAGATCACATCCTCCGTTGGGTGGTTAAATATAAACACTATTGGCATGGCAACTACAGTTTCGAGTTCAACAATTTTAGTTTCAGTAAACAACAATAATATTCTACAGCAGCCATTATTTGCAAGGAGTGAGAAATGGGAAATATCAAATAATTCCTGATTCAATGAACACAATTAGATGAATCCATGAAATAGGTCCATACAACCACCGAGTAAAGATAAAACAAGTAAATAACATTTGTGAATATGATATTCACATTTTCTACATGAATTAAATTAGAATATTAGTTCAAATAGCAATCCAATAGGAGCACCGCACTAAGTGCCGCCGACGATAATCTCGAGACAAAAGTAGAGCCACGTGCAACTTAAACTCAAAGTGACCGAGCTACTTCCATTGTAGGGGTTGCGATTGGAAGAGTGTGAAATTAATGAGAATGCAATGAACCTGCCAGGCCCCCTGCATAATTTGAGGCTTGAAAAACGAGCCTGTAGTTGGAGAAGGCTCTCTGCCTGCGAGATTTTGAAAGAAATTTATAAACATGACACCCAAAGCTTCACAACATTTTAGTCATCAAGAAAAAAGTTAACTTCACACAATCATACCTCTCACAAGCTCCCAGATATCGTAGTTATAATCAAAAAGGTACAAACAACGAGACAAATTTATATAATTAGAAGCACCCTTGGTGCAAAGATTCGGGAAAGTATGTAAGAAAATACATCAATTTCACTTTCCGAAGGAACAACACAAAAAAAGAGCCAAGCACTAACAAAAAGGAACATTCAATTTTGTGAAAAAACAACACTGCAGCTCAAAGACAAAAACAAAAGGGGATTAAAGGCATTAAGAAAACACACACACTCACTCTTAATGAAAAAAACAATAGAGTGGAATAAATGCGGAAAAGAGTCTGATTGAAAAACAACATAATGGCGGCATCAGAATCCAATGGTCCCAAAACAGGCACACAAGGCATATAAATAGTGCATATTCCTCAAATGAGCACTAAAAATGGACTAATACAAATAATCGATGAGCAATGAAAAGAATCCAGAACATGCAAAATAACCGAATATCAAAACTTACTTTACCAAAAGAGCAATGTATTATGATGTTAAATGCACAATACTCATATCACATCAAGGAATTCGTCCACTAAAGCAACTGTGACGTAACCACACACTTCCGTTTGTTTGCTGATGTTAATTTTAGGTCACCAATAGTGAATACAAATCAAAAATTAGATTCGCATCTAATAATACGATAATACTCGCAACAGAGAAATTAAAAGCTCACGCTCTTTGCTTTTCTTAGCAACCAAGCAGCCTTTAACATCTGTCTCGTTAGTGGAATGGAAGAAGAAGCTAAGAGGAAGCCGACCTTAATGTTGGAGAGAAGGACGGGGGACTCGAGGAAGGACGTTGGACTGAGAACATGAGGGATGGTGATACAGGTGGAGTGTGAGATCGGTAGTTTAGCAGGAGACATGAGCTTGTACTTGGCGCCGTTGGATCCGACATATCGTGTTCGCATACCGTACATCATCACGTATGGAGACATTACGTCGATCGGGTGGAATGTTCTGGTCGTGCAGTTGTTGCGGCGGCTTGGAGGAGCTCAGAAACCTTCTTAAACTTGAGCTGCTCTTTGAACTGCTTAAATTTCATATTCGTCATATATCAATTTGACCACTGGCTAGGGCTGCTTGCATAGCTATAAATCCACTACTGCGACCCATCAACTTTACAATTCCACTACCACGATAAGCACTATGCGCCTATGACACAATTGAGAATCAAGTACATGACTTATGTAGCTAGACAAACATGAAAAATTGAAGATCGAAAATTAAAGAAAAATGGGAAAAATGAATTACAAACACCTCAATATAGGCATGAACTCATACACCGTAGGCGGTAGAATTTTCGAGAACAGGGACATCAGCTGTAGTGGCTAAGCGCATCCATAACCTTTCTAGGCTATGCAGGGCGAAAAGCACTTGTAGCCGCCGAACCCTTCCCAACCAAGTTCAACCTTACTTCTTAGCGAGGCTCTCAAAGGCGAAATGGCCCTTTGCCACAGCACCCACAATTGAAGCGGGGAGACTTCAGACATGGATGAAACTGAAATAATCATCGGTTTCCGAGAACAACTAGCTAGGTCATCATGTAAATTGCTTTCTGCACTTACTAAAACAACTATCAACAGAGTAAGAAAAGAGATCAAGAAAGCTCTGTCCATGATTTATAGGGGGTTTCTGGTGGTTTCAGAAGATTACTAAATTAAATAGAGTGAGTGTAAAAACTTATATATAGAGCAGCAGAGTAAGCATTTTATATATAGAGCGGCGGCAATAACTAAATTAAATAGAGTGAGTGTAAAAACTTAGGAAGCAGAAACCATTAAAACTATTTCCATGTGAATAAATCCCACCAATATCTTTTATGTACCTTGTAGCTAGAGAAAAAAGAAGACTTGAGTAAATTACTTAAACACACCTTGGAGTCCTACTTTGGAAACTAAGTTCAAAGTGGTGTGTGGAGAAAGACCCCACTTACCAACTCCACACGGGTAAAACCAATTCCCTTTGGTAGAGTAGAAAAAGGAACATGGTTTTAACAGCTATACACCATTTAATAACCCTGTAAAATTTCTACAGTATTTATAAACAAATATTTATCACTTCCTTCTCCAATAGAAAATGGCTGGGCAAAACTCTTGTATCAAAACTTTCTTTAATAGTGAAATGGATCTGTACACGTGATCAATTAACTGCTATTCACTGAAACTTCAGCAGATATTATTACACCAAAAGAAATGTAACTCTTAATTAGACCACCTTATGCGAGACAACATCAAAACTTTAAGCAAACATACGCTATTCACAATTATGAATCCCAAATTAGTTTGGCAAGCGAAGTTAGTATCCTAATGGGTTCATCCACTCCAAAGCCAATGACCTAGAGAGAAAGCAAATGACAAAGTAAACTAAAACTTTCTGCTGTACCTTTCACTATAACATGAACTCTTCATTGCACCGAGGATACTATGTTGACATGACACAATACAGCACAGGTTTGGCAACCGAACATAAATGAGAGTGTAAAATCCTACATTTTTATCAAGTCGATACCCACACTTGTAACCATCTTTGGAAACCACTACGTTCACGTAACTCCGGGCCTATATCAATACCTATCTTTTTCTAAACAAGAGTTGACTAACATTTCTTTTGGACCTCGATCTGAAGGCAAAGCGGATACATTGCGGTGGTGGAATGTGTTGTGAGTTACAATGAGCAAAATAGTCTGTCGGTCTTCTGGAAAGGGTGTTGGAAAAAGAAGCAGCAGTAGAGGCTGCGACACAAAGTTCTTTAGTTGCATCTCAATCGGCCGAGGGAACTTCAGCCATCAAAGAACAATCCGAAGAGCAATCGTACTTGTTAGGTGTTAGAAATCAGTAACTTAGTAACTCTGCATGCATAAATTTCGCTTTGTAAACTTGAATCAAGCACATGTGCAAATGAAAAGAAGAATTCTTATGCATCATTCCAACTAATAGAGGTGTATGAGATTACCAATAGCATACTATTCTGCACCTGTTTTGCGGTAGAAGACTAACTCTTTAATAAGCGCTACATTTGGCTTGCCATTAGAGGAGAGCAGATCTTAGTAGCTTGTTCTTCACAAATTTTTGTGTCAAATACTCGAATCTCTGTTTGCATCCAAAGGTGGAATATCTCGCACATATATTCAAAATGTCATAGTTAAGATACAGTTCTATTTCTGATTTTCTCACGGAGGACAATTTGCATCTATGTAGACCACGTTAAAGTTCACTTTAAGTTATGGCAATGATCATGGATGGAAGGGACGGTTAAGTTCACTTGAAATTACTGATAGTAGTTTGACTTTTCTCTTACTTCTATGTGTGAAACAACTCATAGTAAGTATATAAAATGACTTTGAACATAGTGCAGTATGAATCTGCACCCCACCTTCCACCATTCTTGCACTCCCCAAAATACAAAAGAGAAAGGTATAAATTACTACATCCACTACTGGTTATGGGCAAACTGAAAATGGGCAAGTTAAAGTAGCAACTTTTACACCAAGTACGAGGGTTTAAGAAACAGTTGACCACATATTTTGCCTCTGTGAGAAGCAAATACAAATAGTTCAACCATTTTGCAAATTTTGAATAGCAAACCTTGAACATTGCTACTAAACTTCAGTTTCTAGAGATGCTACAATCCCTAAAAGGTAATTCCTATTGGCCATTTGCGTAGTGTCCGGAGAATGTCCTATTAAGACCACTGCTTAAAACCAACTGATGGACAAGTTGCAAGTTCTTTAGGCCAAACAGCTTTACAATAGTTGCCCTCAATCTATCTACCAATGGAGCATCTTCAACCTATAGGTATTTGTATATGGTGGTTGGGTTGATTGCTGTTTTTTTAAAGTCAAAGGTTTCTTTATCAATTTTGCGAGTGTTCGCTACTCAAGTTTTTAAATCAAAAGAGACTAGCTTTTGATGTGTTATTGGAGTTGGTTCTTGGAATCATGTTTTTTCAATAAAGTAGATAATGGGGTTGAATTTGTACTGAATAGTGTTTTGTCGCAGCTCCTGCCCTTATTTGTCCTGTATAACATTGGTAATTTCACCTCTCGCTGATTGATCCAAGATCAAATAATGCATCTATTGCAGGTAAATTTCCCATATTTTCACATCTGAACATGCTTGTATTCATCTAGATTTGGTAAGTTGACTTATCTATTGAGATTTTTTTCCTTTCTATTGGGTACACCATAGGCAAACATTCAAGCTGCTTACGTAAGTGCCAATATGGAGTGGACTGAGAAACAGGAGATTCTAAGCGAGCTTTCTTCAGATTATTGTAAATACAAGCTGTTATACATCACTCGAGAGAAAGTAGCACAGTTAGTACCTATTTCCTTAGTCTATAGTAGCATATACTGTACTATATCTTCAAACTTTTTTCTCATAATAAGGTACGAATGCTAATAGCAATTAACTTTAATTATTTCTTCTCTAAGTCGCAAATCTTTGGCACCATCAACAAATGGTGCAACTACGCGACTGCCACAGTGAATAGGTTTTGGTTTTGTTACAAGTGAAGGAAAAATGTTGCACATCAAATAAGTACGGAAAAATTTAGATTGACTAGTACTTGCATAGTATAATAACTCTTAATGCATACATAGTAGTAAGATTGAAGAAATATGAATCAAGGACAATATCATTAGTAGGTGAAAACAATGTTAACATACACTAGCTGTAAGTTGAACCCTCCCCACTATATAAATGTCATTCGAAATTAGCGTACCTTCAGAGAATCCGGACTTTAAAGGAGGCGCACAAGTTTGCTAGTCTTGTTTTCTTTCCCAAGGTTAAGTAATCACACAAGTGTCGATCACCCGAGAATATATTTTGGCCATGACTTGGGCTTCTCGGGATCTGCTTTACAGTCCATCGATCGTTGCTTGATACAAGCAACAATATAGTAAGGTTGGTGAGCTCGAGAAAGAGCGAGGAATTCACAATGGTTTAGCATACGGAAGAATGCCGCTTAGGTGAAGAGAGGGTTCGAAATTAGAAGCGAAACTCTTCTTTCAAGAAGATGAATTGAAAACCTTGATCACCACATTAGAGGATAAAATTGGCTCCTTATCGAAGCTTTGAGATTATCGAGAAAAAAGGGTGAACTACATTTGCTCTGTTGGATTTTTTTTTCCTTGCGGTATTGCTAGTCTTACTGGTTTCTTTAACCATGGAGCAAGACTCAATGTCAAAAATTTCAAGGTGGAAGTTGAGAATAAAGATAACTTTGGAAAGTTACAATTAGAGATACAAAAGAAGAGGAAATAGATCATCTGAAAAAGGAAATCAGGAAGCATGAGCAGCATGTAGATTCACTGGAGAAACAGGTTAGTCAGCTTAATGGTATATTAGAAGAGAAGGAACAAATTGTTATGGAATGCAAGGACAGAGAGAAACAACTCGAAGATAAAAAAGCAGAGGTTCTTCACTCGATTAAAGTTGCTACTTTTGTAATCATTTATACCACCTTCATAATTGATACTATCCAAATTAAAACTATGTTTTTACATTTCTGCAGACTCAGGGAGTTGATGGCGGCTGGCAGCGGCTTATCGAAGCAAAGCGATATGATCAGATGTTAGAAAGTAAACAGTTAGAACTATCAAGGCATTTGAAGGAAATTTCTCAGAAAAATGATCGGGTAATTTTCCCTTACATAAACTACAAATCAACCTTTCATATGATGGGTAAACTATAACTAAGAAGTATCTTAATCAGGCAATCAATGAAATTAGAAGGAAGTATGAGGTGGAAAAGCTGGAGAGCATCAATTTTGAGAAAGAAAAGGTTTACTTTTATGTAAATTAAATTGTTTATAGGCTATTTAAATTGTACCTGACCTCTTTTTAATCTCAGGCAGAAAAAGTTGTCATAGAAATTGAAAGAAAATGTGAGCAAAAGCTTGCAGAGTGTAAAGAGGAATCAAACAAGTAATTGATTCGGATACAGGGACAACATGCCGCTTTGGTATGTGTTAGAAATGATGCAACTTGATATTGAATGAACCTGTGTTGGACTTATGGTTTACATATAAGGACCATGACCATATATTTCTGAAAATGAATTTGTCCATCTTGCCTTTTGTTGATCTTCTCAAAGTTATTCCTGCACTTTGGAAGTACATATTTCTTAACTTTCATGAATGGACATTTACTTATCTATTGAGAGAAATACAACTTCTTTTCCTTCCACTAAAATCTTAATCGGATCGAAAACTACTTTCCGGCTCTTTAAGCCGAAATTAAGCGATTATAGCCTTTCTTTTCTAAAATCACTGTTAACTAACTTAAGGTACAAGACAATTGACTATTGGGTGGGCGATTATAAATCATTTTTGTTGAATACATGTTAACTTTGTTGAGTACATTGATCTCCACTTTGCATTAGTACAGTTCAATCCTTGGGACAATTACTGATCCGGAGGCTTATGTTGCACCCATTTGTATTACTAAAATGCTTATTTGAGGACATTAATGAAACATGCATGCAATGTGCGATTAATCTGGTTTAACCTTTATCTCGCTCATTTTGTAGATTACTCGGATTCGGCAGGAGCATGATAAGAAGGAATCAAATCTTATATCCAACCACAGTGAAGAGCTAAAACGTGTCCAACTTCAGGCTGAAAATGAATTGAGAGAGGTTGGTGCCATTTTAACTTTTAAATCTCTATTGATACTGTATATGGTTTCAATTGGTGTACTTGAATGATCTCAAAAAACAATGGTACTCAGAATGAACATGAAGCTCAGTTAAGGGATTTAAGGAGTCGGCATGACGATGAGTGTAGGCAACTTGAGGAGGAGTTAAATGTCCGAAGTCCAAAGTATGTAATATATATAGTAAATTATGATTAATGCTAAAGAGGATATAGTCTAAGACCAACTATCTTGGTAGTTTACTTGGCACAATCTCCATTTTGAGTATCATCTAGTTGAGGATTTGATCCAAGTTCCAACAAAGGGCAAGAAGTCTCGAGCTATTTACTTATTTGGGGGCAGTGAGGCCATATGCGAGGCAATACATGGTCTACTAAAAGAGGCACTCCAACCATACTTTTCACTACTACTAACCACCAGTCATGGAATAGGAGAGCCGGGGAGCCAGCATGCACCATTGCGGCATGGCATAAAGAAGAGTCAATACAAAGTTGGAAGTCGGTGCTTTTTTTCTTGAAAAATTAAAACATGGCCAGCTGAAACCTAATACCAATTCCAAAGCTGCGCTAAACCCAATGCCTACACTATGGGGGCGAGTCCAACATTAATTCATGATACTATAAGCCATCCCTATTTCACTTTCTACCCAGTGGTGAATTCTCATTTGTGCTTTATCCCAGCATATAGCAATAACAAAGCGCTATTCACGTATATGGACTGTTGGGAGTAACGAATTGGATACTAGAATCTTTGGTGAATATCAAACTAGTCTGTCCTACTTCCTAGCCATACAATTATACAATGTGAGGGCTTTGTTTCCTTCTCATTGTCAATAAAATCTATAACAGGATCAGATCCAAGACAAACTAAAAAATTTCAGCCCTTGAGAATATCGAGATATTGGATATATTCCGAGCATTCGGAATCAAATTAAGCTGTCAACACAGATATTTAAACTCATCAGCCAATTACCTCAATGCATTTGCAACACTTTATCTTTGAGTTCCTGCCAATTTCATCACTTAAATTGAGGCTGGACTCTACTCGAACTCCCTAAAACCAAACTAATGCGATCAGACTTTGCTTTGATATCTTGAACAAGCGTAAATACGAAGACGAAATTTGGCCACAGAGGACGGCAATAGAGAGTGGAGGAGGCGGCGGCAAGCGCAATGGTGAGAAGCAGAAGCGGGATTCAGGAAAATACGTCTGTTGTCGTCCTCGTTGCCTCTTTGTCGAATGCGAATGGGGAATTAGGGATTTTTTCGGGTTGGGTTCAATTGGGAACAATTACGTTTAGTTTAGAATAGGGTAAACAAGAACAATTACTAAAGGTTCCTTGGGAAGCGATTGAGAGAAATTGTGCAGTAAGGAGAATGGGGGAGAGAGAGAGGGGAGTATCTCATAAGAGCGTGAGAATGGAGGAGGAAAGAGAGACTTGTTGTAGTAGACAGCGCAATTACTTAGTTTTTTTTTTGGGTGGGGGAAATTAGACCGCGCAATCCCGCCCTTTTTTTTGGCCGAGCCGCACAACCACAACATTCTCTTTAAAACGTTGTAACCGAGCACAATGCAACGTTATTAACAAAAACGTTATGAACTAGGATGAATAGAACAAGGTTAGTAGAAAAACATTGTAGTTTAGACAACGTTTATCAAATGAACGTTGTGAATACAGTAAATAGACAACGTTTTATGTAGAAACGTTGTGAAAAAGATCCTAAGACAACATTTGGCCAAAAAACGTTGTGTATTAAATGTTGTAAAAACCTTGTTTTGGTGTAGTGAACTACTTGTTGAATAAGTTCGCTCTTGTCGAACTTATTCCTTATTTGAGATTACATGACGAGTAAACATCTACTTGGCATTGCATGAGTCCAGCTGGCATATTTGATTGAGTCGTTGGTGTGACAATGTATCGCCGTCACGAGTTATGGGACTCGTGATAGTGATGGGTTGTTATACCGGGTTTTTATCACACACGCCTCCACTGTTGGCCACAGTGGGGAAGTAGCCCCTTTGCTGTAACCAAGAGAGCACATTGGCAAGTCTAATTACCAAGTAGAGAGCTTGGTAACCGAGTAGAGAGCTCGCACCTGAGCAGAGAGCTCGGTACTTTGATACACTCATCACGGGTATCATTGGCACGAATGTTAACGCTGTGTATTGCAGGAGCTACGTAGCGGCACCGGTTCCATAACATATCCTCCTTATATGTGATTTACTTTATAGCACTTATGTGAAACAACGTGCTACCATGGATATCTGATTTAAGTGTTTATTAAATGAATACTTGAGTGACTTGATATTAAAGATGATATCTTGCTATGTATGTTGCATAATGCCATGACATGCATAATTGTTAACTCACAAAGTCTTTATGACTTACCCCCTCCCTTTTACTGCTTTAGATCCGAGCCGTTCAGGTACCGCTCGTTGAGGTGTAGCAGGATTCTCGCTTGTCCGTGATCGCACGCGACGAGGTTGTGGCTTATAGATGTCCTTATTTTGTTCTCTTTTGTAAGGACGTTGGGATCAGCAAGTCATTTAGACTTTGCTTGGGAACTTTGTTTTAATTGTATTTGTGTCTATACTTGTTGTATTCTATTTTGAGCGCCGGCGCATGTACGCCGAGCCTTGTATAGATGTATTATGGTTCATCTGTTTTAAAACTTCCGCTGGGCATTACTTTAGCTCTTATTTAATTATGTTGTTCTCCGGCATGTTATAGCCGTCGGGGTATATTTGCATGAACTGTGTAGTGTTGGGTTCCGGTAGTAAAGTCACCGATGATTTGGTATAATTGTATTAATTGTTATATCAGGTTTAAAAAGTTTTAAAAATTTCCGGCCTTTTGGTGCCGAGTCGCGCTTCATTTGAAATGTTGCGTCACGTCATTTTCTATAATTGAGTCTTTGCATGTATTGTTGTCCTATTTGGACGACTTGACTTGTGATTCCTCCTCGGGGTCCGGGTCCGGTCGTCACACAAAAGGTATGAATCTTTAAATCCATCAACCTTCGAATTCCCATCTCCCTGCCAATTTGTTGTTGGTCATGCTCAATTTGTTGAATCGTATTCCAATTTGTTGTTGAATTGTTGTTAATCCTTTTTTTTATTTTTTTTGCAATTTAGTGTGAAAGAACTGCTAGGGTACAACGGACATTTTATAAAACAACCGCGATTCACAAGCGGGAGTTTTATAAAACATCCGCAAATTTGTAGCGGATGTTTTATAAAACTCCCGCTTGTGAATCACGGTTGTTTTATAAAATGTTCGTTGGTCTGTTGCAGTTGTTTCTTATTAATATCATGAGTATATAGCGGTTGTTTTGGGGTAGAACCGAGATATTGTAGCAGTTGTTTTGAAAAAAAAATTAAAAAAATGTTTTTAAAAATATGTCATGTGTGTAATATATGTGCGTGTATATATATATATATATATATATATATATATATATATATATATAACTTATGTAAAAAATAAAACTTAAGTTTGTGAAGAAAACCATATTAATAACTTATTGATAGCTTATGTTTTATAGATAACTTATGTTTTAAAAAAAACTTATGTAATATATATTTATAGAATTTGTAATTATTTTTTGAAATAGAACCAAAAGTGGGGGATGATTTGTGTTTTTTTTAAAAAACATGTATTCTTTATAAAAAAATTATGTAATTGATGTAATATGTGTGTGTGTGTGTGTGTGTATATAATGTTTAATAGATAACTTATCACTTTATAAGTTAACTAGAATTTATTTTTTTTGTAATAGATGGAACCCAGACGTCGACGAGGAAAACGTCCAACACATGCAGAGGATCTGGGTAGAGTACGTAACAGGGTTGTGACTGCTTCAGAACGCAGGAAAACTGCCAATCAGGCACATACATCCACTAATGAGGGGGATGAGGGTGCTTATGCGCAGACCCCCGTTCACGAAGATGATAGGAGGAGTCCAAACCCCACCAATATTCCATTTGAGCCTCCTTATAATGCTTCATTGAGGGGGAGAAAACATACACCTATTACATGAGAGGATGAGGAGATAGAAACCTCATTAAACATGATGGGTGGCATGACTGACATGGGTGACATGGGTGGCATGGGTGACATAGGTGGCATGGGTGGTATGGGTGGCATGAGTGGTATGGGTAGTATGGGTGGCATGAGTGGCATTGGTGGTATGGGTGATAGTGGTATGGGTGGCGCGTGTGGTAGTTCGAGCATGTTACGCGGGCGTGGGAAGGGTCCGATGAATGCTGATGTATTTACTGCACTACGAGATAGACAACGGTTAGTTAATGAAGAGGAGGAAGAGGAGGATGATTTGGGTTTTGGTCGACGACAAAGATCGGGCCGAGCACATAGTAGAGGCAGAGGCAGAGGTAGAGGTATAGTAAGAGGTCATGGTGATGGTGGTGATGATGACGATGATGATTCAGACGATGAAATGGATGAGTATGGTTGGATGTTGATGGAGCCACGTGGAGGTGGACTCATCTGAGAGTTACTTTGGATTTTGTGGTCATATTGTATCTGCAATATGTAATGACGAGGTAATTTATTATATTGACAATGATAATATTGACTCAAATTTATTAAATTGACTACGTAGTATTGTTTTAATATTGATAAGAGATTATTTCATTATGTTCAACAGGAAAGCCAGTATTGAGTTGTCATAGCTCCGTGGACCGCCGAACAACATTTCCTTGGACTATTAATGATATGGAGACTATTCAGTGGATCACTCGGAGTAACCTAGGACACTTAAGGGAGTGTATGTTACATCATTTGAACATGCCATTGATATCAGCCTTTGTGGAAAGATGGCAACTGGAAACCAACAGTTTCTATTTACTGTTCGAGGAGATGACGCTGACGTTGCACGATGGGCATTACATTTTACAGATCCCAGTGGTCGGGAAACCCATTTTGGCAACTACCAAGTTAGCTTAGATCAAGTCATCTCTAGCCATTCTCCTACACATGCTCCTACCAAGGTGGACAGTGAGGTGAGGGGAAGTGGTATTAGATTTTTGACATTGCAAGAATATTTGGGTGGTGAGACTGTTTTAGCTTAACCGAGGACGATCGGTTATTTGTTGTGGTTGATGGGGACGACGTTGTTCATGGACAAATCATCAAACCGGGTAAATGTTCACTTTCTACCGTATGTGATGGATATCCGTGATATGCCCAATCACGTTTGGGGTGTAGCGAATTTATCCTTTCTATACCGTCAGCTCGGTATAGCATCGAGGATTGGTTGTAGACAGATGGCTGGGTGCTTGTCTCTACTACAGGTATAAAAATGAATACTTTGGATACTGTAAATTTTAAATTATTTTATTTGATTCTATTTTATTTGACGCTATTTTATTGTAGGTTTGAATCTATGAATATTTTCCTCAATTCAAACCAAGTTGTTCAGCGACATGGACCTCTCAAGAGCCATATGCTAAGAGGTGGACCTCTTCTCTCGGTGGAAGAAGAAATGATCCCGAGACTTTGTTGGAGTATCGTAGAGTCCTCGATCGGATAACTGTTAATGTCGTAAGTATTTATCATTTATAAATAATTTATCAAATAAAAGTTTGGATATTTATATTAATAGTTTTTCCAGGTTATTTGGATTCCTTTTACACGTAGGCCATCACAGGAGGTACCGTTCAGTTTGTTCTCGGTCATAATTCATTGCCGTAAAATTACAGAGCCATACATGCCCGATTGTTGCTTAAGACAGTTCGTATATATCCAAATGATTCATGGTCATGTATTCCAGGCGACGAATGTTTATAGAGGTCCAAAGCCATTGAAATACATTTGTGTCCACGAAGAGATGCTTCGCAATTTCCAACAATGGGAGCATCATTCTATAAACCCCAAGAGGGCCGGATCGAGGGGAGCCAACATTCCGTCCGCCACCATAGATGGTTACGAGCAGTGGTTTCGGGAGCGGACACATTATCGTGTGACGCCGCCGGTTGATGATGATGATGATGACACTGAGGTGATGGGGGATCATCAACCATTGTGGATCACCCACCATCGCGTGCAGCCGTCACAAAGGGCATCCCAAAGGCCTTCTCATCCATCGAGAGTTGTCGCATATGCGCGTAGTAGATCGGCTGAGGATTGAGCCGAAGTTGTACTTCCTCAGCTTATGGCACTCCATCGTTCCAGGCGAGATGCACTTGTGGTCCAGGGTACTTATATGACTACCGTTGACGAAATTGTTCAACAGTTTGAGGATGTATTGTGATATACTTTATGTTTGTGTGATATACTTTATGGTACTTATGTTCTTAAGCAGTTGATGTATTTTATTTGAACTCAGAGTGTGATATATTTGTTTGGACACCATTGTTAGAAAAGTTTATGTCGTATCATTGTGATGCATTTATTGTAACCCCTTAAAATTTTGCAAAAATAACAATTAACCCTCTCCTAAACTATTGCAAAAATAACAATTAACCCCCTTCTAAACTATTATAAAAATAACAATTAACCCCCATCTAAACTTTTGCATAAATAACAATTCACCCCCTAAACTATTGCAAAAATAACAATTAACCGCTAAATTTATGCAAAAATAACAGTTAACCCCCTAAAATTTTGCAAAAATAACAGTTAACCCCTAAATTTTTGCAAAAAATAACAATTAACCCCCTAAACGTTTGCAAAAATAACAATTAACCCCTAAACCTTTGCAAAAATAACAATTATCCCCCTAAACTTATACAAAAATAACAATTAACCCCCTCCTAAACTATTGCAAAAATAACAATTCACCCCCTTCTAAACTATTACAAAAAATAACAATTCACCCCCTAAACTATTGCAAAAATAACAATTAACCCCCTAAAATTTTACAAAAAATAACAATTAATCCCCTATACTCTTGCTAAAATAACAATTCACCCCCTCAAATTTTGCAAAAATATCAATTAACCCCCTCCTAAACTATTGCAAAAATAACAATTAACCGCCTTCTAAACTATTGCAAAAATAACAAGTAACCCCTTTCTAAACTATTACAAAAATAACAATTCAACCCCTAAACTATTGTAAAAATAACAATTAACCCCCTAAGCTTTTACAAAAATAACAATTAACCCCCTAAACTCTTGCAAAAATAACAATTCACCCCCTAAACTTTTGCAAAAATAACAATTAACCCTCATAATTAATTAATGTTTTACATCATATAAAGTGAAAAATTAACTGTTAACCCTCTACAAGTAATTAGTAAACCGATCATGCCAAATTGGCAGCCAATGTCATATTGTTGGGTTACAAGAATCTTCCCACCTCGGAATAATGGGCAGACGAGGCAGGGGACTTGAAGGCTTCATCCCAAGTTGTGGCACCCCGCTCCTTGGTTAGCTTGATTTGCGTGCCATGCTCGTATTTCTTCCCTTGTTGATTTTATTTTTGGTTTTTTGAGAGAGTCTAGTTATGTGGGAGAGACCACATTAAGACCCAGACCTTGTTGATACATGTCCCATAGTTGTTGACTTGCTAAAGCCACAAGTCGTAACTCAACGTTAGTAGGAGTGCGACTCGGTTGAGAGTTTGCTTGTGTTGCTCGTATTCATGACCTCGATTAGGCCCTAGGTCTTTATATGATTGTTATGCTCTTGTTTAGATGTGCTAGACTTCAAGTTGGAGGTGTTCCTAAAGTCTATTGATGGTTTGGAAGATTTGGTGATAGCGTTCGCCTTTATCGCGTAGTTCGAGATTGAGTTGTGTGCTTGTCTTCATGCATTCATAACCTTCATGAGTATGTTTACTTAGTTTATGTGTGTATTGGAATCATTTATAAGTTACTAGCTATTGTTTAGTTACTCAATTCCTACTTTGATTCTATTGTGTTGTCTATTGTTTTGATGTCATTTAAAGTCTTAACCTAGCATGTTCTTACATTATAAAAGAATCATGAAGTGCTTAACATGTTCATAATCATGTATGCATATGTGTTCAACCATTTATTCAATTGTTGCTTTGATATTGCATGTTTCACGCTTTGTTTCGAGACTTTCCTAGGGTGTTTCGGGTGAGTTTCGGACCCATTATTGAGAGTGGAATCATCCTTTGATGCTTGGGTTTGGATTAGGACTCATTTAGGATGAATTTGGAAGCATTTCGGATTTTTGGAGTGAGCGGGCACAAAATGCAGCAAACACACTTGGCTAGGAAAAGGACCAAGCGGTCGCTCAGTGGGGAGGCTGAGCGAGTGCTCTGCTGCTTTTTCAGCTCTACCCTGTTTCGTTTATTTTGACGTAAGTGACCCATCCACCCCCCATTTTGGCCATTCTAAACACCTCCTAAACACTCCTAAACACCATTAATTATATCTTAACTTGTCTAATGAATTGATTAGGTTAATTGTGGTTGTAACTAAGCCAATTAGCCACAAAAATATCTAAAACTTCCTCCACAATATTTGGACACTTGTCCCACTCACATTTTGACCTCATATAAGCCACAAGACTCCATTTAGCCCTTCATTTTCAGCCTTCATTCACCAAAAACGCAAGAGTCTTCTTTGGGAGCCTTGAGAGAGTTCTTGGGGAGTTCATCCTTGGACTCCATAGCTAGGGTCATCCATTGTTCAAGCCAACTCCATAGAAGTGTAGAGCTTGTTGAGGAGATCATTTCTAACCGATTGGATTTTCTATTTTGTTGTTTGAAGTGGTGATTTCAAGTAAGTTACTTCTTCTTTCTTTGACTTTTGTACTCATTGATCCTAAGGAAAACAAACTCTATGCTATTTGAGGTCAATGAGTACACATACTTGCTTTGTATGCCTTTAACTTGTGATATGAACATGTGAACTTGTTAGGAGCATATGTAGGATGGTTCCTATGATTGTTGAAGTATATTGTTACTCTTCACCATGTGTATTTAGGATTGTGAGCATGCTAGAAATGATGTCTAGATGTTATTTAGGGTTGTGGTGGAAGTATGTCTATGTTTGGGATTTTGGATGTGTGAACTTGCTAGATATCATGAGTAGGATGATTTAATTGAGGTTATGTGATTTATAAAATGGGTATATGATTATGTTGAGTTTTATGGATTTAAAGGCTTGGAAACCAAGCCCAAATGATTTTTGGGAATTTGTTATAAAATAGAATGGTGTGTTAATTGGGGATTTATGAAATATGCAAATAATGAAATGTAGTATTAAGACTCAATGGAGTCATTATAAGTTCAATAAGATGTTAATGAGCCTTGGGTTGAAACCCTACGATGTTCGGGTTTTGGTTGGTTATGATTGTGAGCACCCGAGCATCTCGATTTGTGTCCAATTGAGACACCTACATTATAGAGACTTATTGGGAGACTTATTGGGGGACTTATTTAGAGCGTGCTCGTGAGAGCACAATACATTAGAGACCAACCTATGGTCTCGAGTATCTTTAAGAAATGATTATTGATTGAGTTCTCTCTTTGAGGGAATTTGGTCGCGTGCACATGAAGGTACTTACGAAGTTATGACTACAAGGTAGTCTTGTAATACCCTGATTTCCGGTTAGCTTGAATTACGTGCAATGCTCGCATTTCTTCCTTGGTTGATTGCATGTTTGGTTTGTGAGAGAGTCTAGATGTGCATGAGAGATAACATTAAGACTAATATACTATTAATAGATTCCCTATAGTTGTTGACTTGCTAAAGTCACAAGTTGTAACTCGACGATAGTCGGAATGCGACGAGATTGAGAAATTGCTTACGTTTTGTGTTCCTGACCTCGAATTGGTCCTAGATCTTTACATGATGATTGATTAACATGTTTAGATGTGTTAGACTTCTAGTTGGATGCATTCCTTAAGTCTAGCGATGTTTTGACGCTTCGAGGATAGCAATTGTCCTTATCGCGTAGTACGAGATTGAGTTTGGTGATCATCTCGTCTTTCAGGAGTTCTTTTCTCCTATCTGTTGTTTAACATCTGAGAAGCATTCAGGCTTATTCAATAGCCTTTTTGAAGTGTTTATAATCTTGTGTTGTTGCCCGTCCGTTTGTGGTTTCATTCGTCGTTTCGTTAGTAAGTTGTTGTGCCTTGCTTTGGTTTCTCTCCGAGTTGTTTCAGGAGTTGTTTGTGGGAGTCTAGACCTACTATGAAAGTGTTTTGAGACTTGTTTGATTTATCTAAGTGTTTGAGGTCATTAAGGGTTTAATTATAGGCCATTTTGAAGCTTTAAGGTTTGCGGTTGCATGCGGGAAAGACCATACCTCCACAAACTTAACGGAAAATGTCACCAAGGGAAAAAGAAGGGGATGCGATCGCATGGTATGGGCACCATGCGAGTGCATTGCCCCCGTAACAGTCTAGTCCCTGTTTTGTTTTATGGAGTGTATTTCCTATCCTACCCTTTCTAAACCCCCTCTAAACCATTCCTAACCCCATACTTAGTCCTAATCATGTCCTAGCATGTTTGGGTAGTTAATTAAGGTTAGATTAGTGAGTGATTACTCCTAATCTTCACTAATTGGACAAAGGAAATCCCCTTCGTGTCCTCTTTAGTTGGGGAAGTATAAATACCCATTCCCCTTTGTAATTGCAGCAAAATCCCTCATTTCTTTCCTTCTTCTTATACGTATTAGAGAGAGAGAGAGAGAGAGTGTGTGTGAGTCCATGGAAGCTTTGAGCCGTAGCTCTTCTTCCCCCAATCCATGAAAATCCAACCATTGGATTGCCTTCAAACTTCGGATTCTTGAAGCCCCCTTGATGAGTAGAACAACTTCACCGATCGTATTTTGATTCTTTGAAGTTTTCATCCAAGTCATGTAAGCTACTACAATCCTCCTCTTATGGATTTTGTGCTCATTGACCCTAAGGAAAACAAAGGGCTTGCTATTTGAGGTCAATGAGTACACATGTATGCTATGTGTGATTTTATTTTGAGTTTTGAATAGTGAACTTGCTAGAAGCATGAGTAGGTTGATTTCCATGTTTAATGAAGTATATTATTAAGCTTCATTTTGTAAGTTTGGACTTGAGAATGATGGCCATATGATTTCCTAAAATCCTAGGGTTTGATTTGACGATTATGAAATAAATGGTGTTATTGGTGATATAAATGATTTTGGGGTTCTTATTTGTAGTTTGTGAATTATTGGAATCACATATGGATTTATGTTTAAAGTTGGAAGTATGCTTGGTGAATCTTATTTTTGGTTGTGAAATTTATAAATGAATTATCATTATGGATTGTATGATTAAAATGTAACGTTTGACTTTCATGGATTGAGTTGACTTTTATGTATATAAGAGCATGTTGTTCAACTCTAACTCATGAATTTAAGGTTGTGAGTATGCTAGATGAATTTACATCTTGGTTATGAGCATGCTAGACGAATTTACATCTTGGTTATGAATTTACATATTGGTTAGATAAATGGCTATTTTGGGTGAAAGCATGCTAGATTAATTGTTATCTTGAGATGTATGCTTGAAAGGTAATGATTGACTCTAAATGTTAAGTGTTGATCTATGAACCATGTTTGGGAATTTGGTTGGGAAGGAATGGATTATTTGGGTTACACAATGTTGTTAACCTTGAGAACTTAGCCATGAATATTACAAATGAATAATAGGAAGGTTGTGATTCAAATAGCTTCTACCCCTTAGAATTTTTGGGCCGAGAGATTTAATTATCTCTTGGGTTGTTTTATATTTCGGAGCTTGTTAGCTCGGGTTCCATTAAGTTATTCGCTTCCACATTTGTTGAGTCGTTGGCGTATAGCCTTACCCTTTGCTTGTTTATTGTGTGTTCTGACGGCACGACCTTGGGGTCTCGTATTTGGATCTGAGTCGGTCGTCACGGTTGCTATCGAGCTATTGGTTAGATGTGCGGAAAGGTTCCTTGGCCTAGTTTGGGGTTGGTTTTGTGTGATTTGATATATCTTAATGTCGAGAGTTATTTTACGTTAAGATAGTTGAAACTAGAATGAGTGTTAACACTTGGTAGAGGCCGGTGGTGATGAGTATAAGGTTGTATTAGTGGTGTTCATGTTTGAGAGTCCACCGGAGTATTGGTGGCAATTGTATGAGATTATTAGGGACAACATGATGTGCCAAGAGCTTGGAAGAACACCTTGTGGGAGTTCAAGGCACATAGTATTCTGCGGTGATTTAGAAAAGGAGAAGATATAACTCCTTATGTTAGAAGCGGTAGATATGATTGTAGTTCAACATTTAGTGATGTTCACGGAGTTAGCTCGTTAGAGTAAAGTATTTAGTACCGGACGAGACTAGGAAGACTCCATGGTTTATGAAAGGATTAAGGATAAAATATTATAGGCAATTTATTCTATTACAGCTTGCGGATTATCGATGGGCTGTGGACTGTACTTATGAGATGGAGTACGATATCGAGGGATACACTCAAGAGAGGACCTCGGGGACTGTTATGGATTATGATGTGTTTAGAGGGCAGTTAGCACCTCATAAAGTTGTATGGGCCAACCAGTAGTCTAGCAAACGGAGTGATGCTTTTACCTATAGTCATAGATGACGATGTGATGAATCGATGTGTAAATTTTGTTTGGGAAATGAAACACCGAGCGAAGGTGTTGGAGTAATGCAGGCATGTGTTTTGCTTGTGTCGGTGATCACATTTGAAAGGATTGCCTTAAGTTGAGGATTAACGAGTCCAAGAGTGCTAATAAGCGGTCTAGTGACTCTTAGTGAGATGGTTATTGACGACCTAGAGTTTGAGGTTGTGTGCTCACGTAGCGGTTAGCCATTGCAGGATATTGAGACCTATCCGAGATGTATTCCTTATATATAGATTATGGTTGTTATTATTGTTATTATGAGTACACGTTGTATCGGTAGCTCATATGCATTCATACATACATTGCATTGTGTGTTGAGATTTATTGATTTTTGGTTTCCCCGGTCTATTATTATGATCGATGATCATATCCCAGTATGGGAATGGTTTATGGTTTTGGTTGAATCTTGATTTGTCGGTAGGCAATCAATTGCAGTATGGAAATATGGTTATGTAAGCCTATATAGATGGTCATATTATGCATATATGAAGAATGAATATGTAATAATGTTTACTAGTGGTATTTACTAGTGGTGCGTTGAGTTTATATACTCTATGGATATATGTATAATGTCATGAGTAATATATTTATACATTATTATGTGGTTATTATGCAAGTAGGATACGCTGGATTACATAAGTGATAAATTTGTGTTTATTAGATGAGTTATGACTACTACGGTTGGGTATACCAATTTGTTGCGACTAATAGAGTTTCGTTACCACGCGAGGGTATTTCGTGTGTATTTTGTCGAAGACAAGATTTTTGGTTAAGATAATGATAGACCTTATGGAGTTTTGATGGTTGAGGGTACTAGAGTGAATATTAACTCTTTTCCTTGGGTTTACTATGAAAATATTGTTAGGCGAGTATACTGGATATACGGACCTTGGTAATTGTTAGAATTTCCATTGCTTAGTAAATTATGACGATGGAAATTTATGAGTATGTTTTGTTGGTTTTGTGTTGAATATGCACGATTGGATTGGTAATCTGTGAGAACCCAAACCCCATTTCATGTTTGTCATCATTATAACATGTTTACAATAAATCTTGACATGTTAGAGACTTCATTTCATTCATATCGTGTTGGCATTGAATTGGTTAAGATCATAATAGAGTAATGGTCTTCCATGCATTGCATGCCATGTTGTTATTGTTTCGGGTGTTCGTTTTAACGTGTTAGCACCTTAATAAGTCTCATGAGAGTCTTAATACCTTGCATATAAGATTGACAATGTTCATCTTAGTTGTTTCATGCTTGGTTGAGAGTTTAGAAGCATTGTTGCTTCGTTTGAGCCTTAGGGTTTCTCGGGATTGCCTTCATTGCTTGTATTGTTTGTGTTTTCAACTTGCGAGAAGTTCATTTGAGTTCTAAACCAAGTGTACTAGTATTTCCCATGCTTGCATAATCATTGTTCATAGACTTGTTGCATTTGGAAATAAGATGACCAACATATTACTTCACAGATTCAGTCCGGTTTTGGGAAAACTTTGGGAAAATTCTGGTACCAATCTACTAAAGATAATTTTCTAAAAATTTAGTATGTTTTACCTTCATATGTCAGGATACTCCCTGTAAAATTTTGTAATTTTCCAAGGTGTCTAAGTACCTTATTTTGGTCTTGACTTACGGCTGTGCCAGAATTCTATTTTCAGGAAATCGGCTTCGGTACCTGATTTTGTTGTAACTATATTTTGATGAATATAAGTCTAAATTGAGTAATTTAAAATGTTAAAATATATTTTAATGAGTCTACTTTCAGAAAAATCAAAAATCACCTCATTTTGAGTTGTGAGCTATTTATGGTCGATTTTACAAGATCGACTCAACAATCTGGAAATTGTCCAGATTTCAGCCTATGTTCCTTTTGAGTGGATTTTGGCTATTGACTCTTGAACCCTTGGCCCTTGGACGTCCATTGTGACTCAAAGCCATCTTTGTTGACTTGTCTAAGACCCTTGTGAACCCTTAGATCATCTCTTATCAATGGCTCACATGCCATAGCCAATGAGAAGCCTCTTAAAGCCCTTCACTTGGATTAGGGCCATCTTGGGAAGTATATAAACATAAGATTCAGCCTCTCCAGCCATTTTTGCTCATCCATAACCAGAGATTCAGAGGCTAAGCTCCAAATTTCGTCCATGGAGGTCACACAAACTTGAGAGACCATTTCCCGGAGATCCGGTGGTCCGATCGTCGAACCGAGACCGCCAAATCGAAGCTCTCGATCTTCTCTACAACAATCCTCTCTTTAATCAACCTTTCATCCATTAATCATAGGACTAAGGTGAGTGACAATTCCCAGAATTTTCATGTTCAATAAAATAGCATGACCCCTTCATTATAGTTGTTCTAGTGATGATTATGAACACCTTTTGTGAAGACAAAACTTCCAATTCAACATATAAAATATGTGTATGATTTTATGAAATCTCTATGAAGTTATGATTTTGACATTTATTAAAGCATGAATGTTGTTTGTATTAAGCTTGGGAATAACTCTTGTGAAAGAATTTGGTTCAATTCAAGGTTTAACAAAATCGCCGAAACTAGGGTTTGAAACTCGAGATTGTGTTTAAGGCTAGTTTAAGAACATGAACGGCTTAGTTATCGAGCTCTAAATGAACGGAGAACTTAGAAAAGGGCAATGTGATACATATAGCATCAATGCTCTTCTTGGTTGAAATGTAGTAAAACTCACCGAGTTGAATTTAGGAGTTATGAACAATAACGACTCCAAAATCAATCCCTCACGACGAATGTAGTTCGTTAGACTAATGAATTAGCTTACGATACTTTGAGATGGATTGATGCTTATGCCTTGATGTTTGTGTGCTTTTAAGACTCGATTGAGTTCTTATGCGGTTTATGAGATCGTGTGAAATAAATGCATGATTGAGAGCATGTTGTAGAATAATGTATCTATTTGCCATGTTGAATTCGCTCTTGTCGAATTCTTGTTTGATTCCTTAAATGAGTAAACAACTACTTGTTGAATAAGTTCGCTCTTGTCGAACTTATTCCTTATTTGAGATTTCATGACGAGTAAACATCTACTTGGCATTGCATGAGTCCACCGCATATTTGATTGAGTCGTTGGTGTGACAATGATCGCCGCCACGAGTTATGGGACTCGTGATAGTGATGGGTTGTTATACCGGGTTTTATCACACACGCCTCCTTTGTTGGCCTGGGAAGTAGCCCCTTTCTTTGTAACCAAGAGAGCACATTGGCAAAGTCTAATTACCAAGTAGAGCTTGGTAACCGAAAGAGAGCCTCGGTACCCGAGTAGAGCTTCGGTACTGATACACTCATCACGGGTATCATTGGCATGAATTTTAACGTTGTGTATTGCAGGAGCTACGTAGCGGCACCGGTTCCATAACATATCCTCCTTATATGTGATTTACTTTATAGCACTTATGTGAAACAACGTGCTACCATGGATATGTGATTTAAGTGTTTATTAAATGAATGCTTTGAGTGACTTGATATTAAAGATGATATCTTGCTATGTATGTTGCATAATGTCATGACATGCATAATTGTTAACTCACAAAGTCTTTATGACTTACCCCCTCCCTTTTACTGCTTTAGATCCGAGTCGATCAGGTACCGCTCGTTGAGGTGTAGCAGGATTCTCGCTTGTCCGTGATCGCACGCGACGAGGTTGTGGTTTTTAGATGTCCTTCTTTTGTTCTATTTTGTAAGGACGTTGGGATTAGCAAGTCATTTAGACTTCGCTTGGGAACTTGGTTTATTTGGACTTATGTCTATACTTGTAGTTCATGTATCCTATTTTTGAGTGTCGGCACATGTACGCCGAGCCTTGTATAGCTGTATTATGGTTCATCTGTTTTTAAAACTTCCGCTGGGCATTACTTTAGCTCTTATTAAATTATGTTGTTCTCCGGCATGTTGTAGCCGTCGAGATATATTAGCATGAACTGCGTAGTGTTGGGTTCCGGTAGTAAAGTCGCCGATGAATTGATATACTTGTCTTTAATTGTTATATCGAGTTTAAAAGTTTTAAAAATTTCGGCCTGGTGCCGAGTCGCGCTTCATCTGAAATGTTGCGTCACGTCGTTTTCTATAATTGAGTCTTTGCATGTATTGTTGTCCTATTTGGACGACTTGACTTGTGATTCCACCTCGGGGTCCGGGTCGGGTCGTCACATAATCACTTGTGTTATAATCGTTGTTTGATTAACCAATATGCATGATTATGAGTTACATGAGTTATATGGATTATATGAGTTGCATGAACTGCATGAATTACATGGAGTATATGAGTTGAAGTATGATGATACTTGGTGATTGTATATCACATTTGCATGATATACATGTATACATGTGGCATTGCTAATGATAGGATTTTTATCGTTCGCTTGACGATTAAATTATGAGTAAAAATACACATGTTGTTTTCACAGTATAAACATGACTAGTATCGACACATGTATTGTCTTTGTTACGGGTATTAAAATATTGCCTTTATATGGGTATGCATAATAAATGTACTCTATTGAAGGTAAAAGTATGGTTTACAAAAGTAATAAATGTACTTAATGGATATCGCATTATTTGAGTATGAACATGCCTATGCGCATTTGTAGTAAGGATAACTTGCTTACTCTGTTGCATGATAAGATCTTAATTATCATTGCCTAATAATTATGCCGTGATTAAACTGTTGCATGATTAGGTGAGACTGTAGGGAAGGATGGTTAAATTTTTCTCATGAACCTTCGCATCCTTGCAACGGAAGCTTTTGAAATCCAATTCAGTTGATACCCTGAATTGATGATCAAAAGAGGTTCGTTGGTGGACTAGGATTGGTAGCAAGTAGGTTAGAAATTGACTAAACCTCTAACCAAAAGGAAGGAAAATAAATAGAATGAATATTCATTCAATGTTGTTATGTGATCTTATGTGTTTAATCCATAATTTGCAAATTTGCGAGTGTGGTTTGCATAATCATGAAGGTTGGCTTGCTTGTTTTAGGAGCGTGTTATGGAACACTCTTCTCTAGTTTGTGAATTGCTCTATCGGCAATCTTTATGTCTTATGATTTAGAATTTCTTGTATGGAAATCTCATGTTGTAGATCCGAAGCAAAAAGTTTCGAGAGATTGGTATTTATAATGTCTTTGAATATGCTCTGGTGATATGTTTGGGATTCACATGGTTAATTAATTAATAATGGAATTTGTGTGTGCCTTCGCGACTCAAGTATAAGTCAAGTTATTTTAAATCTTAAGTGTTCGGTGTTGCTATGATTATTGGCAATTTTTGAACATGTGAATGTGAGATTTCTGTGGTTTGATTCTCGATTGCTAAGTTTGGTTATTGTGATAATAGACTCAGAGATTGAGTCTAGGTTTATGGTTTTAAACATCGATTGTTCACTCGGAATTGAGAGACACCGTAGCTGTGTCTAGGTATTTGTTTTTGGGTGATGACCTAACGTTGGTTTGTGATTCGGTTTAGAATTCGGGATGAATTCTTTTAAAGGGGGAGAGGATGTAATACCCGATTTTTGGTTAGCTTGAATTACGTGCAATGCTCGTGATTTCATCCTTGGTTGATTGCTTGTTTGGTTTGTGAGAGAGTCTAGATGTGCATGAGAGATCACATTAAGACCAAAATACTATTAAGAGATGCCATATAGTTGTTGACTTGCTAAAGTCACAAGTCGTAACTTCGACGATAGTCGCCTAATGCGGCGATTGAGAGATTTCTTCACGTTTTGTGTTCGACTCGAATCTCGAATTGGTCCTAGATCTTTACATGATGATTGATCAATATGTTTAGATGTGTTAGACTTCTAGTTGGATGCATTCCTTAAGTCTAGCAATGTTTTGAGTCTTCGAGGATAGCAATTGTCCTTATCGTCGCCAGAATGTGAGATGGAGTTGGGTGATCGTCTCGCCTTTCGAGGAGTTGTTTTCTCCTATCGCTTTTTTAACATCTGAAAATCATTCAGACTATTCAATAGTCTTTTGAAGTGTTTATAATCTTGTGTTGTTGCCCGTCGGTTTGTGGTTTCATTCGTTGTTTCGTTAGCAAGTTGTTGTGCCTTGCTTTAGTTGGCCGCCCGAGTTGTTTCGGGAGTTGTTTGTGGGAGTCTAGACCTAATTTGAAAGTGGTTTGAGACTTTTTGATTTAGCTAAATGTTTGAGGTCATTAGGGTTGAATTATAGGCCATTTTGAAGCTTTAAGGTTTGCGGTTGCATGCGGGCAAGACCTTACCTCCACAAACATAACGGAAAATGTCACCAACGGAAAAATGAAGGGGATGCGATGCATGGTATGGGCACCATGCGGCGCATTGCCCTCGTAACAACCTAGTCCTGTTTTTTTTATAGAGTGTATTTCCTATCCTACCATTTCTAAACCCCCTCTAAACCCTTCCTAACCCCCATACTTAGTCCTAATCATGTCCTAACATGTTTGGGTAGTTAGTTAAGGTTGGATTAGTGAGTGATTACTCTAATCTTCACTAATTGTACAAAACCCCTTTGTGCCCTCTTTTTGTCGAAGTATAAATACCCATTCCCTTTGTAATTGCAGTAAAATCCCTCGTTCTTTCTTTCTTCTTATACGTATTAGAGAGAGAGAGGAGAGTCGGAGTCCATGGGCTTTGAGCCCTAGCTCTTCTTCCTCCAATCCATGAAAATTCAACCGTTGGATTGCCTTCAAACTTTGGATTCTTGAAGCCCTCGATGAGTAGAACAACTTCACCGATCGGATTTTGATTCTTTGAAGTTTTCATCAAGTCATGTAAGCTACTAAATCCTCCTCTTATGGATTTTGTGCTCATTGACCCTAAGGAAAACAAAGGGCTTGCTATTTGAGGTCAATGAGTACACATGTATGCTATGTGTGATTTTATTTTGAGTTTTGAATAGTGAACTTGCTAGAAGCATGAGTAGGTTGATTTCCATGTTTAATGAAGTATATTATTAAGCTTCATTTTGTAAGTTTGGACTTGAGAATGATGGCCATATGATTTCCTAAAATCCTAGGGTTTGATATGATGATTATGAAATAAATGGTGTTATTGGTGATATAAATGATTTTGGGGTTCCTATTGGTAATTTGTGAATTATTGGAATCACATATGGATTTATGTTTAAGGTTGGAAGTATGCTTGGTGAATCCTATTTTTGGTTGTGAAATTTATAAATGAATTATCATTATGAATTGTATAATTAAAATGTAACGCTTGACTTTCATGGATTGAGTTGACTTTCATGTATATAAGAGTTTGTTGTTCAACTCTAACTCATGAATTTAAGGTTGTGAGCATGCTAGATAAATTTACAATTTGGTTATGAGCATGCTAGATGAATTTACATCTTGGTTATGAATTTACATCTTGGTTAGATAAATGACTATTTTGGGTGAAAGCATGCTAGATTAAATGCTATCTTGAGATGCATGCTTGAAAGATAATGATTGACTCTAAATGTTAAGTGTTGATCTATGAACCATGTTTGGGAGTTTGGTTGGGAAAGAATGGATTATTTGGGTTACACATTGTTGTTAACCTTGAGAACTTAGCTATGAATATTAGCTAATGAATAATAGGAAGGTTGTGATGCAAATAGTTTCTACGCCTTCTGATTTGGAAAGAGTAGAAATGACTTAACGGAGTCGATTATGGGACTAATATGAATATAGTGACTCACATATTAAGATCCTTCGAAATTTGGGGTAGTTTTGATGGAGGCTAACCCTCGGCGTTTTCAAATGTATGAAGAACACTTATGTATTAGAGACTTGATATTATTGCTCTAATGAGTTTATGAGTTAGTTAGCATAAAACTATGTGATTTAAAAGTAAATATCTACTTGATTGGATTAGTGCGGTGTGTTGTACTTTTCCTATTGTTGAGCATGCGAGAGTATATATTACATGTGCTTGTGTTTGAGTCAGTGGCGTCGTTTTGGTTTGAGTCTTTGGCGGGGACGATGCATTGTCTTCACGAATTGGGATTCGTGATCGCAATAGATAAATAAATGTCGTGCGGGTTGCACACACCTCTCCATCGATGGCCACGGTGGGAAGTAGGCGATCATTGCTAGAGTAATACACCCACCTTTGGCGGACGACTATGGAACTCGAGTGGGTGATTGTCTCGGGGACGTCGATACCACGAAAAGGGATATCGAGGACACATATGGTTTCACGTGTTTTGCAGGAGCTACACGTCGGATGTGGAAAGGAATCATCTTCTCTCTTATGTGGTTTATTTTACAAGCACTTATATGAATTGTTGTGCTACGTGGTTAATGATATGATTTACATGAGATGATGATTACTTGATGAAATGTTATAATAGAAATATAACATGATAATGAAATGATGATTTTATGATATGATGTTATACTAAAAATATAACATGCTATCCAAGATTAGAATGGAAACAATAATCTTTCATATAAGAATTATTATATGAGTTATGTTAAATGATGAGGCATCAGACTCATGGTATAATTGGGTTATGTGGTTGGTGGTTTGATGATAGGTTAAAATGTGGAAAATAAAATGCTACACATTTTGGAATTGAGAATCATACTCTATTACTCTGCCCGAGTAATAGGCTGAAAAACACAAAAAGTAAGCCGTTATTCCGCCCAACCAAAAAGACCAAAACCACACAAAATAAGCCGTCATTATTCCCGAGTGAACGAGCCAAAGTCATCCAGAATAAGCAGTCATTCTGCTCGAATCACAACAACAACAACACAACAACAACAACAAAGACTCCCTCTCCCTGAAGGACAGAGCGAGCACACTACCGCTCTAAAAGGTAATAGCCTTTAAGGGCGTTTTTTTAATTACTTATAAACTTACTATTTAAATCCAGCCCAATGTAGCCAATATAAGTCGTTGTGCTGCCCGGATTAAATTAGGAAATATTATGTAAAAGAGGCATTTTTTTTTCTTAAGGGGACATGGGAAGGGATGTAAAAGAGCCGTTATAATGGCCAAATATTTTTAAATATATTTGTAATAATTATAAGGAAATGGCTGCAAGTCAAGTAAATAATGTAGCCACGAGATGTATTTGTTTTATTTTCCTCGTTTTTAATGCTTTGTTTATTTGCTAAATAAATATAACAATAAGCATACTTTAGCCAAAACTATTTTTGAGACGAAGGGCGAGTTGGGTGCCTAGCACTTTCCCTTCGTAACTTAGCCTCGAACCCGTTTTCTTTATCTCTGGTTTTTCTTTTTCTTTTTTCGGGTTTTGCTTTATTTTGCCTTAAAATAAAGATGGCGAGTCTAAAACCTTTTTGGATCCAGTGGGGCCTCGCAGCACCTCTTTCTTGCACTTTTCCGCTTTCCCCTAAAAAAGGGAAAATGGAAATGAAATGGTGGTGTATTCTCATATCCTGGTATCCCCTAAAAAAGGGATAACTTAATGCGGGAAACCCAAAGCTCCCATAGCGATCCGAAATGAGCGATAAGGCTATTTTTATAAAATCCATAGTGGGGCGTCGCAACATCCTTTTTGCATCCTTTTTGCACTTTTCCGCTTCGTTTCCCTAAAAAGGGAAAATGAGAATGAAAGGGTGATGCATTCCTATATCCTGGTATCCCCTAAAAAAGGGATAACTTGATGTGGGAAACCCAAAGTTCCCATATTGGATCAAAAATCCACTAAAATCAACCGAGGCGCATTCCAACGCGCTATTCTAGACAGCATTCCTCTCGCACTTTTGATTTCGTCTTCCCCTAAAAAAGGGAGGGTGGAACGAGAGCAGTGGATGTCCCTCATCCGCACGTATGCGCACCCCTATCCAAGGGCGGGCGGGGCGCGGGCGCACGTTCCGGGCGACCCACAGTAGGCAGCCTATTTCGGTAGGCACGACCGTCGCAAGCATGATAGTTTAGGTTTTGGCCCGAACTACGTCTAGGTCTGATTTCCTTTATTAAGGGATACGTAGGCATCCTACACTAGTAGGTCCGACCAATAGAGCATTCTATTGCATATCTGCTTAAAAACTACGATAACCTGCTATAACCGACTAAATATGTCTAGGATATGGAGTTTGGTTAGCATTATAAACTGTTGCATTATAACTGTTACTTGTTGCATTTCTCTCCTATTATAATTGCACGAAATTGGAGAGTCTATTGTTTATCAACGATGTTCGTCTACTCAGTAAGCCTCGGGTTACCCGTAGACTCCATCATTGAGGGGCTCTGTAGACACCCCAATTTCGTACCACTGGAATGTAACTCTGGCATTTGATATCAAGACCAGTGAAAACTTAACAAATGTCAAGTTACAGGAGTTAAAAAATGCAAAATGCAAAGCAGGATGCGCAAAACAATAAAATGTGAGGGCTGAAAGTGTCAAATTTGGAACTTGAATAGTACCTTGGCGCTGCCAAAAGGGGTCCTTAGTGCAGCGCCCAAGGAGCCTTATGGCCGTGCCCAAGGTGCTACAGGCACTACTAGAAAAATGACCTTTAGTGACGGAATTTTGTCGCTAATGGCTCCCCAGCGATGGAATTTTTCTGTCGGTGGCTCGTCGCTGATTTGCCATCGCTGATGTCCGACGGACCGATTTCCGTCGCTAAAGGTTGATTTTCAGCGACGGAATTTTCCATCGCTAAAGGCTTTTTAAAATAAATTAAAATTGAATTTCAGCGATGGAAATTTCCGTCGCTAAAGGCTTTTTAAAATTAATTAAAATTGAATTTTAGCGACGGAAAATTCCGTCACTAAAGGCTTTTTAAAATTAATTAAATTTGAATTTCAGCGACGGAAAATTTCGTCGCTAAAGGCGTTTAAAAATTAATTAAATTTAAATTTCAGCGACGGAAAATTCCGTCGCTAAAGACTTTTAAAAATGAATTAAATTTGAATTTCAGCGACGGAAAATTACGTCGCTAAAGGCGTTTAAATATTAATTAAATGTGAATTTCAGCGACGGAAAATTCCGTCACTAAAGGCGTTTAAAAATTAATTAAATTTGAATTTCATCGACGGAAAATTCCGTCGCTAAAGGATTTTAAAATTAAAAAAAAATACCCAAAAATACTATTATTATAAATTTTTGTACCTTATAATATAACATTTAATACTAAACTGAACATACAAAATAAAAAATAATATAAAACCAATTTTAAAAAATGAAACTGTAAATGTTATTACAACAATCCATGTAAACCATATATAACAATTAATATCAATAACTTGTTTCTAGAGTTAACTTGGAAATTTAAACTTGTACCAATCCATGTAAACCATATCTAATAAAAAAACCCTAAAAATAAAATTTAAAAAATCCTACGACATGAAAAATCAAGAAAAACTTCATCTTCACGGCAATCAGCTAGAAAACCTGTCCAAGTAAAATTACTATTTTGATTAAAAATCAACAAGAAAAAGTAAGTCATTGTTTTCATAGGATCAACACAAGAAGCTTTAGAAGCTTACCATAGGAATACATTTATGGCATAATCATCATTTCTTTGCTTTTTTTGTTGGATGAACCTAAACGTGTACAAGTTATCCAAAATCAATTAGTTAATAATAATAACAAAAAGGGTCCAACCCTATTTCCCCCACCCCCAATATGAGTATTAAACCAGAAGAATGGAAAGAGAAAAAATGGAATGAATGTTGCTTGAAAGTAAGCACGTTCGGTTTCAAAGTCCCCCAACGTACATACAGTTATATTGTTCGGTTTCATAGTCAAGTAAACTAAAACTTTGGATTTCATAGCATCAACATGGCTACCCAGCTAACAAGCGTACATAAATCGATGTGTAAACATTAATACACTAAATTTACACTAACACCCCCTTTATTTCTTACCATTTACCCTAACACCCCCAACGTACATATAGTTATCTTTTTGCTTTCAAAGTCGATTAAACTAAAACCATGGATTTCATAGCATCAACATGACAACCCAGCTAACAAACGTATATAAATCAATGTTTAAGCATTAATACTGTAACGCCCCGTATTCTTGCATGTGCATTGTATGCTTGTCTTCATACTTTCTTGGTTGATTGTGAGCATGTTTACTTAGTATAGAAATGTCTTAGAAACATTCATAAGTCATTCATGAAGCCCATAACATATTTAGAATCATATAAGTTTGTTTATTGAATCGCCGGTTTGATCGCTTTGATTTTGGCCTTAGCGATTCCCCTCGTTGTTCGTACTTGCTTCTATTTCGACGTACGAAGTGTTCGTTGTGTTCTTGGCTTTGTATTCAGGTCTTAACCATGTTGAAACAAACCTTTTTCATGTCCAAGTTACCCTAGTTTGATTGGTGTTTGATGGGAGTTTGATCCGTTAATCATTCGTCACGTGATTCGAGCATTGTTCTATCTTATTCCGGGGGTTGTTCGGGTGCGTTTCCGACTTGTTTTGAGTAGGGTTAGACCTTAGAATGGTTGCCCATAAGTTTGGGACCATTTAGGACAAGTTTAGACCAAGTTTTGGAGGTTCAGAGGCCTAGGCGCCCGCCTGGCATCTTGTGAGGCGCCCGCCTCAAATACTGGGAGCAATTGCAAAGTGGTCTGAACTTGGAGGCAGCCTCAGAGGTTGAGGCGCCCGCCTGGGAGAGGCTGAGGCACCCGCCTCAACATGCTGATACACTACGGGATTTTTTCTCCTGTTTTGGAATTGGACGACTTGTACACCATAACCCCCTATCTAAACCTATCCTAAACCTCCCTAACCCTTCCCACTTAAGTCCTAACATCCCTAACTAGTTGTAATGATGGATTAAGAGTTCATTAGTGGGTCATTAAGCCACCAAATCAGATTTAAAAGGGACCACATTGGCTTGACACTTGTCCCACTCAACCTTTGACCCCTTATAAGCCACAAATCAGCTTCTTGCCTTCTCATTTGCTGAGAGCTCTTCCAAAAACGTGAGAGAGTGTTCTTGAGAGTTCTCCCATGGCTTCTTGAAGACTTGCCCTTGATCTTCCCTCATCCACTCTCCATTTGCCCAAGGATCCTTCATCAAAGGTGTAGAGCTGAAAGAGTAGAGCATTTCCATCCGATTGGTTTCTTCTTTTGCTTTCTTTGGTGTAGAACTAGTAAGTTACCTTCTTCTTCTTCTTCTTCTTTTAGTTCTCATTGACCCTAAGGAAACAAAGCCTATGGTGGTTGAGGTCAATGAGGACACATATATGCTTCCTATGCTATCTTCTTGTATTTTGAAATTGTGAGCTTGCTAGGAGCATGATTAGGATGAAATTGTGGCAGAAGAATTTTATCAACGAATGGAGCTCATGAGCCAGTCTGCTCTTCGTGGGTGGATTCGAGGTCGTCCCATTTCTGTCACCGCTAAATCTATTTCCACCATCATTGGCGTGCATTACGGTGGAGCTGTTTCTGCAACAACGGCTGAGGCTTTACATGCCTGGGAAGCCATGAGGGGAGCTGACACACCCCGGGAGCCACAAGGGAAAATGCTCCGAAATCTGTTCCCTCTTGACGTCTACTGCACTAGCCACCTTCTTGACAAGGGGCTCCTTTTCAAGAGTGGAGCACATGATATGTTTACTGGCCAACAATATAATCGACCCAGTATTTCTACAGCTTGGGGGCTCATCATCTTCGAACAATTTGAGTGGGTGGAGAAAGCTAAGAACGACCCACTTGCAAGCGCCCCTTCGTCAAGCTTATCAATGCCCTGTTGAGGGATGATGCACGACATCAACTCTTCTTTGAAAGAAGATGAGTTGCCAAGGACAAGCAACTCACAGCCTCGTTTTTCAGTAAGTACACTGAATACGAGAACAAGCGCCGGCTACAAAAAGGTCTGCCGCCGGTCTCTCTTGACAAAGTGGCCAAACCTACACCGATCTTGGTCACCCGCTTCAACATGGAAGCACATCTAGCTGGGAGCAGGACCTTCAAAAAGGTCTCTGAAAAATTTGACGATCGGGTGGCCACGGCCCTCCATCTTAAGGCCAAAGGCCTGGCAGACGAGGCAGAGCGGGTGCTATTGGCCAAAATAGCAGCCAGGGGCAAAGCCAAGAAGACAAGGCCGGAAGTGGCACCTCCAACTGAAGAGGAGCAGGCCAAATGGATAAGGAAGGAGATGAAGGAAGGCCAGAAGAAGAAGGCACAAGGCCAATCTAGCCATTCCTCCCATCCATCCACCCAAGCCAAGCCATCCTCTCAGCCACCTGCCCAACCCAGCCAACCACCCTCCCCATCTCCTGCCTCCACACCCAAACCAAAACGAAGGAGACTTCGTAAAACCTTTGAAGACCAGCCATCGGCAGTCCCGCCAACCTCTACCGATGAAGCGGCTGAGTCTCCTATTCAGCCGCTGAGGAAGAAAAGGAGAGCTACCGAACCTCAACCCTCTACCGCAAGCCAACCTACTATACCCTCTACCGACGCCCAACCAACTACCGACGACCAACCCTTACCTATCAACCCTTCATCTATACCAACTACCGAACCCCTACCAACTACCGACGCCCAAACCCAACCTGTCAACGCTTCATCTAAACCTGTCAACCCTTCAACTACCCCTTCACCACCTCCGGAGGAGTCTATCCCTCAGGAGGAGCCTCAAAATGAGGAGGAGCCAGCCAGAACCCCAACTCCTCCTCCTCCCTCACCTTTTAACTACTCACCTGACCCATCCACACCTTCCTCACCACCCCAATCCCAACCAACTTCTTCAACCACACCACAGCCCTTAGATCCTGCTGCTGCCAAGTTCCTCTTTGAACTCTCGTCAGTAGCAGATCTATTCACCACTCATCAACCTCCTCAACCTTCTCAACCTCTTCAACCTTCTCAACCTTCCCTTCAAAAACCCAAATCCCTCTTCTACCCAGCCCCTTCTTTCTGGTTCTCTACCGAACCCATTCCCCAATCCTCCCATATCAGTGACAATTCTGACACTGATATGGAACTGGATTCCCCACCAACCCCGCCTCCACCTTCCCCTATACCTATATCCTCTTCCACCAAAACCATCCCCACCCAAGACTCATCTTCTTCTGTCTCCAGAACTCCCCCTCCCCAAACGCCCTTCAGGCCTGCAGACTCTGCCTCTGCCGGCACCATTCACATTGGCCAAGCATCTACTTCCAATCAGCCAGCCAATGCTGAAATTTTGTCCCGGCTAGACGCCATCTACCAGCGGTTAGGAAGCCAAGCATATCTCGCTACCGAAGTAGAATGCGGCAAGGCCAACGACCGAACTGCCGCTAATCTTCGACAGTTTCAAGAGGATGTCTGGACTCGCTTTGGACAGATGCGGCACGACTTCACCGATGTCAAGATCAACATCGCAGCTCAACGTGATGAAGGTTGCCGTATCATTGGGTCCATCTTCTATGAGTTATTCCACGCCATCACTCTCCATCTCGGCCACGGTCGTCCCCCAGTTTTGGAACTGAACAACCTCGCTCGCAACTCTGCCCATGATGTAATGAATGCCAACAGAGATCGTGATCTGGCCATCACGGAGGAGAAGCAAATGAGATCTATCAACAGAATGCTGATGGAAGAGAACAGCCGTCTTCGTGAAGAACTCGACTACCATTCTCGCTCCACCGGCACCTCCCCGATGCGGATGGCGAATACCAACGAAGAGTGGAAGAGCTAGAGCGAGAAAGAAGAGAAAAGGAGGCTGCAGACAAAGGCAAAGGGAAAAGACCTTGGTAGCTTTTTGTATCTTTTCTTCCCTTTCCTTTGTATTTATTTTGTCTTATTTTTGAAAACTCTGTTGTATGTAAACATCTTGTTTATAAATACAGATGATTACCTGTCTTTTTCAAAAATTATGGTGTTTAAATTCTTGCTACTTTATTGATTACTTATATCGAAATTTAAGCTACTAATCTTTGTCGCTCTTTGTCTCTCTTATCCTGTATGCACTTAGTTTAGTCCCTTGCATCTGAGGTGTTATTCTGTTTAATAGAGACATGCCTACCGACTACTTAATATATAAAATCTCTCAGGCATGCTATTATCTATTAAATAGTTTGTTTTAAAAACCCTCATTTGTAGTAATGATGACCAGATATAAATAGGAGGAGATTGTTGATTCTTATGTTAAATTTATATCTGATCAAGTACATTACATTAGTTTTATACTTTGGCTGGCTAATCGGTGTATCGATTAGCGTGGCAACCGTGTATAGAACTTTGCCTTGTATAGTTTTTGTAGGACTCTTTTCGGGTTCGGCGGAAGACCCCTTCTCGGCTTCACCTGAAGACTTCTCAAAGCTTAAGATCGGTAGACCTCGTGTCCACCGGTGATGCCTTCTACGTGTCCTCTTCAGCATAAAGCTAGCTGGATTAATTCAAACTTATTTCCATATGTTATTTGAATTAATCCAAGTCATTCCCTGACATGTCAAGCCGCCGAAAGCAACTTTCTGAAAAGCAGGAAGACTTTTCGTCTGAGCGATGAAAGCGAAAAAGCGGTATCTCCTACTTTTGCCTCATCTCTCGATCGACACCAAATCGCCCACCTTTTGAAGATCTCAGAAATGATTATCTGCTTTGGATATCTGTGAAGACGAAATTCCTTGACTGACAGCCCCATGCATTTAATGCATTTATGAATAGAGCTGTTGAAGCCTTCGTCCTCTCCAACGGATTCTTTTGAAATGCACCTGGTATAAATACTTTCATTGAAGACTGGAACATAGAGACAACAACACAGAATCAATCGAACACTTAAAGAATTGCTCTGAATCTACACAACTCCAAGTCTTTCAGCTCAGTGCATTCAATAGATCCTCAACAGATCTAGAAGTCCTCGTCAACAACAAGAAGCTGCTCTTCAACATTTATTGTTTTATTCTTCTTGTTGTTAACTTCCATTAAACTATACTTCTGCACGAATTAAATATCTCGTATTTACAGATATTTAATTCCATAGACCCAAACACAAGTCAATATTTTGTACACGATCCATTAGGGATATTCTTTCTAATTGATCTAAGTGGAAAACATAGTGCACAATTTAAATCCAAGGTTGACTGCCTTGGTGGTGGACGTAGCACTATTTACAGTGTGAACCATCTCAAAATACTTGTGTTATTTCATTCTGTTTGTCTATTACTTGAACTGCCTAGTTTCCTTGTTCATTATATCCATTTCAGCAGAACTTAAGTAATCTGTAAAAGGTCTACCGGTAGTCCTTATCGGCAGACCTGGAACAATTTTCTTGAAGGTCTTCCGCTACTTGAATCTTTTCATAGATTGTAAGTAACTTTCAAGGAACTTACTTAAAAGTTTTAAAGTGTTAATAAGCTATTCAACCCCCCCCTTCTAGCTTATTATTGTGCTCATTGGGACCCACATGGGCACCACGGTGATAGGTCTTTGAGGAAAAGCGGGAAATGTTATTACTGTGGTGATGGAACTCACATGAAGAAGGACTGTCCGAAGTTTAAGGCTAGTCAGTCGGGTAGCGCCGGTCAACAATCAGGGGCTAAGAGAGATGGGGATGGTAAACCAAAGGTGCAAAGCCGTGTGTTTGCGCTTGATCAGCGCGAGGTTCAGGGGTCTACGGCTGTGATAGGAGGTACTCTTTCTATATTCGATCATAAGGCTCGAGTTCTCATAGATCCAGGGTCTTCGCATTCTTATGTTGCTTCGCACTTTATTGAGAATCTATGCGTATTGCCTCAACCTTTGCCATATTTGCTTGAAGTGTCTACCCCGCTCGGGGAATATATGCTCGCATCTGAAGTGTTTAAATCTTGTGATGTTTTGGTGGGTGACCACACTTTGCATGCGGACTTGGTAGTTCTACCTATACGTGATTTTGATGTGATTCTTGGCATGGACTGGTTATGTGCTTATCATGCTATAGTTGACTGCCATAGAAAGAGGGTTACCTTTTATATGCCGGGTGTGCCTGAGTTTACTTTTGTGGGTGATCATGCATCGAGTGACTTGCATTTTATTTCCGCTCTAAGGGCTAGAAAATTATTGTCTCAAGGGTGTACGGGTTATCTTGCATGCGTAGTTGATAAGAAGAAGTCTTCGCCGAACTTAGAAGAGGTTCCGGTAGTATGTGAGTTTCCCGACGTGTTTTCTACCGACCATGCTATGCCACCCGATAGAGAACTAGAATTTTGTATCGAACTTATTCCGGGGACTTCACCGATTTCTAAGGCACCGTATAGGATGGCGCCCGCGGAGCTTAGGGAGTTGAAAACTCAGTTGCAAGAACTCCTAGAGATTGGCTTTATTAAACCAAGTGTGTCGCCTTGGGGCGCACCGGTCTTATTTGTGAGGAAGAAAGATGGGAGTTTGCGGTTATGCATAGATTATCGTGAATTGAATAAGGTGACCATTAAGAATAAGTATCCTCTACCCCACATTGATGATCTCTTTGACCAATTGCAAGGGTCTATTGTCTATTCTAAGCTTGATTTGAGATGGGGTTACTACCAATTGAAGGTTAGAGAGGAAGACATTCCGAAGACGGCTTTTCGCACTAGATATGGGCATTTTGAATTCGTGGTGATGCCGTTTGGGTTGACGAATGCACCAGCGGTGTTTATGGACTTGATGAACCGTGTATTTCACAGTTATCTTGATTGTTTCGTGGTAGTCTTTATTGATGATATCCTAGTGTATTCGAAATCTCGGGAGGAGCATGAGAAACACTTGAGGATTGTGTTGTCTATTCTTCGGGAGAAGCAGCTTTACGCAAAGTTTAGCAAATGTGCCTTTTGGCTTGAGGAAGTATCTTTCTTAGGGCATATCATTTCTAGCGCCGGAGTAGCCGTTGATCCTTCTAAGGTTGAAGCGGTGACGAATTGGAAGAGGCCTAGTTCAGTTACCGAGGTTCGGAGTTTCTTGGGTCTAGCGGGTTATTACCGGAGATTTATTGAGGGTTTTTCTCGGATTGTGACTCCTATGACGAGATTGACGCAAAAGAACGTGTCGTTTGTTTGGAGCGAGAAATGTGAAACTAGTTTCCAAGAGCTTAAGAAGCGGTTGACGACGGCACCTATTTTGGCTTTGCCTAGTGGAGGAGATAATTTTGTAATCTACAGCGATGCTTCTAAGGAAGGTTTGGGTTGTGTTTTGATGCAAAATGGAAGAGTGATCGCCTATGCATCGAGGAAGTTGTCTATTCATGAACAGAATTACCCGACTCACGATTTGGAGTTGGCTGCGATTATTTCGATTATTTTCGCGTTGCATAAATGGAAACATTACTTGTATGGAGCTAAATTTGAGATTTTCACCGACCACAAAAGTTTGAAATACTTGTTTTCTCAAAAGGAGTTAAACATGAGGCAAAGAAGATGGATGGAGAAATTAAAGGATCATGATTGCACTATTCTGTATCATCCGGGGAAGGCAAATGTAGTAGCGGATGCCTTGAGTAGGAAGATTCACATGTCTTGTATGATGGTTAGAGAATGGAAGATGTTGGAGGATTTGCGAGATTGGGGTCCTAGTGTTTATGATAGAGGTGTAATTTTCGCAAATGTTCGTGCTACGCCAGTTTTATTTGGGAAAATTAGAGAAGAGCAAGGGAATGATCTGGAGTTGAAGAAAATTTTGGATGGGTTGGCTGAGAATGTATCACCTGATTTCGTGATTAATAGTGAGGGTACTTTGACATTTCGAGGTAGAATTTGTGTTCCTGCTAATAATGAATTGAAGAGGTTAGTTCTTGATGAGGCTCATAAAACGAAGTTTACCATTCACCCGGGGAGCACGAAAATGTACTTAGACTTGAAAAGACAATTTTGGTGGAAGGGCATGAAGAGAGAAATTGCGGAGTATGTGTCAAAGTGTTTGACTTGTCAGCAGGTTAAGGCTGAACATCAGAGGCCTGCGGGATTTCTACAACCACTTGAGATTCCTGAATGGAAATGGGAGTTCATTACCATGGATTTTGTGACAGGGTTACCGCGCACGCGGAGAGGATTTAATGCAGTTTGGGTTATAGTCGACAGATTGACTAAGTCTGCACACTTTATCCCGATAGCTATCACTTATTCATTGACTCAGTTGGCAGCTTTGTATATTCAGGAGATTGTGAGACTTCATGGCGTACCTGTGAGTATTGTGTCTGATAGAGATCCGAGATTCACATCTAGGTTTTGGAAGTCGTTGCAGGAAGCTTTGGGGACCAGATTAGACTTCAAGATGAGCTTTTCATCCGCAAAGCGGATGGATCCGGCGATTAATTCATTGATTTTGGAGGATATCTTTGCGAGCTTGTGCCGTGGATTTCAAGGGAAGCTGGGATTCTCACTTACCTTTAGCCGAGTTTGCGTATAATAACAGCTATCAGTCGAGTATCAAGATGGCGCCGTATGAAGCTTTGTATGGGCGTAAGTGTAGATCGCCAATTTGTTGGGATGAAGTTGGAGAGGCGAAACTTTGGGGTTCCGAGTTAGTGCAACAGTCGGTTGAGAGCGTGAAGTTGATTAGAGATCGTTTGCGCACCGCTCAAAGTCGACAAAAGAGTTACGCGGACAATCGAAGACGAGATCTTGAGTTCCAAGTGGGAGACTATGTGTTCTTGAAGGTGACACCGAGGAAAGGTACGAAGAGATTCGGCAAGAAAGGGAAGCTTACACCGAGGTACATTGGCCCATTCGAAGTTTTGGAGAAAGTTGGGTCTTTGGCGTATCGAATTGCATTGCCACCTTCACTTTCGGAGACTCATAATGTATTCCATGTTTCCATGTTGCGAAAGTATATGAAAGATGAGTCCCATGTACTCGAGTATGAGGAGATAACGTTTGAGCCGGATATGTCTTATGTTGAAAAGCCCGTGAAGATTTTGGATACCAAAGAGCAAGTGCTACGAACCAAAAGAATTCCCTTAGTTAATGTTGGAGGAACCACAACATTGAAGAAGCGACTTGGGAGACGGAAGCGGAGATGCGCGAGAAGCATCCACATTTATTTGACGAACTTGGTAAGAATTTAGGGACTAAATTCCTAAAGGAGGGGAGAGTGTAACGCCCCGTATTCTTGCATGTGCATTGTATGCTTGTCTTCATACTTTCTTGGTTGATTGTGAGCATGTTTACTTAGTATAGAAATGTCTTAGAAACATTCATAAGTCATTCATGAAGCCCATAACATGTTTAGAATCATATAAGTTTGTTTATTGAATCGCCGGTTTGATCGCTTTGATTTTGGCCTTAGCGATTCCCCTCGTTGTTCGTACTTGCTTCTATTTCGACGTACGAAGTGTTCGTTGTGTTCTTGGCTTTGTATTCAGGTCTTAACCATGTGGAAACAAACCTTTTTCATGTCCAAGTTACCCTAGTTTGATTGGTGTTTGATGGGAGTTTGATCCGTTAATCATTCGTCACGTGATTCGAGCATTGTTCTATCTTATTCCGGGGGTTGTTCGGGTGCGTTTCCGACTTGTTTTGAGTAGGGTTAGACCTTAGAATGGTTGCCCATAAGTTTGGGACCATTTAGGACAAGTTTAGACCAAGTTTTGGAGGTTCGGAGGCCCGGGCATCTTGTGAGGCGCCCGCCTCAAATCTTGGGAGCAATTGCAAAGTGGTCGAACTTGGAGGCAGCCTCGGAGGGCGTGGGAGAGGCTGAGGCGCCCGCCTCAACATCTTGATACACTACGGGATTTTTTCTCCTGTTTTGGAATTGGACGACTTGTACACCATAACCCCCTATCTAAACCTATCCTAAACCTCCCTAACCCTTCCCACTTAAGTCCTAACATCCCTAACTAGTTGTAATGATGGATTAAGAGTTCATTAGTGGGTCATTAAGCCACCAAATCAGATTTAAAAGGGACCACATTGGCTTGACACTTGTCCCACTCAACCTTTGACCCCTTATAAGCCACAAATCGGCTTCTTGCCTTCTCATTTCTTTGAGAGCTCTTCCAAAAACGTGAGAGAGTGTTCTTGAGAGTTCTCCCATGGCTTCTTGAAGACTTGCCCTTGATCTTCCCTCATCCACTCTCCATTTGCCCAAGGATCCTTCATCAAAGGTGTAGAGCTGAAAGAGTAGAGCATTTCCATCCGATTGGTTTCTTCTTTTGCTTTCTTTGGTGTAGAACTAGTAAGTTACCTTCTTCTTCTTCTTCTTCTTTTAGTTCTCATTGACCCTAAGGAAACAAAGCCTATGGTGGTTGAGGTCAATGAGGACACATATATGCTTCCTATGCTATCTTCTTGTATTTTGAAATTGTGAGCTTGCTAGGAGCATGATTAGGATGATTTCCTACCTATGAATGTTTATAATACTCTTCCATCTTGTCTATTTAAGGTTTTGAACATGTTAAAGACATGTATTATATTTGTGATGGAAGTGTTGATATATGTGAATGCCCTAGTTTATGCCTTCTTGAAATGTTGTGAAATTGTTATGTGTTATATCCTCAATTTTGGACTCTATGATGAACATGGATCACATTATGATGCCTTGGTGAATTTACAACCTTGTTGAACCTAGAAATGACCTAGGTTGGGTTATGAAGCACATAGCTTCAATTTCTCCAAAATTGGGAATTTAGAGAAAGACTCAGCGAGTCGACTCTAGGGAATATTTGAACATGTTGAACTCTAGTTTCAATCCCTACGAAGTTTGGACACCGTTTGATATGGTTTACTCAAGTATGAGCTTGGTTTGATTGTTTATAACAAGTTGTTATGAAAGGTTGGTTTTGTGCAATTCATTTGCCTTGACATGTTTTTATGGTAGAGATTAATACCCTACTTGGTTGGTCGAGTTCGCTCTTGTCGAATTCGGTCCTTATTTGGTTTAAGTCAAGTAAATATCTACTTGTGCATCACATTGAGTCCAGCTGGCATTATTTGGTTTGTTTATTAAGTCAGGGTGGGACGATGCATCGCCTTCACGAATTATGGGATTCGTGCTCGCTATGGATCGCCGCACTGGGACCACACACACCTCCATTGTTGGCGCAATGGGAAGTAGCCCCTTTGCCGTATCAATAAGTGCCGCATTGGCTTGCTATCTAGATCGAGTGGTACTTGATAAAAGTCGATGCATTCACAGAGCATCGATGTTGCACGATAAAGTATAATAAAGTTTTATTGCAGGAGCTACGAAGCGGCCGTGACTATATCATATCCTACTTGTATGATTTAATTTCCCGCACTTACGTGAATAATGTGCTAAGTGCTATATGATGATCATGTATCATAATTGAGATAAATGTCGTGCTATAACATGAACATGCATTGTAGTAACTTACTAAGTCTTTCGACTTACCCTATTTGTTTGTTTTGTTTCCTTAGATCACGAGGAGGCGTTCGAGATAGACTCGCTTATTTCACGTTTGGTTGTTTGTAACCTCAAGGTTGATCTTTTGGACTTTGTTGTTTAGACTTTTATTTTGGAAAGGACGTTGGGAAGCAAGTCATATAGACTTGGCTTGGGATTTTGACGTTATAGTAACTTAAGGATTTGACACTTGTAATCTTTTGTATGCCGACTATATGTCGAGCCTGTTTATATGTTGTTGGTTCGCTACAGTTTCTTCCGCTAAAGCTCGTTTAATTATTATTGTTGTTGTTGTCTCCGGCATGTTGTAGCCGTTGAGGTTATTATAAGCATGTGTTAATATTGTAGGAGTAGTTGTTGGGTTCCGGCTGTAACGTCGCCGAAGACTTGTTTATTTTAAGCTGTTTTTCCGGCCAAGTGTAGCCGAGTTGTTGTTCGTATGCGATGTTGCGCCACATGAATTTTATAATCCTACTTATGTGTGCTTGTGTTATTGATTATTTGGACGGAGCGACTCGGGATCTCGCATTGGGGTCCGGGTCGGGTCGTCACAGTTGGTATCAGAGCTATAGGTTAACTGTCGGCCAGGATAGGTTCCATGGCCTAGTTGGGTTGGTTAATTGTGTGTTGATTCTAACGTCGAGTGAATTCTTGTAGGAGTCCGATGGTTAATCCCGGGAGAGGTAGACCTAGGAGAGGTCCGGTTGAACCCGAGGCAGAGGTACCACCGCCAGAGGATCCGGTAGTTCCGGATATGGCTGAATTACATCGCAGATTATTGGCTTTTCTGGCTGGGGCAGGCCAGGGAGGTCAGGCAGGAGGAGCAGTACCACCACCACCTCCACCACCGAGACCAAGGACTGACACTACTCTCTTAGAGAGATTTCTTAAGTTAAAGCCTAGTTCGTTTCTTGGAGAACCGAAACCGAGAGAAGCCGAGTTATGGATGGAGGAAATGATCAAAGTATTGTCCATGTTGGGGTGTACCGACGAAGAAAGGGTCATGCTAGCAACCTTTAAGTTTAAAGGAGCCGCCGAACATTGGTGGACGGTGTTGAAGGAGAGTTGGGAGATGCAACAAGTTCCCATTACTTGGGCCAATTTCCAAAGAGAATTTAAGAATGAATATGTACCGGATGTAGTGCGCAACCAAAGGGAGAAGGAGTTCTATGATCTTGAGCAAGGTAGCATGACAGTAGCGGAGTATTCCGCGAAATTCACAGAATTGAGCCGATATTGTACGTATCTGATTCCCACGGAGGCACGGAGAACACACAAGTTTGTAAAGGGGTTAAGAACTGAGTTTAGGAAACAAATTCTAGCGCTTAAGCTCACCGATTACCGGAGTGCAGTTGATCGAGCTTATGAGGTGGAGCAAGACATTGAGGAACATCGGGTCAAGAATAATTCTAGTAATGCACGGCAGTCTACTCAGAGCACCAATAATCAGGGAAACAGTTCGGGTAATAGAAGGGGATATCAAGGGAACCGTGATAGGAGAAGTGGAGGCCAAGGTAGGCCACAGTCTGGGAAACAAGGTAACAACACTTCTTCTACTCAGGGACAGCAAGGGTCGCGTAAGGAGACCATGATTTGTTCGTTCTGCCAGAGGTCTGGGCTGTTGATTCTTATGTTAAATTTATATCTGATCAGTACATTACATTAGTTTTATACTTCAGTGGCTAATCGGGCTGCGTATCGATTAGCGTGGCAACTGTGTATAGAACTTTGCCTTGTATAGTTTTTGTAGGACTCTTTTCAGTTCGGCGGAAGACCCTTCTCGGCTTCAGGAAGACACACTCAAAGCTTAAGATCGGTAGACCTCGTGTCGGTGATGCGCTTCTCGTGTCCTCTTCGGCATAAAGCTAGCTGGATTAATTCAAACTTATTTCCATATGTTATTTGAATTAATCCAAGTCATTCTCCACGACATGTCAAGCCGCAGAAAGCAACTTTCAGCGGGGAAGACTTTTCGTCTGAGCGATGGCGAGAAAAGCGGTGTCTCCTACTTTCTACCTCATCTCTCGATCGACACCAAATCGCCCACCTTTTTGAAGATCTCGAGAAATGATTATACGCTCTGGATATACGTGAAGAGCGAAATTCCTTGATGTGACCCCATGCATTTAATGCATTTATGAATAAATTGAAGCCTTCGTCCTCTCAACGGATTCTTTTGAAATGCACACTGGTATAAATACTTTCATTGAAGACTGGAACATAGAGACAACAACACAGAATCAATCGAACACTTAAAGAATTGCTCTGAATCTACACAACTCCAAGTCTTTCAGCTCAGTGCATTCAATAGATCCTCAACAGATCTAGAAGTCCTCGTCAACAACAAGAAGCTGCTCTTCAACATTTATTGTTTTATTCTTCTTGTTGTTAACTTCCATTAAACTATATACACGAATTAAATATCTTGTATTTCTGAGATATTTAATTCCATAGACAAACACAAGTCAATATTTTGTACACGATCCATTAGGGATATTCTTTGTAATTGATCTAAGTGGAAAACATAGTGCACAATTTAAATCAAGGTTGGCCCTTGGTGGTGGGCGTAGCACTATTATAGTGTGAACCATCTCAAAATACTTGTGTTATTTCATTACGTTTGTCTATTACTTGAGCTGCCTAGTTTCCTTGTTCATTATATCCATTTATTGAGAACTTAAGTAATCGTAAAAGGTCTAGGTAGTCCTTATCGGCAGACCTGGAACAATTTTCTTGAAGGTCTTCCGCTACTTGAATCTTTTCATAGATTGCAAGTAACTTTCAAGGAACTTACTTAAAAGTTTTAAAGTGTTAATAAGCTATTCAACCCCCTTCTAGCTTATTATTGTGCTCATTGGGACCCACAATTGGTATCAGAGCCATACTCTTTGAAAACAAGTTTTCTAGATTAAACTCTTGAGAATGCGACATAATGGCACAAACACACTATATCTGCCTACATCTAATGCTAACCACGTCCCAATATTGGGACGAAGGTCATTTGATGTATGGAAGGATAAAGTAATGAGATTCATGAACTCTATTGACAACAGATTATGGAAATGTGTCACTTTGCAGTCAACATATACCAATGAAGGCAAATCTTCTAGCCTCCATCGCATTGGGAACCTGCGAAGTTCCTAAAGAAGAATCGAGAATGGACGGAGGGCGATAGAAAGCTGGTTGAACTTGACAAAGTAAAGCAATCAACATAATCACCGACTCTCTGGAGACACAAGCACATACGGCAAGTGATTCGATGTACAAGCTGCTAAAAGAGATGTGGGAAGCTCTTGTAGAATACTTGGAGGAGACCAAGACACAAGAGACAACGAGAAAATATACATACATCCAGCGGTTTGATTCTTTCAAAAAGGATCCTAAGGAAACCTTGAGACAAGCATACGATCGATTCGGTGAGGTAATAAATAGTTGCTTTTCTCTTGGTAAAGCATGATGACAAAAGGAAATGAACATGAGGTTTCTAGGCTCTCTAGGTAGCTTATGGCATGTGAAGACCACGGCTATGAAAGAATCTAAGAACTTAAGCGAGATGACTCTTCGTAGTCTCTACGCAAGTTTAAAGGTTTATGAACTTGAAGTTAATCAAGCTCTAGAGCAAGACAAGCAGTTCGAGCGTGTCTTTGCCGACCATGGTCCAAGAAGAAATCATTGTTGAAAACAAACCCTCTACTTCTTCCTGTGAAAATGATTTTTTATCGATGAACAATTTGCTATGTTTGTTAAGCGATTTCAAAAATTTGCAAAATATGGAAGAAAGAACACCCACCAACAACCTTTCGGGAAGATTGGTGAAAGCTCATCAAGGAAGAGCTTGTGTGTTATAGCTTGTAGAAAACACAGTCATTTTGCCTCAAAGTGTCCTAAGCCAAAATTTGAAGCATACAGAAAACCCTCGTTTAGAAAATTTCAAAAACAAAAGGTATGTTGGTGAAGACATAGAAGATAAGCAGGTTGCTACATGGTTTGAAGCGATTGAGAAGAGGAGGAAGAGGATTGTGAGCAAGCTAACATATGCTTAATAGCTCATGATTCATGTCCTACCTATGACTCACGAAAATGAAGTTGTAGTTTCACCAAGTCCTTTGGACAAAAATGAAACCAGCAGTGATAGCTTTAGTAAGGAAGAACTTCTCAAGGATAATCAGGATATGCTTGAAGAATTTAATTCCTTTAGAGTAGCCTATGTTAAACTAGGCCAGAAGCGTGAGAAACTTACAGGTGAGAAATCTTTGATGGCGGTGAGATTCAAACTCTCAATAGGCGTCAACAAGAGAGTATCAAGCGAAAGGAAGAAAACAAATTTCTTCATGACAAAATTGTTGTCATTGAGCACATCAAAGGACTAGACCTAGAAAATTGCCTTGCAAAGACAATTGACTCTGGAATAGCTCGAGGATGCATTCGAAGAAATCCTTTCAAGCCAAAAATCTAGCAATGATAAAGCGGCATAGGATATTCGGATGTGTCTCTTCGACAATCTCTTACATCAAAGAAAGGTGAATCCTCAGAAGCGCTAATGATATATCTTTCTCTAAACAAACGTTTGGAAATATAGGGAAACAAGGCCTTGGTTATTCAAGTGTTCCTTATGTTTACCCTAAAGTTCACAAAGGAAAAGCCAAAATGACTGACTCAAATGAGAAACCTGAGAAGGTAACGGTAGTGAAAGTGAAGTCTAGAGCGACTATGCCAAGCAAAATCTGCTGACGGTAGACCTACTAAACCTCTAGGGTAACTATCAAGTTTGTCAATAAAGCAGACAAGGCTCTTTACTTTTGTTGAAGGTAAACTTAAAGGTATTCTCAGAATCCTCTGGAAAAGTTCTCAACGAGAAAAGCTAAAGCTAAGTGCATTAATAACCTACCTAGGAAGATTCGAAAGAAACCAATTAAGTCTACCATCAACAAGCAAGCTGAACCAAAAATGGATGTCAAGAAAAGGAATGATCATAAGCTCTCTTCAGTTGAAGACTCTAACAGCTCTCTATGGACTTTCCATTTATGTCATTCTTGCCATTGCTTAGGCCATCGGCACGAGAATGCTGCTAAGGTTCACCCAAGATCGAGAGACCTAGTTCTCTCAAGGTCAACGGTATGGGTTGCAAAGGTTGCTAATCCTTAGGACCCAAATAAAGGGTACCTTGTTTTGCTTTAACTCTTTTACGGGAATGCTTCATGGCTATAGAATCAGAAATCAAAGACATCGGTACCTAGGCGGTGGTGTTCAAGGCACATATTTGGGGAGAAGTCTTCTTCTGGATATAGCCGAAGCAAAGGACCCAGATTATCTTCGGAGACAATGCAAGAGGAAAGACAATTGGATATGGCTCAATTACTAGAGGAAGTCTCTCCATCAACAAAGTTTCTCTAGTAAGTGGGTTTAAAGCACAATCTTCGAGCATATCACAGTGCGACAAAGGACTTCTATGCCAATTCAATTCCAACCGGTGCTTCATCGAGCGGTGAATCGTGCTCTACAATCTTGCCAGGCAATAGACAAGGAAGCGTCTATGTCGTGGACTTAAATCTTCTAGGGAGATTCTCAAACTGTGTCTAGTAGCCAACAATGTTCGTGACAACGGTGGCTATGGCACAAGCGTCTCGATCACCTCAACTTCAAGCACCTCTCCAAGCTCTCCAAAAATGGGCTTGTCGAGGTCTACCTACGGTGTCTGCCGATCATGACGAAGTTGTAAAGCTTGTCAACTAGGAAAACTTTCCAAGTCTTCCTTCAAAAGAAAGTCGTTTATCAACAAACAGACCTCTTCAACTGCATATGGATCTCTTTGGACCTATTACAACATGATATTGGGAGACAAGTACACTTGTAGTAGTTGATGACTACTCTAGATTCACTTGGATTGAAACTATGACATCTAAAGATGAAACGTATGATCTAGTCACGCACTTTTTAGAAGACTTCAAACTCAAAAGCTTGAAGACATTTGTGACATAAGATCGGACAACGGCCTTGAATTCAAAAACAATGGTGTAGAAAATGCTTTGCGATGACCATGGGATCGGCCACAACTTCTGCTTGCCGGTACTCCTCAACAAAATGGTGTAGGCGAGCGGAAGAAACGAGAACAACGATTGAGCGGCTAGAACAATCTTTGGCGAAGCTAAACTTCAAAGTATTTACAGGCGATCCATCAACTGCATGCTTTACCCAAAATAGATCCACAGTAAACAAGTTTCATAATAAAACTCCATATGAAATATGGAGAGGAAGATCCCAAACATTGGATTTCTTAAAATCTTAAATTTGTAAATGTTTTATTCTTTATAATGGAAAAGAATATAGAGGAAAATTTGATGCAAAATCGGGCGAAGGAATTTTTGGGATATTCCAAACATTCAACATTCGCATTTTCGATAAATCTAATTTAAAAATCTTAGAATACATTGTTTCTTTTGATGAATATGACTTGTTAGAGCCTAGAAAGGCTCGAGCGTTGCTAATGATTACGATAATGATGAGGCAGTACAAATACGACATCTACTTCTTATCGACGGCGGCAAGAGAACCCGTATCTGAGTAACCCTTCACCGGTGAGCGATACCTCTACAGATACCAATAACAACTCATCTTGACCACGAACCCATCTCTTACATTTTACCCCAAGCACCTTTCTGATCTCTCATCCTTCTTGTTCACGAGAAAATGAAAGTTTTGAAGACTCTATTTCTTCGAACAGATTTTGGTGAATCTCCTTCTCAACCAACTCGGGAATTCTTAAGGGAAGAATCCACGAAGTGATCTTCCTCAACTATTATTGAAGCAAGAGATCATCCCATTTCTCAAATCATTGGTGATCTCAACAAGTTGTACAAATAAGGTTCGAGAAAAGCTTTGTTTGCTTATGCATTTGTATCGGAACTCGAACCAAAGAAGATTGATGAAGCTATCGAAGATCATAAGCGGATTGAAGCTATGCAAGAAGAAATGAACCGGTTTGAAAGATGTAAGGTGTGGAGCTTAGTTCAAAGACAGCCGATCATCCGGTCATCGGCACCAAGTGGGTATTCGAAATAAAAGAGATGAAGATGGAAATGTCACGAAACAAAGCTAGATTGGTTGCTCGGGGCTACAAGCGAGGGAAGAAGGAATTGACTTTGATGAAACATTTGCTCTGTTGCTAGACTAGAAGCAATCGAGAATCTTTCTAGCTTATGCCTCGTTCATGGACTTCAAAGTGTATCGGATGGATGTTAAGAGTGCCTTTAGAATGGTGATCTTCAAGCGTATCGTGGAACAACCTCGAGATTTGTCATCTCGACAAAGCTGGACCACGTCTACCGACTCAAGAAAGCTCTCTACGGCTGAAGCAAGCTCCTAGAGCTTGGTATGAAACTATCCAAGTTCTTAATTGAACAAGGATTCGTGAGAGGAAGAATAGACACTACTTTATTCATCCTCAAACAAAGGCCATTCTCTTACAGTACAAATCTATGTGGGCGACATTATCTTTGGATCAACTAACCAAAGCACTTGCAAAAGATCGAGGCGATGCAAAGCAAGTTCGAGATGAGCATGATGGGTGAACTTACCTATTTTCTAGGACTGCAGATACAACGAGACTTGAGACGGAATCTTCATCGGCCAAACCAAATATGCTGAACTAATCAAAAGTTTGGTCTTGATTCGACCAAAGGATTTGAAACTCCAATGTCTACAGGCGCCATCTTGACAAAGATGAAAAGGAAAGCAAGAGAACATGACCAAATGCCGAGGAATCATAGGTTCACTTCTTTACCTTCTTGCTAGTAGACGACATTATGTTTCTGTTTGTGTTTGTGCTAGATTTCGAGGCGAGATCAAAAGTCACATTTGCTTGCGCCAAGCGTATCATCGAGATATGTTTCAAAAACAACAAATCTAGGCATCGGTATTCAAAATCCAACAACTTCAATCTAGTTGGATACTCGGATGCGATTATGCGACTTGCAAAGTGAGCGAGAAGAAGCACCAGTGGGACTTGTCAATTTCTTGGAAGCAGACTTCGTCTCATGGTCTTGCAAGAAACAAGGATCGTGCAAACTCACCCACAAGCGAGAATATATTCTTTGCAAGCATTTGTTGTTCTCAAGCGCTATGGATGAAGCAACAACTAGTGGACTACAACATAAGGCTAGCGCCCAATCATGTGTGATAACACATCGGCTATCTCGTCTCAAAAATCGATGATGCATTCAAAGAGCAAACATTGATATTCGTTATCATTTTCTCAAAGATCATGTGGAAAAAGGTAACATCGGTTGGAATATGTTCCAAGCGAGCATCAATTAGCGGACATTCTCACAAAACCACTTTGGATGCCACGGGTTTGCTTATTTAAGGAGAAATCTTGGTATGATTGATCCTCTTGCTTAAAGTTAATATTTTGTTAAATATTTCTTTCATACGGTAGACCAGTATTAGACTAATCGGAAGGCGTAAGTTCTCCTTTCTTAGGAAGACTTAAAGGTTAGTACTCTTACTTAGTCTATTTTCTTTAAAGAGGGTTTCTAAAAGCAATAAAGGGGTCAAGGACAAAATTTGGTACTTAAGAAAATATCTTAAGTTCCGCTTTCAAACCGGATATTTTCTCGCCTTTAAATAGCCCTTGAACCGTCATTTCCAAACTTTCTGAAAACCTCTGAGCAGAAAACTTCTCTCTCTCTTTCTCTAAATATCTACTTTACGCAAATTCAAGTTCTTCTTCTTGTTTCTTCTTCTCATCCTCAAACAATGAATACGTTTATCTCTACTCTACTCGTAATTTTCTGGATGCTTGTTACGCATTTCAATATCATATTAAAATCCTTTTGGAATTCAAACCGTCATTTTCGAGTTTGAGCAGTGATTCGCCATTGTTGTTCTTACATACTTGAATACTTCGTTTTTGTTTATTCATTGTTCATTCTTATGAAAACTTACGTTATGCATTTCTCGAGTGTGGTTTCTCTAAACAAAAGTTGCAAATTTTGAAGAAATTCCTACTTGTTTAGATGTCTAGATGAAAAGCCTAACTTTTATTTTGTTTTTCTTTCGAGGCAAGAACTTCAAACAAAACGGCGGTGGGAAGGCTTTTGACCACGAGAAAGTCATTCCTCCCGGTGCAAATATAAATCTTCGGGATATCAACCTATCACGCCGCTCACGACATCATTGTCGCTTTGGACCCAAGCTATACATTCAGGGCATGTGTATTGACCTTACGTCAATCAACTCCATTCTTGCTTAGTGTAAAAGCTTGCGAGGAGATATGGGCGCCTGGGATTACGCCTCTTACGCCTCAACGACAAAAACTTTATCTTCTGGCAGAAGAATTTTATCAACGAATGGAGCTCATGAGCGATGCGCTCTTCGTGGGTGGATTCGAGGCCGTCCCATTTCTGTCACCGCCAAATCTATTTCCACCATCATTGGCGTGCATTACGGTGGAGCATTTTAACAACGGTGAGGCTTTACATGCACGGGAAGCCATGAGGGGCTGACACCAGAGCCACAGGGAAAATGCTCATCTGTTCCCTCTTGGCGTCTCTTGCACTAGCCACCTTCTTGACAAGGGCTCCTTTTCAAGAGTGGAGCACATGATGTTCTTGGCAACGAATCATCGACCGTCTTTGTATTTCTACGACTTAAATCAGGCTGGGGCTCATCATCTTCGGCCAGGCCGGTGGGTGGAAAGTAAGAACAGCCCGGCCTGCAAGCGCCCCCGTCGAGGCTTATCAATGCCTGTTGAGGGATGATGCGGACATCAACTCTTCTTTGAAAGAAGATGAGTTGTTTGCGTAACCAGGACAAGCAACTTCACGGCCTCGTTTTTCAGTAAGTACATGAATACGAGAACAAGCGCAAACTACAAAGAGTCTGCCGCCGGTCTCTCTTGACAAAGTGGCCAAACCTACACCGATCTTGGTCAACCGACTTCAACATGGAAGCACATCTAGGCTGGGAGGAGGACCTTCAAAAAGGTCTACGAAAAAA
>CM028384.1:78687434-78748355 GCA_013146195.2 Codonopsis lanceolata | reverse complement strand
TTGAATTTAGTGGAAGTATAATTTGGTTTTACTTCAAGTAGATGAAGTGTGGTGATGAATTGGTTAATCTGTAACATTGATATTAACTGATAATTATTTTCATATCTGTTGGAATGTTGGGTTTCTGTTGATTCTATGCCCGCGCTTACGGCCATGTTGTTGATTTTCTCTTCCTTTGTCCTATATTTGATTCACATTGGGGACAATGTGAAATTTAAGTTTGGGGGTGGAATTGTCATGCGCTTAAATGATTTTTTTGAGAAGAGCTCTTTTACTGCTTTTAGTTAATTTAGTTTTTATTTATTTTTTGTTAGTTTTAGTAGTTAGTTTATTTTAGTTTTTTGTTTAAAAAAAAATTAAAATTTCAAAAATTTTCCGAGTCTTTGATTTTGGTGTGGTTACTTCCGCTAATGATAACATGTTTGTTAATAGCGATGCATGTAAACTTGTCTACGAGCCTTAGCCTTAGCTTGGTCTAGTTGATGAAACTTTATATCTCCAAAATTTTTGAGCACAAAAATACCATGACTTGATTTATTAAAGAATTTGGATATTTTTATTGAGTTTATAGTGCACATTGCATTCCTTTGGACCTTGCTATTTTTGTGGTCATGAACATTTTAAACAACCCATTACATGATTGTTGCATTATATTTGCGACTTAGGGTTGATTGCATGCTAAGTTAGATTTGTTAGACTTCTTTTGCTAATATATCTCAAGCACACTTTCGAACCGTGAGTGCATTTAAGTCTTGATTTTCCCTACCTCTTTTCTAGCGAATGCTTATGTGAAATACTGTGGAGCCTTTTTAAAACTTTGAGTTAGGGAATGATTTGAAACTTTGTTGAATTTCTGTGAAAACGAAGCATGAACATTGTGGCAGTTAGGATATGATTTAGGTCATCTTTGGAACGTTTGAGCCTTTTTATCTCACCATCCCTATTTTATATTAATCCCTAGTGTCCCCTTTGAGCTTTATTATAAAGAATGGTGTGTGCTAAGCACACATCGACCCCCATTCGACATCGTTTTTATTACCCACATTAACTTAACCCTAAAGCCTATACACTTTTGCCTACCCTTTGAGAGAGTAGGATTGGGTTGGGAATGTTGTCTACATGTTGGTTGATGTAATCAACAATAGTCCCAATGAGTTCTTGTATTGAAAAAAAAATGAAAAAAAATGTATACATGAAAAAGAAAAAAAAAGAGAATGAAAAGGGTGTGAAAATCAAAATTGCACATGCCCTTCAAAAGAAAAAAAATGAAAAAAGAATGATGAATAAAAAAAATAAAAAATAAAAAGCAAAGAAAATGATCGTTGGGAAGAAAATCTTTATGATGATGATACCTTCTTCAACCCAAAAGTTCAAGTTTGGGGGTTGTTGAAGGAAAGTGAGTGCTTTGTATGGGAAAAAAGGGAAATATTCTTACTCTCTCACTTTGTAATTTCTTATCCCTTTTATTGTTACCCCTCACCTTGGCCTTACATTACAAGCTTAATAAAGTCCTATTGATCTAGTTGCCACATTTGTTTGTGTTAGTTGACATGGTTTGGAAGCATAGTTGATTTGACCCTTGTTTTGAATTATATACACATCTTGATATAGCTCACACTATTTGCATAATCTCAGCTATTATAAGTAATTGGGACTTGAGAGCATTGTATTTCATACATAGTTAGTGCATGGGATGGATGTATAAGCACTTGAATTCTATCACGATCTCTCTTCGTGTTGTTAACCGGGTATTGATGGTATGTACATGTTTTGTGATGCACATGTTATTATGTTAAATATTTTGGGAATGAATGTTGTGCTTAGCTTGATAAAACTTTTTAAGTTTGGAGATAATCAACAAATGGTTTACACACACACATGGAGATATACAAGTGATATTGATGATGATTGAGTGAAAGCCTAGACTTGTGGTTATGTGTTGTTATTTATCATTCCTTGAGGCATTATGTGGTACCATGTCGATGCTTTGACTTGTGAAAGAAAAAAAATATTTTTTATTTGCTTTAATTTAGTTTAGTTTAGTTTTGTATTTATATGTTTTATTTTACTCGAGGATGAGCAAAAGTTTAAGTTTGGGGGTATTTGATGATTGTATTTTATACGCAGTTATTGGGTATTATTCCGGCTTAAATTATGTTATTTCTCGAGGTTTTTGTTGTCTAATATGTGTTTTAGTGTTGTTTTATAGTTTCAGGGACTTTTGGAATAATTGTGCAAAATATAGGCATTTTATGCTGAATTGAAGAACTTTAGGGACCAAACTGCAAAAACTGAAAACTTGAAGACCAAAAGCTGAAAAATCAGAATTTCCAGCAAATTTCAGCCGCCCACTTTGAGAGTTTCAATTGTCTTGGGAATTGTGAAGTCCTAGTTTAATTCTTTTAAGTGTTGTAATTATAATGTATCTCCTTTTCCTCTTTGTTGTAGGATTAATTAGGTATAAATAGATCCTTTTAGTTAGGAAAAAAAGGGAGAGAAGTTCTGTATTATTTTTCTTTGTCTATGAAGAAAGATTCTCCAAGAATGGTTCAATGTTTTGTATTTTCAATTATGGAGAATTAATTCCATAATCTAGGAATTGGAGGTAACTTGTATTGAATATATTGTTTTATATTAATTCTTATTCATTTAATTCTTGTTGATTGTGGTGTTTATCAATCCCTCTATTATTTCGCTTTGAACAAATGAATGTAATCGCAAATAATAAAGGCCTAGAGGTGCGGATAACTGCATGACCAATGTGCATATGTCGTACACTGGCTCACCATCACAATAAATTGGACTTATTGATGCACGAGAGTGATAAGTTAGGACCAGGTTCATACATGATCTAGGTGATGATAGATCATAATCTAGGTGATGCCTAGATTACATGTTCTTGTGCTTAGGATATAGAATGGATGAATTTTATGGGATGGAGGCCGAACCAATTGTTCAACAGTCTATATCTATCTTTTGTGAACGAACCCAAGAAATTGAATGATAATTATTTTGAATTAAACAATAGAATAGATAAAAGTGAATCCTAATTCCTAGGCGATTTACAAATCTTTGATTTATCTCACATTTATATGCTTTGTTAGTTAGGTTATTTTATTGCTTTCTAGTTAATTTAATATATAAAAACCAAAAACCCCATTAGTTATTAATTGTTTTGTTTTAATAGATTAGTTAAATTTACTATAATCAAATCCAAATATCTGTGGTTCGACCCTTGCTTCCCAAACTATTCTACAATAGTCTTGTCCACTTGCAAGGAAATAAATTTAAAATAAGACATCGATCATTGACCAATACCATGAATATCTATGGGTTCCCGGGACTTGCGCCCGCTCCCCGTGTGCCCTTGGATAGGGGTGCGCGTACGTGCAGATGCGGGACACCACTGCTCTCATTCCATCCTCCTTTGTTTAGGGGAAGATGAAATTAAAAGTGCGAGAGGAGTGCTGTCTAAGATAGCGCGTTTGAATACGTCTCGGTAACTTTCAGTGAATGTTTGGTCCAATATAGGAGCTTTGGGTTTTCTACATCAAGTTATCCCTTTTTAAGGGGATACCAGGATATAGGAATACATCACCTCTTCATTCCCATTCTCCTTTTTTTACTGGAAAACGGAAAAATACAAGAAAGGATGTTGCGAGGCCCCACTATGGATTTTATTAAAATTGCCTTATGGCCTATTTCGGATCACTATGAGTGCTTTGGGATTCTTGCATCAAGTTATCCCTTGTTTAGGGGATACCAGGATATAGGAATACATCACCCTTTCATTCCCATTCTCCCTTGTTTAGGGGAAAACAGAAAAGTGCAAGAAAGGAGTGTTGCGACGCCCCATTGGATCCAAAATGTTTTGTAGAGTCGCCATCTTTATTTTAAGGAAAAAATAGAGAAAAACCAAAAAGAAAACCAGAGATTGCAAAAACGGGTTCGGAGGCTAAGTTACGAGTTGGGAAGGTGCTAGGCACCCAACTCGCCTTTTCGGTCTCAAAAATGTTTTTGGCTAAAGTATGCTTTTTGTTATATTTATTTAGCAAATAAACAAAGCATTAAAAGACGGGAAATAAAAGCAAATACATCCATGGCTACATTATTTACGGACTTGCAGCCGTCTCCTTACAATAATTACAAATACATCTAAAAATATTTGGCCATAATAATAGCTCTTTTACATAGTATTTTCTAACTAAACCCGGGCAGCACAACGTCTTATATTTTCTACATTGGGCTGGATTTGAAAGTAACTTTTATAAAAATTATGCTCTTAAAGGTTTTACCTTTCAGAGCGTGTTATGCTCGCTCTGTCTTTCTCAAGAGAGGGAGACTTTTTTATGCTGCTGTTGCTGCAGTTTGGGCAGAGTAACGACTTATTTTTGGTGCTTTTGGCCTTTTTACTCGGGCAGAGAAACGACTCTTTCCGAGAGTTTTGGACCGAGGAAATAGAGTGGATACCTAATTAGATGGCTAGGGATCACTTTGACCGGTTGGTTTTAGGTTTGGCGGAGTTTTGGCAGGGTTTCGAGGCTTTTTAGGAGGAACTCACTAACACTCTCGCTCTATATTCTCTCAGCGTAACGAGGACGCAGAGAGTTTGTGATCACTAATCGGTGTGTCGAAGGCAGACCCCGAGCTCCCTATTTATAGGCTGGAGGAGGGATTCATTGGGGATTTCTTTTCCTTTCTTGATGCTCAATTTCCTTGTACATCGCGCACCAGAAGCTGCACATTGCGTTAACTGGGAGGCCTCATGTAGCACCTTGGGCGCGGCCATAAGGCTCCTTGGGCACCGCGCCAAGGACTCCTTTTGGCAGCGCCATGGTACTATTCAGGTTCCAAATTTGACACTTTCAGCCTTCGCATTTTATTGTTTTGTGCATCCTGCTTTGCCTTTTGCATTTTTTAACTCCTGCAACTTGACATTTGTTAAGTTTTCACAGGTCTTGATATCACATGCTTGAGTTACATTCCTGGGGTACGAAATTGAGGTGTCTATAGAGCCCCTCAATGATGGAGTCTACGGGTAACCCGAGGCTTACTGAGTAGACGAACATCGTTGATAAACAATAGACTCTCCAATTTTGTGCAATTATAATAGGAGAGAAATGTAACAGGTAACAGTTATAATGCAACAGTTTATAATGCTAACCAAACTCCGTATCCTAGACATATTTAGTCGGTTATAGCAGGTTATCGTAGTTTTTAAGCAGATATGCAATAGAATGCTCTATTGGTCGGACCTACTAGTGTAGGCTGCCTACGTATCCCTTAATAAAGGAAATAAGACCAAGACGTAGTTCGGGCCAAAACCTAAACTATCATGCATGCGACGGTCGTGCCTACCGAAATAGGTTGCCTACGTATCCTTATACAAGGAATCAGACCAAAATGTAGTTCACCCCTGCCGGGGATCAAGTGCTGTGGTGCTAACAAACAAGTATTGCAGTGCTAGTGCTGCAATGCTAAACAAATAAGTGTTGCAATGCTATCAAACAAGTGCTGCAAAGGTATCTATCAAGTGCTGCGATGGTCGTGCCTACCGAAATAGGCTACCTAGGTATCCTTATACAAGGAATCAGACCAATCGTAGTTCGCCCCTACCGGGGATCAAGTGCTGCGGTTCTAACAAACAAGTGATGCGGTGCTAACAAACAAGTGCTTGTGGTGCTAACAAACAAGTGCTTGCAGTGCAAGTGCTGCATTGCTAAACAAACAAGTGCTGTATTGTTATCAAACAAGTGCTGCAAAGCTTTATCAAACGAGTGCTGCAAAGGTATCTATCAAGGGTTGCTATGGTCGTGCCTACCAAAATAGGCTGCCTACATATCCTTATACAAGAAATTAGACCAAGCGTAGTTCGCCTCTGCCGGGGATCAAGTGCTGCGGTGCTAACAAACAAGTGCTTGCAGTGCAAGTGCTGCAATGCTAAACAAACAAGTCCTGCAATGCTATCAAGCAAGTGCTGCAAAGCTTTATCAAACGAGTGCCACAAAGTTATCTATCAAGTGCTGCGATGGTCGTGCCTACCGAAATAGGCTGCCTACGTATCCTTATACAAGGAATCAGACCAATCATAGTTCACCTGCTGCTGGGCGGAATGTAATGTCACGCACCCTTCGTCAGAGAACAAAACATTTCCCTCTGATCTGGGGTTGCGTGCCCCTTAAGGGAAAGTTTCCAACATAGCTATAAATGCCTGGAATGCATTGCCTCCTCAGAACGCAGCCTTCGTCGGAGAACAAAGCCTTTCCCTCGATCCGGGGTTGCCTGCCCCTTCAGGGAAAGTTTTCCAAACATCACACAAATGCACAGAAAAGGAAAAAAAATACTTTCCTTTCCTCACCCTTGCTTTGCCCTTGCGACCATCTGTCGCTGATGCTGCTTTGCTGTACTTGCTGCTTTACGCTTCTCTTTGTTGCTTTTGCTACACATGCTACTTCATGCTGCTCTTTTGCTGCTCTTGCTGCACTTGCTACTTCATGCTGCTCTTTTGCTGCTCTTGATGCACTTGTTACTTCTTTGCTGCTCTTGCTGCACTTCCTGCTTCATGCTATTTCATGATGCTCTCTACTGCACTTGCCGAGGATTTCTTTATCTTTTGTTGCAGTTCCGGCTTTTGCTGGAAATCTTTTTCCCCTTTTTCCGCTACATTTTCGGCCTTGGCTGGAAAATATTTCTTTATGCTGCTGCATTTTTCCTTTCTGCTGCCCTTTCTAACCTTGGCTAGAAATTTTCTTTTCTTCTTGCTGCATTTTTTGGTTCCAGCTGGAATTTCCTTTTCTTTTTGCTGCCGCATTTTCCTTTTTGCTGCACTTTCTAGCTTCAGTCAAAAATCTTTCTTTTTGCCTCAGCATTTTCTTTTGTTGAATGCACTTATACATTTTTTCTTTTTTCTTTTGCATGCATTTTCCCCTCTCTTTTTTTCTTTTTCTTTTCTTTTTTCTGTTTTCTTTTTATTTGCTGCATGCATATTTATTTTCTTGCTTTCATCTCTTCTTTTGCATGCATTTTTTTTTCTTATTCTTGCATTCTTCTCTTTTTTTTTTTTTTTTTTTTTTTCTCATCATTTTTTTTTCATGTAAGCTTTATTTTTTTTTACAAAATTCTTACCTTTGCCACCGATTTTCCTGGCTTTTCTGCTTATTTTACGGCTGATCTGCTGGGGATTTAACTTTTCCCTTGCTCTTTGGATGGATGGCCGTCGAACTTGGTTAACAAAATTGTTTTCGTTAACTTTTCGTTAAGCTTCAGGGGCCATTTTGCAGCTTTGAAAATTCAGGGACTTAAGTGCCGCAACTTTAGACTTTGGAGGGGAAAAAGGAAAAATCCCTTTTCCTCCCATTATTAGTGATGGGGAAGGAGGAAAGCAATTCACTACTTCACTTCTTCCTCCTTTCGTTCTCTGCTTTCGTTTTGCAACTGCCATTGTTGCTGCTTCACTTTTTTTCTTCATTTCTCCTCCTTTTCTCATTTTTCTTTCGCAATTTGCGTGTTTTCTCTAGCAGATGGCTTCTTCATCTCGATCCAGGAAGGGGAAGGCTCCAATGCACCCAGAATATGGCGAGAGGAGGAAGGAATTCCCTCCTTTGATCCGAAGTAAAATCAAATATCGCTATTCCAAGGATGACTGGGGCAACATCCATCATGATTGAGACACCCATGTATCAAATCTTCCAAGTACTTCCGTAGGTTTTTTCTTTCTAAATCTACTTGGATATTTTTCAGATCTGCTAGATTTTACCACTCTTTTGACTTTTTGGAGCACTCCTGACTCTGCTAATAATGCTTATGCATGTAATATTTATGCTAAAATGATGCAATTTGGTGATGATGCATGAAATTTATGCAATTTATTTTTGCGATGAATAATTGAACTAGTGGGCACTATTTGACCATACAATGCATGATTCATATTATTAATGCAATTGGGGCTACATGATGTATGCTTTAGGCTAAAACATATTTTTATATGCTATATGCCTATGAAATGGACTTTTCGGAGTACATTGCAATTTTTTCCGGGCATATTTTCGGATACATTTTCAGATGTATGCAAGACAAAACAGATATATTTTATGCAGTAAAATTCACTTTTTATGCATGCTTATACTGCAGGAACATAACAAATGCCATGCAAAATTTTCTTTTCATGATTGGTGACATTTTATTTTCTTTATAATGCAGCTATTTGGACAATAAAGGTAAATGATGGGTGCATATATTACTTTATTCGATGCAAATGTAATGCAGGAAAATTATGGGATGCTTGCTAACATGGTGCATGGGCATCTTTATTTTATTATGCATGCGAAAATGTAAAAATGCAGTATATACTTTTAAATGCAAAATATACACTTTTTATAATGCCTAAAATGCCAAAATGCATATGTAAATACAAAAAAGATGCATTTTATTATTATTTTTTTGGGATGCTAACGATGCAAATCGAAATTTTGAAAATGCTAAAATGCGATAAAGTTTTTTTTTTCTTCTTCGGATATCCGAAAAATTTTCAATGCACAAATGCATTTTTTTAATTTTGTTTATTTGATGGTACCAAGAATGCAATTAAAATTTCGCATGCTAAAATGCAATACATATGTATTTTTATTGCCGTGATGCCAAAAAGTATTTCAAATACTAAAAGATGCGTTTTTTATTATTATTATTATTATGCATGGATGCCAAATGCTTATTATATTATTTTTTTAGAACATGCAAAATGTTTTTTTTTAGAAATGCATCACGGAAACTATTATGCTGCAATTTTATGATTTACAAAAATATGATGCATGCAACATGTTTATTCTTTATATATTTTTTATTATGCGAAGGAAATAAAAGATAGTAAACTTACTTCTTCCTTCCCGTTCTCTTTTTCTTTTCAGCTCCGCAGGCCTTTTCAGAGGGTTCGAGCCACTTGTGCCAATGTGGTAGATATTTATCACATGCTGCCCCAGGCGGCACAAGTCTTGGTGGAGGGCTCGGTTTCAGCACCTTCCTACATGCCTTTCGCCCATTTTCGAGCTTTTTGCCCATTTTCGACGTGCTCCGGGATTACTGGTGGGATACTACCCACACATTCCATTTCAGTTGGGGGGGAGGCGACCATGACCCCTTATGATTTTGTCGCTATCACCGGCCTTCCTACCAGCGTTGATGAGACCTATTGGCGCCTGACTATACTCTCCGTCGGCGTCATGACGAGGTGGAGGACCTCCTGGGTTTTGAGCCGGAATATAAGTCGACGGATGAGATTTATATTGGCAGCATGCGGAAATGGCTTCTAGACAACGCCGGGCGGGTTCCAGAAAATGACCCCGTACCCGTGGCTCGTGTTGCTAGAGCGTTCTTATTCTTCTTTCTTGGCACGTCACTTTTTGCCAATTCTTCCACCACCCTTAGAGTTTTTGTCCTGGCATGCCTGGAAGATTTTGAGTAGATTCTCGCTTATGACTGGGGGCAGGCGAGCCTGGCCGAACTTTATGCCACCATGGATAGGGCTAGCCGAAATGACTCGTTGACTCTAAATGGATTTGCCCCGGTGTGGGAGGTATATGTCTTTTCCTGCTTTTTGCTACTTTTTTTTTACTTTATCATATATATATATATATATATATATATATTTTTTTTTTTTTGCAGTGTATATATATTTATTGCTGATAAAATCTCTTTTTTTTTCCTTCTTTTTGCAGGTCTGGGCCTTCTCATTTTTTAATTTCACACCGGGTCGGCTACATCAGAGTGTCTACCAGCCAACTTATTTGCTTGAATTTGTGGATGAGAACAGGGTGTAGGAGCGGATTGCTAGCTCGAGTGCGGGTACAATGCACTTCCTTCCTTGCGAAGGCCTGGAGGGGCATTATGCTGTTGCTTTAGGGCTGAGCCGCTGCCGGATACTGATGGTATCCATCATGGTCGATTCTTTATACATGAGCGAGCGGGTCAACCGCCAGCATTATCTAATTTTGGTGCCTCCAGTGGTGCCTCCTAGGCCTCCTTTTTGGGTGATAGAGCCGGATCACTTGCCGAACAGGTATCAGTACCTGTCGAAATTCCTTATGTCCGCGACTGATTTTTCGATCATGGCTTATGAGGAATTCTTGCGGACAGTGCTTCATCCTCCCCCTCCTGTTCTTGCTGCACCCAGTCGAGCTTCTGATGCTTCTGCCAGGCTAAAGCCCTCCATCCCGTCTCTCGACGAGAATCTGGAATTTGCTGAGCCTGATGATGTCTTCTCTACCTTTCAGTATCATTGGGGTGGCCGGATGGTAGAGGAGATTCTTCCAGATGTCGAGATTCCTGAGGAGCGTCGGGTTCTGGAGCAGGCCCGTTTGGTAGACACATTTACCTTTGCATTTCTCTTTTATTTTTTATATTTTTTTATCATGCATATATTTCCATTTATCATTTTTCTTTTTATGCATATCTATTTTTGAAGACTAATATATTTTCTTTTTACTGTCTCACTTTTTTTTTTCCAGGTGAATGTGTCTACTTATAAGAGGCTGCTGCGGGGCTTTTTCAGTATCAACAAGCTTTATCAAAAGCTTGCGGACGAGCTTTCCTGCAGGGGGAATGACTCGGTACGGCAGACCAGGCGCCGGGGAGATGATGACGATGATGCGGGCGGCGGGTCGAGCTGCGCTGTCGAGCATACAGAGCTGGTGGCACAGCGGGCCCTTAGGTTATGGGAGGTGGTCTTGATAGGAGCCAGTCTTCCCATGCACATTAGTCTTGGATACCTACGCTTATTAGCTTTCTTTTTTTTCGTACTAAAACCTGTACAAATATTTATTATACAATGCAAAACAATTTTATATGACGCAAAATATTAAAAATGCAGACTCAAAAACGCATGCATAAAATAAAGCTATACCAATATCTAAGGGTAATGGCATGTTGTATTTTAGAAACGGATTTCAAGAGAATACACCTTCGGGCTCGAGCGGGCTTTTCTGGTTATACGCGGGGAGGACGAGGCAGCCGCCTTCTCCTGTTCTTAGCCACATAATTTCCGCAAGTCTATTTTTCATAGCCTTTTGATTTTTTCCTCGCGATCAGACAGAGATAATGGAGGTTTGTCGGAGCCGAAAACTAGAATAATGGCAGCATCTTGGCTTGGCCTAACATGGCCTTTGGCGCGGCGCCAGTGAGGGCTCATGGCAGTGCCCAGAGTCCTTTCTGTGTAATCCCTGTTCAGCTCTGTTCGCGTACTGTGCTTAGAAGTCATCCATTTCCAAATTTTATGATATAAAAGGTGGACGAGGGATTGCTTGTTTTTCACAGATTCATCTGCTTCCTTCTCGCAAACTTTTAGCCTTGCTTTTGCTCAGCCGTTGCCACCTTTATCAAATAATCCTTTGCATTTTTCTCAAAAATGGCTGCACCAATTCATACAGAGCTAGAGATAGAAATCTATGATAATGCTTTGGATTTCTGGATCCTTTCCTTGTGCTCAGACGAGCGTGATTGGTTTGAACACATTTTTGGATACAGGTGCCTGCTGTCCTGGAGGAATATTGTCATTAATTGGGACATGCTGAGGGGATCCTCCATGTTCTGGTCTTCTCAAGACCATCTCTTTAATTTTGTTATGAATGAGATGTGTCCCACCTTTGAGGAGTTTTGTGCAATGTTGGGGATGGCACCTACCCATCTTATTGCCGTGTCTTCTCATCGGAGGCGTCCGTATAAGGTAATTAGGGAGCTGTTTCGCACCATTCGCCTTGCTACTCCGGGCTTTTATAATGGAGTAAATTTCGATTTGACTGTCCTTCCTGGAGCCTTTACAGAGTTCAGGGAGGATGACGTGGATTATTTGAGGTGTTGGCTATCTGCGCTTTTTCTTTACCTGGTAGGGAGATATTTGATGGTTGGCCAACCCGGATTCATCGATGTGCGGGTCATGGACCTAGCATTGCATGCACGGGATCGCCGATTGAATATTATCCCGATGATTCGTGCCGAGACCTTGGCGGGCCTGCATGGTTTTGCAGGCGGCGATAAGATATTCCCTAGCGGCAGCCCCATTTTGATCCACATGTGGCTGGAGGAGCACTTTCTTTGGGTGATGGGCCCCATACCGCCGAGAGCAATGTATGATCCGGGGCTTTATGGCTCTCGCGGTCACTTTCCTCAGACTAATTATTCGGAGTATGAATGGGCTGAGAGCTTTTTTCGCAGGGGCTCTATGGATATAATTTGGGTGATCAGCCACTGGTAGATCTGACGCTTTATCATGTGTTCCGCAGAATATAATCAGGTTGTCTTGCTGGGCATCGAGCGGACTTCTTTTTACAGAGCAGATAGGATCTTGCGCCAATTTGGGAGAGAGCAGCTTATCCCTGACCCAACCCGTCCTGTATTTCTGGAGTTGGATAATAATAATGGGGACCTGGGTACCACTATCCAGGGAATGTGGCAGCGGGATTTTGATAGGCTGTAGGTGGCCTATTTATTTTCAGATTATATGCTCCTTTCCCACGAGTATCTGTCGTGGATCATGGTGGCTGCTGAGGGGTAGTCCCGCGTCATCATGCATGGGCTAAGGCGACTACTGGGCCGTCATATTGCTAGTGGCATAGATGCTCGTCTAATGGAAATAGGCGAGGACATTGATAGTTCGGGGCTAGTCGTCCCCTAGGCCTTGCAAGAAGAATTCAGGCAGGTGTACAATCTTGGTGCCCAGACAGCTCCTGGACCAAATACAGCAGGTCCTAGCAATGCGCCACCTCGGCTAAGCAATGCAAACAGGTAGCAAAACCCTTGGGAACCAGAAGTGGCTGCTCCTCCCCCTCAGACTGAATGGGGCACTTCTTTCAGAAATGATGGCAACGAGCCTCCTTGACTGAGCAACGTAAGCAGGTGCATAATCCTTGGGAGCCAGAGGAGGCTGTTCCTCCCCCTCAGACTGGATGGGGCACTGCCATTAGAAATGATGGGGCCGGTCCGAGCAATATAGTTGTCCAGGAAAATGGGGACGCTGATGATGAGGAAGAAGACACTTCCAGGGGTCTCACGTAGATGAGACCAGAGCTTCTTCTATGCCTCGCAGAAGGAGTATATGGGCCCGGCTGGGCGGACGCCGCAGGCACTGATGGACTGCTTCGGGGCTTAGGCTGCAAATGAAGGAATATTGGGGGAACAAAAAATGGGGTAGGTGTAGCAAAATATTATGTACAAGCAAATAATGAACAATCTAAATTTCTTTAGCGATCATTCCTAAGTTGCACTTTAGGACCTGCAATTTTATATTTTAGTGTTTTATATGTGAGCTTTTTGTCATGGTTTTTCTCTTTTTCTTTGCCAGTTGAGCCTCTCGCCTGCTGAAGACTGGAGGTAAGATGCCGAGGATTCAAATGGTGCCTTCCCTCCCCTTTTTCTCCTGATTTTTTTATGCTCTAATTTTTGTCTAGGCTGCTCTTTCGGGTTTTCAACCTAGCGAGCCCTTATTTCTCCTTTTTATCTCTTTTTTTATTTGCTCTAATTTTTGCCTAGGCCACCCTTTCGGGTTTTCAGCCTAGCGAGCTTGAGAGGGAAGCACCTGCCGGATGGATTAGCTCAAGCATAATACCTTTTGAGCTTGTCGAGCATGAAGGGCTGAACAAGTTCTTATCCTTCTTGGTTCGTGAGGAGTACGGCACCTCCTGACCGAATTTCCTTGACAATATACGGTCCCATCCATGGAGATTTCCATTTTTCCCTAGTATCAACATAACTAGGGGGTTTCTCTCGAAGCACAAGATCACCGACTTGGATGTTGCAGCCTTTGAATTTTTTATTGAAGGTCCGGGCTATGCGCCTTTGATACGCTTGGGTATGCTCCAGGGCTAACAAGCGCCGTTCATTGATTAGCGCTAATTCTTCAAATCGCCCTTTGACCCAGTCGACTTCCGCTATTCTAGATTCCATCATCACTTTTAATGATGGAATTTCTACTTTAATAGGCAGCACTGCCTCTATGCCATATGCCAGAGAATAGGGGGTAGTCCAGTAGGTGTGCGGACTGAGGTGCGATAGCCCCAAAGGGCTAGCGGCAATTTTTTTGGCCAGTCTCTTCCTGTATCAGCCATTTTTCTGATGATGTTTTCAAGAATTTTATTAGCTGCTTCAACGACACCATTGGCACGCGGCCGGTAGGGGGATGATTTATGCCTTTGGATTTTGAATTCGTCGAGTAGACGATTCATGTCCCCTTCAAAATGTGTGCCGTTGTCGGAGATTATTTCGAAAGGTACTCCGTAGCGATATATAATGTTGGTCCGGATGAACTCGGACACCTTTCGAGCATTCAGGATTTTATAGGAAGAGGCTTCCACCCACTTTGTAAAGTAGTCGACAGCTACCAGGACGCATTCATGGCCATTGAATCCCTTTGGGTGAATTTGGCCTATGACGTCGACTCCCCAAGTTGAGAAGGGCCAGGGGGCTGTGGAGTTATATAAGACGTGCGGGGGCACATGCTGCAAATTTGCCAAACGCTGGCACTTTTCGCAATGGCGCACCCACCGAATACAGTTGGTTTCAAGCGTACTCCAATAGTATCCCTATCAGATGACTTTCTTGGATAGTATATGGCCATTCATGTGGGGCCCGCAGGTACCACCATGCAGCTGATCCATGATTTGCTCAGCTTTGACCTGATCGACGCATAATAAATTAAGGCCTTGATAGTGCCTTTTATATAGGCTGCCACCACTGAACACAAATTGTGAGGCCCACCTCCGTAGGGAGACTTTCCCTCTTTTGTCCAAGCCGGGAGGATAGATTCCTTTTTGAAGCAGATGTAGGATATCAGCGTACCAAGGCTCGTGATCTACTTCAGGGGCTGCATTAATTTTGAAGCAGTATGCCGGAGTGACTTTCTTCCCAACTATAAATGGTTGAACTTGGGTTTCTGCGGCAATTTGGACTAGCGATGCTAGAGTGGCCACTGCATCGAAAAATTGATTTCTATCTCGCGACAAATAATGGAACGGGATAGAATCAAATTTTACGGCAAGTGTTGTCAGCTTGGCATGATAGAGTTGCAGCCGGGGATCCTGGGTTCTCCATTTCCCTTCGACTTGATTTATAATTAAAGCAGAGTCTCCATAGACTTTGAGATCATTGGCTCCCCTTTGGAGAGCTTCTTCTAGGCTAGCAATACAGGCTTCATATTCTGTCATATTATTTGAGCATTCAAACTCCAATATCATGGCTAGTGGAGTATGGGAATCTGTCGGGTCAATTAGCAAGATTCCTATGTCGAAGCCTCTTTTATTTGTGGCTCCGTCAAAGAACATCTGCCAGTTGGTGTCATGGTCAATGATTTCCAGGACACCTTCGTTTGGGAAGCCAGGCTCAGTTCCATCTTTTGCTTTTAAGGGCAGATCGGCTAAGTGGTCTGCAATCACGCTGCCTTTGATAGATTTGAGTCACATAGGTTATGTCAAACTCGTTGAGAAGAAATGACCATTTAGCCAGTCGGCTGGACAGTGATGGCTTGCCGAAGATGTACTTTATAGGATCCATCCTGGAAATGAGCTTGATGGATTGTCCTTGCAGATAGGTCTTGAGCCTTTGCGTTGCCCAGACTAGGCCGGTGCAGCTTTTTTCCAATGCTGAGTAATTTAGCTCGCTTCCTTGCAGCTTCCTACTTATGAAGTATATGGAATTTTCAATGTAGGAATTTTATTTTTCTTGGGCGAGCATAGCCCCTACTGACGTGTCTGTTACGGTTAAATATAGGAGGAGCGGTTTATGTGTATGGGGTGGAGCTAGCACAGGTGGATTGGTAAGGTAGGCTTTTATTTTTTCGAAGGCTAGCTGGCACTTTTCGTCCCAGACTTGGTTAGTATTTTTCTTTAGGAGTTTGAAGAGGGGCTCACATATAAAGGTCAGTTGTCTGATGAAACGACTGATATACTGCAACCGGCCTAGGAAGCCTTTGACTTCAGTTGGAGTTTTTGGCTGGGTCATCTCTATGATGGCTTTGATCTTTGCTGGCTCGATCTCGATTCCCTGCTCGGTCACCAAGAATCCCAGGACCATGCCTTTGGCAACCGCAAATGTACGTTTGAAGGGGGGGGGGTTAAGCTTCATCTGGTGCTTTCTCAACCTCTCGAAGAATTTTCGAAGGCCTTTGATATGGGCACCGTTGGCGTCGCTGGAGTGCACGGTCATGTTATCGATATAGACCTCGATCTCTTTATGGATCATGTCGTGGAAGAGGGTGGTGGTAGCCCTTTGATAAGTAGCCCCAGCATTTTTCAGCCCAAATGGCATGACATTATAGCAATAAGTTCCCTAAGGAGTAGTGAATGAGGTCTTCTTCTGGTCCTCTGCTGCCATTTTGATTTGATTATAGCCTAGCATGCCGTCGACGAAAGATCTAATTTTATGAGCAGCAACGGCGTCTACCACAATATCAATATTGGGTAGAGGGAAGTCATCTTTGGGAGACGCCTTGTTGAGGTCGTGAAAATCTATGCAGATTCGGACCTTCCCGTTGGGCTTGGGAACAGTCACTATGTTGGATAGCCAGATCGGGTATTCAACTACCCGAATGAACTTGACGCGCAGCTGCTTCATAATTTCTTCTTTAACTTGTAGTGGCCATTCCGGCTTAATTCAGCGGAGCTTTTGCTTGATTGGCTGAGCATCCGGATATATAGGGATCCGGTGTTCGACTATGGCTGGGTCTAGCCTGGGCATATCTTCATAGGACCATGCGAAGATATCTACGAACTCTTTGAGGAGATTAATGAGTGCTACCCTTTCAGAGCCTTGTAGGTAGCTGCCGATTTTGATTTCTTTTATTTCATTGTTCAGCCCCAGATTGATGGTTCACAAGTCTTCAGTTGCTGCTGATGAATGATGCTGCTCCTGGTGCTCAACTGATTTTATAAGCTCAAGCAAATAATTTTTATCTTTTGGGTCCATTTCATCAAATGACTCATTATTATCATTATTTAATGCGTCTTTTAATGTAGGTGCAACTAAGGAATAACCAAAGACATTTAGATTATCATTAAAAGCAATATGTACAGGGTTATTTTCATTATTGAGGACCTGGGGTTTGAGATCCTCAACTTTAGAGAGCGGATCAGTAGATGACCAATCCGTAAAGCTAGGGGAAGAAGTAGGGATATTATATCCGAAGCGGTCCACTAGATCCGCGGTCGTCAAAAGCGGGCCGGTCGTAGTATAGCAGTTCTGCAGAGGCTTATCAGTAATAAGCTCAAACTCAGCAGGGAGTTTCTCATAATTAGTGCCCCCGTCTATCATTCCCAAGAAACTGTCTCCTAGACCATCGTCATCTAATAGGGCCAAATCATAATCATCTTGGTCTATAGACCAAGTATTTTTAATAGTGACAGTCTTATATGCAGTGGTACGGGGCTCCAGGGTAACCTGTTCCATTTCATCTGTGAGCAAACTGACATCTTCAAAGATTTCCCAACCAGGGCATCTTTTCCCATTCTGGTCTAGCCAGGGCTCAGGAAACATGAGATAGGCTTCTGTTTCCCATTTTCTTACAAAGTAACCATTTAAGGTTTTTCTATATGGGTGGAGAGGGGGATATTTGTAAGGACGCTTTTCTCTTTCTGCCTTTTTTTTCTCACGTTTTTGTTTCATGACTGCGGCTATTTCAGCTGGCGTAGGCGTGTATCCTAGACCAAAAGGAGGGATACATTCCTTAAGTTCATCTTGGACTAAATTAACAAGTCCTTGCTGATTTCTGCCGAGACCCAGACCAGACATATAATTCATTTTTCAAAACATGTTTAGAGGGACCATGTTTCCTAGAGAAGTGGTTTTCTTTCCGATGATGTCAGTTTCTCGGCCATATTCAATGGCGTTGACCACAACTTGGGGGATAACCTGAAAGACACTGAGGAAAATACCAGTGTCTTCATGTTCAATCTTGAGGATCGGGATATCCTCGCTTTCCTTATTCTCCACGATATTATCAGCCAAAAGAATCACTATGTTGTCATCGTGGATGAATTTGACACGTTGGTGCAATGAAGAGGATACCCCCTTTACCCCATGGATCCAAGGGCGTCCTAATAACAGGCTAAAAGTGGCTGGTATGTCTAGGACTTGAAATTCTACCGGCATGTTTAATGGCCCAATAGTCAGCATTAAAGTGACCACCCCTAGGACACATCGACTAGTGTTGTCGTATGCCCTTACTGTCTGCGATGAAGAAGCAAGCTCTGATAGTTTTGTTCCCAGTTTGGCTAAAGTGCTAGCGGGACACACATTCAAAGAAGACCCGTTGTCTATCAGAACTCGGGGAACCCATTTTTCCAAAATTCCCATAGTGATATGGAGAGCATCAATGTGGTTGGTTTCTTCCCTTGGCAGATCCAAATCAGTAAATATTATGACATTTCCAAAGTGAATGTTTCCGATCATCTGAGTGAGCTCATTTGGGGAGGATTCAATAGGAATGACTGCCTGGCTTAAAGATTTAGCCAGTGTATCACGGTGGGTCTTAGAAGCACAAAGTAAGCCCTGGATGGAAATGTTGGAAATGTTGGCCCGAGTTTTCTTCATCTGAGCTAATATGGTATCTTCCACCGTTTAGCCCCATTATCTATTGTTTGGTCTTTGCAAGAGTGGTCACCTCTTTCCAGGTTTGGTTGGTAGGCTCAGCTAGATCGTGTAAGGTGGCTAACATCTCCACCAACCCAAGTGGCTTTTTCAATATTGCAAGTATTTTGGCTACCCTGGATAGTGTCCCAAGATAGTATATTGCAGCTAGGCTCTTTTATGGATAGAGATGGAGAAAAAGGAACAAGGATATATGGTAATGGGTGCTTATTTATTTCGAACTTGGGTACACAAATTTTTTCATCTTCCTCAATCATATTGATTTGAGGAAGAGGGTTATTGATTATATTTGGTCTGGGAGGAGACTTTTCAATAACCTTATCATCTATAAGGTCCTGGATAGCATCTTTGAGTACATAGCATTTATCGGTGAGGTGACCACTGCAGCGATGGTATTCACAGTACTGGGCATGATTCCAAGTCCTGGGCAGGGGGTTTGGTGGCTTATAGCCTTCCAAAGGCTTTAGCACTCCCTGTGCCATTAGCGCCTGCAGTATTACAAACTGGGAACTTGCAGTTCATCCTAATACCGGTTTACCCTGTTCTGATTTATGAAATTTCTGCCTGGGCCATTATTCTCTCCGAATGTGTTGACAGACCTGTCTGATCCGTAGGACCATGGAACAGTGCTATAGTTTTGGGTATTAAAAGTGGGTAATGCATTTCCTACCATATTGACAGCTGGCGCTGGTGTGGCTGTCTTTCCTTTAGAATAACGGAAAGAGCTGGGAGGCGTATTGACTTTTAGTTGCCCTGTCCGTATATCTTCATCAATATGGGTTCCTATATCCACTATTTCTTTAAAATTGCTATAGGGGAGATACCACATATGTTCCAGGTATATGGGTGGTTGGAGATTTTTAATGAACATCCTGGAAGACTCAGCCGGATCAGGTCTGTCAAATGTCTGGGCCAGCTTTCTTTTCCACCTGGCCGCAAACTCAGCACATGTTTTATTTTCCTCTGGGTGTACGACTCAAGGTCCCTTTTATTTTCAGGGCTGGTGTTGTCCTTGTACCTTTCAAGGAACCCTTCAGCTATCTGGTCCCAAGTACTCATGGTGCTACTATCAGACAACATTAGTCATTGCTTGGCAGCCCTATTAGGGTGAGGTGGAAATTGGAAGCCATAGCTTCAAAGCTAGCTCCCCTTGACTGCATGCCAGTGGAATAAGATTCCAAGTGGGATATAGGGCATCTAGTCCCATCAAATTTTTCTATGTCGGGCATTTTGAATTTTGAAGGTAGTATTGCTGAGGGTTGCAATGCTAGTGCCCGCGTAGAAAATTCCCCTTTGTTTAGAAGTTTGAGCATCATGCTTTTCATATTTTCCATGTCAGCCTCCATTTTGGTGGCTGGGGGAGTTGGCTTTTGGTATATGCTGGAAGGATTAGGGAAGGTTAGGTTAATTTTTAGCTGCGATATCTGGTAAGGATTTTGTGTAGGGCCAGGATTTTGAGCTGGATAAAGGTTCTGGGCAGGATACGGATTTTGAACTGGATACGGATTCTGAGCTGGATATGGATTTTGGACTGGATAGGGATTTTGGGCTGGTGGATTTTGGGCAGGTGGGTTATTGGCGGTTTTGGTTTGGCGGCCAGGATCATTAGGAGGTAAATAAGTGATAACTTGACCTAGCGGGTTATAGCTTTGTGAGTCCATATGAGGGCTATTCTGGAGTGGGTTGGTTATGGGAAAAGGGAGGTCATTTAGGCTCTGGGGTATGTTGGTTCTTGGGAAAGGGTATGGAAGATAGGATGGGTAAGGGGTGACATTTGGATAATAGGGACTTGGTGGAGGGTTTGGATTTGGGGTAGTGGCATCATTTGGTGGGTTGGTGTTTGGCTGGGGGTTTGGGTTTGGAGGAACATGGGAGGTTGATGCTTCTTGGGGAGCTGCAGGGGAAGAGATTACCTCACCACTGGGCTTTGGACCTTGCATAAGACTTGCTATTTGGCTTAGCAAGCGATCATTTCGTGCATCTAGATATTGGTCTAGCCACTGTTGCATTGCCAAAGTCGGACCATACCCTGGAGTCCCTGTATCTGTACCCATAGCGGACTGCTCACTTTTTGCTGCCATACTGCTCGGATCTGTACCCTCTGAGCTGATTCTGCCATTTTCTGATCTGATACTTATACCCTCTGATTTGATTTCTGCACTTATTTCCCGTATCAACCGGCCAGTACTATCTCTGCCTTTCCAAATTCGGGTCAGGTTTCTGAGGAAAATGAGTTTGGAGGTATCAGAAGGCTGGCTGAAGGCTTTCTGGGCTTGGAGTACAGCGTGCCTTTATTAGTATTTTTTTTATTATTTATTTTTCCTATAGCTGACTGGATAAACATCTACTTTATTTTGATAGTCTCAAGACTTTTCCTGGAACAGTGGATTTTTTCATCATCATTTTTTTACTTGCGCATTTTATTTCTCTTTTTTTTTTTGTTCTCACTCTTTTTTTTTTGCTTCATTTTTTTACGGGGGCTGACTCATGATTCAAAAATGCAAAAATCGGTCGGTCTTTGAAGTGTCCTAAGTATCTATATGCATTCTAACGATGGCTTATGCTAGGGGTAGGCTGACCACGGTATAGGGTAGCAGTTCGGAATATATTTACATGCGTGTGCATGTGTGCGGTAGCTAAAAAGCAATAAAATCTCTTTTTTTTTTTCAGATATAAAAACAGAAAATAAAAACAGAAAATAAAAACAGATAAGACATGTTTTGTTATTATTTGTGGATTTTCTCGGCTTTTTTAGTTTGAGCGCAAGCAAGCAAGCCAATCACATTAAGAAATAGAAAGAAAAACGGGGAATCTATCTATCTCTATTAATTACAAACTGGTCCTAATCCCCAAAATAAAATGGCAGAATGAATGCAAATATATACATATTTTGCAGAATAAAAGGAAAATAATATACGGGACAAAATAATAATACAAAGCCGAAAATGAAACAATATTAAAAATAAAGCCCCATCCCTTTTATTGTGCTGCCCGGAAATTTATTGCATATAAAATATTGCATTTTTTTTTGCAAAAACTTTATATATATATATATATATATATATATATATATATATATATATATTTAAACATACATGTAACAGTTACTAGAAGGAAACTGCTGCAAGATGGAGGATCATATCCACAAATATAGACACGGATGTATAGGAACACAATATTCAAATGCATAAATTAATATAACAAGTATACTTTAGCCAGAAACAAAGAAAAACAAATTTTTTTATTTTTTTATTTTTTTATGAGTCTAGCCCTCCATTTTTATTTAAAATAAAAACGATCTCCCCAGCGGAGTCGCCACTGTGGGTTCCTGGGACTTGCGCCCGCGCCCTGCGCACCCTTGGATAGGGGTGCGCGTACATGCGGATGCGGGACACCACTGCTCTCATTCCATCCTCCCTTGTTTAGGGGAAGACGAAATTAAAAGTGCGAGATGAGTGTTGTCTAACATAGCGTGTTTGAATACGCCTCGGTAACTTTCAGAGAATTTTTGGTCCAATATGGGAGATTTGAGTTTTCTACATCAAGTTATCCCTTTTTTAGGGGATATCAGGATATAAGAATACATCCCCCCTTCATTCTCATTCTCCCTTTTTTAGGGGAAAACAGAAAAGTGCAAGAAAGGATGTTGCAAGGCCCCACTATGGATTTTATGAAAATTGCCTCATGGACTATTTCGGACTATGAGTGCTTTGGGTTTCCTGCATCACCTTATCCCTTGTTTAGGGGATACCAGGATATAGGAATACATTACCCTTTTTTTTTTCAAAAATTAATGGCAATAGCTATAAAAACCCCTCTCATCATGAATGATAGCCAGCCTAACAGAACGAGGGAGAGCAGACCTATTGGTGAGAAACTGATGCCCATGATGATCATGAGCCTCCTCTGCCAGCCTATCTGCAACGTGATTCCTTTCCCGATAAACATGAAACAAAGCAAAAGACCCCAATAGCTCACGACAAATACGCAAATCATAAGTGTACTGCCAAGGAGACCGTTGATGCTTCTGGAGAACTAAAATCGCCACCAAAGAATCGGATTCAACTTCCACCGAACCCAGACCCAAATCCTTACACAATTGTAAACCGTCTCGAAGAGCCAAAATTTATGCCCGCATATTGGAACCTTCACCATAAAAATTTGAAAAAGCACCGACCATACTACCACTTCGATCTCGAATAATTACCCCTCCTGAGCATTTGTTACCAATGCTAGATCCATCCGTGTTCAGCTTAAAAGTATGATCACCCGGCGGAAACCACCGCAACCATTGACCATTACGAGACACATAATGAACCACATTGAGCCCTAGCTGCTGAATACCAAGACCATCCAACCTACTTATACTCGATTTTGGAGTATACTGAAAGAACATGTCAATTAAATGATTACGAATGCGACAAAAAATCTCATCAGCCTTCATAGGAATATTATCAAAAACAGTAGCACATCTGGTCTTCCAAATCTCCCAACATGTGAACATGAAAATTCCTAAAAAACAAGCACCCTTCTGATTACGTAATGAAATACCCCTTGTCCAGACTTCAAAAAGATGCATAATGCTCACATAATGTTGAATAATACCAAACGACCTAGCTAACCTAGCCCACAGATTAATGGCAATTTCTGATCTAAGGAACAGATGCTCCAACGACTCTTGATCATGCTGCCCATTACAACAAACACATTTTGAAGTAAGAGAAATACCTTTTTTGTGCAACAATAGACCGCTTGCCTGCATTACTAAACAACAACATATCGTCTGCATATAAAAGATGAGAGATGGTAACCCCTCCACGACCATGATCAAAAGGCTGAATTTTACCCTCCCTGATTGCTTTATTATAATTGTAAGTAAAGATCTCCTGCGCCATAATAAAAAGCAAAGGCGAAAGAGGATCGCCTTGACAAACTCCCCGGGAAGATTTGAAGAAACCATAATTGCCCCCATTAATCCGAAACGTATACCAAACATTATTAATCAACCTAGAGATCAACCGACAATTCTCAGCACTAAACCCATACGCCTGTAACGCTCGAAGCAGAAAACCCCATTCTAAATGATCGTAAGCCTTGGACATATCAAATTTGAAGACGATATTACCACCCAGAACTCTTTTGTCCAGTTTATGAACCATTTCATGAGTCAACACAATATTTTCCTGAATACTTCTTCCCTGCACAAAACCAGATTGCTCCATAGAAACTATACTAGGAAGAAAGGATGAAATCCTTGAAGCCATAATGCGAGACATAATTTTCGTCGTAAAGTTACATAAACTAATAGGCTGTAAATCTCCTAAACCCAAAGGAGTATCCACTTTAGGAATCAATGTAACCACTTTCGAAGAAATAGCCTTGTGCAAAGCATTGCCCCTAGAGAAATCCTGAACCGCCAATATAACATCCTTCTTGATTATACCCCAACAACCTTGAAAGAAAAAACCCGTATAACCATCTAAACCAGGGGCACTATGAGGGTTCAAACCTTTAATGGCCTCCCAAATCTCATCCTCCTCCGGAATGTGCCCAAGAAAATTATTATCATGCTCCGAAATTCTGGGGGTTATACCATCAAAAAGAGCCTCATTAACTTCGGTATCAGAAGAGGAAAAAATAGAAGAGAAATATGACACTGCCATCTGACCAATCTGAGTATTATCATCACACCAAGAACCATCTAGATTTTGAAGTCTGCCTAGACTTTTGTTGAATCAACTCTGTATCCCAAGCTATTAACCGAGCCAGATGTTTTTTGGCCTGAACAATCTGATCAGCTAAGTTATCCGTCCACCCAAGCTGAAGCTCAACCTCCATATGTAAAATATTGTCCTGCTGAGCCTCCATCATCCGTGGAACATGTCCAAAAACCGACCAATTCCAACGTTTTAATTCTACCCGAAGCAGTTGCAACTTTTTGTGTAAAATATCCATGGCCGAACCCAACACAGTGCGATCCCATTGACTTTGAACAAACGGAAGAAACTCAGGATGGTCCAACCGCATTCTTTGGAAGCGACAACTGCCCTTTGGCTTATTAATACACGGGAACGAAAGAAGCAAAGGCGAGTGGTCAGATTGAGTACGACATAAATGTTGGACCCGAAGACTAGAAAATTGCGATTTATAGAAGCCATTAATAAGTAATCTATCCAATCGCTGCCAAATCCGATGTCTGCCACCCTGATTGTTACACCAAGTAAAAATACTCCCTTCATACCCCGCATCATCAAGACCTGCCCGATGCATAAAAGTCTGAAAGTCTGCCATACCACCCAAATCATAACCTGACCCACCCAAATTTTCAGATGTATGAGCAATAATATTGAAATCACCTTCGACTACCCAAGGCTCTGTCAGATTCGACGCAAAATTTACCAAATCCCTCCAAAGATCTTGTCTCGCCTCCCTACAACATTTTGCATAAATGAAAGACGCAAGAATACTCGCATTGTTTCCCAAAGTAAGCCGAACCGTTACAAACTGATTTGACGCCGCCATCAAATCAACCTCAATGCTATCATCCCAGAATAACCAAATATGAGTATTAACCGGATTTTGATGTAAACTATTTCTATAACCTATCATGCGAGCAATTTCAACAATGCGCCTCCCATTAAGCTTGGGCTCTAAAATCACTACTAACTACGGCTTATGAAGCCTTTTAAGCATCTTTAAATGATCAATAGTATCCTTATTACCTATCCCACGACAATTCCAAATAAGAACAGCCATAAATAAACTAATTAAGAAACGTCGGACCGAGCTTTTGAAGCAGCTCTAGTAACCAGTTTAATTCCTTTCTTGGAACCCTTTTTCGATTTAACTTTCTTGTTCAAATCTTGACAATGTTTCTGAAAAGCCAAAATGGACGCAGCATCTGCATGCATGTCGTGAACAACATCAACAGAATTAGCACGAATCAATTTAGAAATTGGTCTGACTTCATAATCAACGAGAGACCTGCTACGCCCTCTTTCTAATTTACCCATTGTATCTTGTGCCATTGCACCCCAAATATCATCTAATCCATCAAGAACCGCAAAAGAATTGGAAAGCATAGGATCACAGTCGACATCAACCTTTCCACGCGGTGGTTCCTCGAAGGAATCCTCTACTACCGACCCAGACACTGTATATGCCCCCTTTAAGACACCTGGAGACCCTTCATGACTAACAACCTGATCTACCTGGTTGTGGCTTTTGAAAACGGCAACATCAACCTCTCTACTCGGTGGCTCCTCGAAGTAATCCTCTACTACCGGCCCAGAGACTGTATTTGCTCCCTTGAAGACACCTGTAAACCCTTCATTTCTAACAACATGTTCTACCTGGTTGTTATTTTTGAAAGCTGCACCTGCCTCAACATCAACTCTAGCATCAATGTTACATAGCAGAGAAGGAGCAGGATTACTGCTTAAGTCTTTATCACGCATCACCCCAAGATTTCCCTTTGAACTTTCACCTAACTCATGCTGTGGATAACCTGGTTTGGGTAACCATCTAGCTGGCACTGATTTTGGCTTACCTTGATCAACCGGCTCCGTATGGGTCGCCACTGGGGGCACCGAAGTCCCTTTTGAACCGGAGACATCTTCCTCACCTTGAGGAATCGTATTACGTTTACCAGTCCAAGCCATCTGTCTGCCCTTGATTTGCTTTCTACACTCCTGAACACCATGCCCTAATAGGCCACAGCCAGTACAATAAGCAATATTGCCTTTGAACTCTAACGACTGCCAAAACCCATCATCCTTAGAAGTCCCTATCCACAAACGCGACGGCAGACATTGTGAGACATCGATCTCTATGCAAACACGCGCATACATGGGATGCGTGAGGGCTAAAGTCCTATCATCCACCATTAGAAACTTCCCTAACGTATTACCAATGCGCTGCAAATATGAGGGTGTAAAGAAAGGTAGCGGTAATTGGTGCAACCGAACCCAAACAGCCACGAGAGGGCTGTCCTTTTTGAGCACAAAATCTGGTGACCACCGAAATGAACGATACATACATTGCTGAATCATATGAGATTCTTTTGACAACGCCCTGACCAAGTCTTCATTAGATGTCAAATGAACCATAATGTGCTGGGGATCAAGTAAACCGATAACAAAGGAACCCGACAGCTTCCATTTACGTTCAATATGCTCCTGAATCACATGCAGTGAAGGTCTGCCCACCGAAAACTTGAGAACCACCGTATTAAGGAACTATTTTTCAGCAGGATCCAGTTCAATGGGCGTAAACAGGCAGCCAGGTTCAGAATTGATTGAGATCGCCTGCCTTGGAGGCAAAGGGATGTCCCGAAGGGCGGGAGACTTATGAGGATTGAGGCAATTGGAGGCCGGAGGCTGCGCTACAGCATTAGCATACGATTGTTGGACGAGTGGCGGTGCAGCATTCCCAGACAAAGGGGGAAAATCCGGCGAGGGAGGTGGGACCCTCGACGGCAAAACAGCCGGGGAAGAGTCCATGACAAACCCTAAAAGGGTCAAACCCTAAAAGGGGGAAAACGATACCCTAAACCCTAGGAAGAAAATCGCACCACAAGTATGTGTATTAGTGTGTGTCTCTTAATGTGTTACATCACCCTTTCATTCTTATTCTCCCTTGTTTAGGGGAAAACAGAAAAGTGCAAGAAAGGAGTGTTGCTACGCCCCACTGGACCCAAAATGTTTTATAGAGTCGCCATCTTTATTTTAAGGAAAAAATAAAGAAATACCAAAAAGAAAAACCAGAGATTGCAAAAATGGGTTCGGAGGCTAAGTTACGAGTTGGGAAGGTGTTAGGCACCCAACTCGCCCTTTCGATCTCAAAAATGGTTTTTGTCTAAAGTATGATTTTTGTTGTATTTATTTAGCAAATAAACAAAGCATTAAAAGAGAGGAAATAAAAGCAAATACATCTATGGCTACATTATTTACGGACTTGCAGCCGTCTCCTTACAATAATTACAAATACAATAATAACGACTCTTTTACATAGTATTTTCTAACTAAATCCGGGCAGCACAACGACTTATATTTTCTACATTGGGCCGGATTTGAAAGTAACTTTTATTAAAGAAATGCTCTTAAAGGTTTTACCTTTCAGAGCGTGGTGTGCTCGCTCTGTCTTTCTTGAGAGTGGGAGACGTTTTTATGCTGTTGTTGCTGCGGTTTGGGCAGAGTAACGACTTATTTTTGGTGGTTTTGGCCTTTTTACTCGGGCAGAGCAACGGCTCTTTCCGAGACTTTTGGACCGGGGAAATAGAGTGGATACCTAACTAGAGGGCTAGAGATCACTTTGACCAGTTGCTTTTAGGTTTGGCGGAGTTTTGGCAGGGTTTCGAGGCTTTTTAGGAGGAATTCACTAACACTCTCGCTCTATATTCTCTCAGCGTAACGAGGACACAGAGAGTTTGTGATCACTAATCGGTGTGTCGAAGTCGGACCCCGAGCTCCCTATTTATAGGCTGGAGGAGGGATTCATCGGGGATTTCTTTTCCTCTCTTGATGCTCAATTTCCTTGTACATCGTGCATCAGAAGCTGTACATTGCGTTAACTGGGAGGCCTCTTGTAGCCCCTTGGGCGCCGCGCCAAGGACCCCTTTTGGCAGCGCCAAGGTACTATTCAGGTTCCAAATTTGACACTTTCAGCCCTCGTATTTTACTGTTTTGCGCATCCTGCTTTGCCTTTTGCATTTTTTAACTCCTCCAACTTGACATTTGTTAAGTTTTCACAGGTCTTGATATCACATGCCAGAGTTACATTCCAGGGGTACGAAATTGGGGTGTCTACAATAGCACATAATTCATCAAACTCATGATTACAGAATTCTAATCCATTATCGGTCCTAAGCATTTTGATTTTCTTTCCTGTTTGATTTTCAATAAAAACTTTCCAAGTTTTAAATTTCTCAAACGAATCAGATTTGTGTCTCATTAAGAAAACCCAGACTTTTTGTGAAAAGTCATCAATGATAGATAGAAAATACCTACTGCCACCTTGAGTGGGCACACTAGAGGGCCCCCATACATCGGCATGCATGTAGTCAAGGAATTTCTTTCTAGAATGCTTTCTTAGGGAAGGGGGTGGAAAACTCACTTTATGATGTTTGCTTTTAACAAAAGTATCACAAAAAGGTGAACCAGAAAATTTTTCATTTCCAAAAACACCAGTTTTTTGCAAAAATTTCTAAGCCTTTATTACTTATGTGACCTAGTCTCTTAGGCCACAAAATCGTTTTATCCTCCTTAACCAAATTATCATAAATCTCATAAGTAGACATAGGTAAAGCATAACAAACATATAAGTTCCGACATTTTGCACATTTTGCAATAACAAAAGATCCCTTTAGTATTTTCATAACACCCTTACCCCATTTTCCTTCCAAACCATCATCCTCTAACGAGGCACATAAAATCCAATTCCTACATAATTCAGGCACATGTCTCACATTTTTTTAAAGTTAAAACATAACCAGAATTGCATTCCAAATCAATATCATCAATACCAAGTATATCACATTTTTTCTCGTTAGCCAGAGAAATAGAACCAACATTAACTTCTCTATAAGTAGTAAACAATTATTTCAATGGTGTCACGTGATAAGTGCAACCAGAATCTATAATCCATTCACCAGCACAAGTCGAATGTACATAATTCACAACATTATCACAAGAATCAGTAACCATGAACACATCAGCGTAAACATTACTACAAGAAGCTAAGTTGCAATCACCTTGGTTTTGTTCATGATTTTGATTTTTCCTTTTTAGATTAGGGCACTCCTTTTTAAAATGGCCCACTTCACCACAATTGTAGCAAGTTCTATGTCTTTGCTTTGAGCTCGACCTACTTTTGCTTCTCCCTTTGCTCTTGCCCGAGTTTTGATTTTGGCCTTGATTTTGATTTTGATGAGATCTTCCATTGTTCCTATGGAGAGATCTACCCCTAACCATATTAACCTCATTTATACTAGACTTTCCTTTATTGACCTTTAAATCTAACTCCTTACTCTTCAACCCGTTAATCACCGTATCAAGTTTAACTTGGTGTCTACCATATTAATTTGATCATAGACTTAGCATCATAGTAAGATTCCGGTATAGCATTTAATAGGACAATAGAAGTGTAGTTATATATGTGCTCATCACCCGTTTGCTTTATTTCTTGAACTAATTTGATAAAAGCATCAACATTATCTTCGATACCCTTATTGAGGTCTAATTTAAAACTAAAAAACTTTTCTAAAAGATATGTTTTATTAGACAACTTTTTCTCAAAGTAAATTTCCTCAAGTTTATCCCAAATATTTTTACCATGCGATTGTTTACCACACTTACGAATCACAGATAAAGTCAAGTTCAAAATAATAGACGAGTAAGCACATTCATCAATTTCAAGTATAGCATCTTCAGATACATCCTTTTTGAATTTTTGAGTTATAGCAGTGTGGGTTCCCAGGATGTGCTCCCGTGCCCCGCGCGCCCTTGGATAGGGGTACACGTACGTGCGGATGCGGTGACATCCACTGCTCCCGTTCCACCCTCCCTTGTTTAGGGCAGGATGAAATCAAAAGTGCGGAAGGAGTGCTGTCGGAATAGCGCGTTGGAATGCGCCTCGGTTGCCTTAGTGGATTTTGATCCAATATGGGAGCTTTGGGATTCCCGCATCAAGTTGTCCCTTTTTTAGGGGATACCAGGATATGAGAATGCATTACTGATCGATGTATTTTATACGTCGATTTTATATGCTTCTGTGACTTGAATTAGGCTATTTCATGAGTCTTTTGAGTACTAATATATGTTTTTGGTGAGTTTTGTAAGTTTCAGGATTGTTCGTGAAAATACGCGAAACTCCAGGGTTCTAAGTGCAAATTACAAAGAAAGAAAAATTGAAGAAAATAAAGTCTGTCAATATGGACACCTTGCGGACGCAAGGTGCCTCAGACCTTGCGACCGCAAGGTAGGCAGTATCGGTCCCTGAAGCCAGCAATCGAAGAGCCAAGGAGCACACACACTGGACACCTTGCGGACGCAGGTATCCGGACCTGCGACCGCAAGGTAGGCGTAATCTTGCAGTCGGGTTTTCACACAGTCATTCGATTCGATCACAACTCCAATGTCTACCGACTGCCATCTTGACAAAGATGAAAAGGGAAAGCAAGAGAACATGACCAAGTACCGAGGAATCATAGGTTCACTTCTTTACCTTACTGCTAGTAGACCTGACATTATGTTTGCCGTTTGTGTTTGTGCTAGATTTCAGGCAGATCCAAAGGAGTCACATTTGCTTGCTGCCAAACGTATCATCAGATATGTTGCGAAAACAACAAATCTAGGCATATGGTATTCCAAAAACAACAATTTCAATCTAGTCAGATACTCAGATGCAGATTATGCAGCCTGCAAAGTGAGTAGAAGAAGCACCAGTGGGACTTGTCAATTCCTTGGAAATAGACTTGTCTCATGGTCTTGCAAGAAACAAGGATCAGTTGCAAACTCAACCACGTGAATACATTCTTTGCATTGTTGCTCTCAACTCCTATGGATGAAGCAACAACTAGTGGACTACAACATCAAGGCGCAAGCGCCCAATCATGTGTGACAACACATCGGCAATTCGGTCTCCAAAAATCGATGATGCACTCCAAGACAAAGCACATTGATATCCGTTATCACTTCCTCAAAGATCATGTGGAGAAAGGTAACATCAGTTTGGAATATGTTCCAACTGAGCATCAATTGGCTGACATTCTCACAAAACCACTGGATGCCACCAGGTTTGCTTATTTAAGGAGAAATCTTGGTATGATTGATCCTATTACTTAATCTCAAAGTTTTTGTTAAAATTTCTTTCATACCGGTAGACTTAGTTTTAGACTGATCGGAAGACGTAAGTTTCCCTTTACCGGAAGACTTCAAGGTCAGTACTCTTACTTAGTCTATTTCTTTGCTAAAGTGGTTTCTAAAGTAATAAAGGGGGTCAAGGATAAAATTGGGTACTTGGAAAATATCTTAAGTTCCCGCTTTCAGCGCTAAAATTTTCTCGCCTTTAAATAGACCTTGAACCGCCTTTTGCCAAACTTTACGGAACCCCTTTGAAAAATTATTTCTCTCTCTATTCATACTCTCTCTGTGTAACTGCTTTTTGCAAATCCAACTCTTTCTTGTTTCTTCTTCTCATCAACAGCAATGGTATGTTCTTCTACACTCTCTACTTGAAACTTATTGTTTTCTGTTTTGCATTTCATTTCATAACCTAAAATTATTTTGGAATTCAAACGGTCACTTTCGAGTTTCATACAGTTTCCGCCATTGTTGTTCTTAAAAACCTAGAAAACTAACAGTCGTTTATGTATTTTCAATGCTTATTCTTATGAAAAACTTCTGTTATACATTTCTCTGGTTTGGATTCTCTAAACATTCTAGGGTTTCAAGTTTTCATTTCGATAAATTCAAATTATTTCAGAAAACCTTGAAATTTCTACTTGTTTAGTTCTTGAGGAAAAAAGCCCTAATTTTTGTTTGCATCTCTTTCAGGCAAAAACCTCAAAATCTAAGCGTGACAGCGGAAAGAAACTGAACCCAGAAACCGACATTCCTCCAAGTACGGATGTCAACCTTCTGGGATATCCAACCTTTCTCGCCTCTCATGACATAATAGTGGTCATGGACCCAAAGCTGTATATTCCAGGGATGTGCATTGATCTTCCTACAATCTGCTCAATAGCCTCCGGTGTCAAAGCATGTGAGGATATGAACGCCTCCGGCATACTACCTCTCTTCTGCCTCAACGACAAGAACTACAGTATCTTTCTGGCAGAAGAATTTTATCAGAGGATGGAACTCATGAGCCCAAATGCTCTACGAGGATGGATTAGGGGCCGACCAATCTCCATCACCGCCAAGAAGATTTCCACCATCATCGGCGTACACTTTGGTGGACCTCTTGAAGCAACCATTGCTGAGGCTGTACATGCCTGGGAAGCAATGAGAGGAGTAGACACATACAGAGAACCTCAAGGGAAAATGCTCCAAAACTTGTTCCCTCTGGACGTCTACTGCTCCAGCCACCTTATTGACAAGGGGCTTCTATTCAAGAGTGGAGCTCATGACATGTTCACTGCTCAACAGATGAACCTAACCAGTGCCGTATTCCTTCAGCTCTATCTCAACTGGGGGGCCGTCATCATAACTGAATTGAAGCAGTGGGTAGAGAAAGCTAAGAACAATCCCACCTGCAAGCGCCCCTTCGTAAGGCTGATCAATGCCCTTCTCAGAGATGATGCCAATGTCAACTCTTCATTGAAGGAAGACGAACTGATTGTAGTGGCCAAGGAGAAGCAACTAACCGCTTCGTTCTTCAGCAAATACTCTGAATATGAGAACAAGCGAAGACTGCAAAAGGGTCTACCGCCCGTCTCCATAGACAAAGTGGCCAAGCCTGTACCGATCTTGGTAACTCGCTTCAACATGGAAGCACATGACGCGGCCAGCAGAACCTTCAAAAAGGCCTCTGCAAAGTTTGATGATCAAGTGGCCACGTCTCTCCATCAAAAAGCCAAAGACTTGGCTGATGAGGCAGAACAGCTGCTAAGAACCAAGATGGCAGCCAAGGGCAAGAAGAAGACTAGGCCGGAAGATGCAGTGCCTACTGAAGAGGAGCAGGCCAGATGGATAAGGAAGGAGATGAAGGAAGGCCAAAAGAACAAGGCACCAGCCCAGTCTAGCCATCCCTCACCTTCACCAGCCCAACCATCCTCTCAGTCACAACCAACCTCTTCTTCCCAACCTTCTTCTCAATCCAAAAGACCACCCTCACCATCTCCTGCACCCACTCCTAAACCAAAACGAAGGAGACTTCGTAAAACCTTCGAGGACCAACCACCGGCAGACACTCCTGCCACTACCGACGAAGCAGCTGAGTCTCCTACTCAGCCGCTAAGGAAGAAAAGGAGATCTGCCAGTACCAAGTCCACTACCACTACCGCCAGCCAACCAACTACCACTACCGACGCCCAACCAACCACCAACACCCAACCTTCTACCACCAACACCCAACCTTCTACCACCAACACCCAACCCTTTACCGCCACACCCACCCCTCAACCCATTCCTCCTGAGTCATCTACTCAGAGGAATTCACCACCTCCGGAGGAGCCTATCCCTCAGGAGGAGCCTCAAACTCAGGAGGAGCCAGCCAGAACCCCCACTCCTCCTCCTCCTTCACCCTTCAACTACTCCCCTGACCAACAACAACCTCCTCAACCTACCCTTTGAAAACCAAAATCTCTCTTCTACCCTGCCCCTTCTTTCTGGTTTTCTACCGACTCTCTTCCCGAATCCTTCATATCAGTGCAAATTCTGACACTGATATGGAACTGGATTCTCCACCAACCCCTCCTCCCCCTCCACCTATAACCGTATATTCCTCTACCAACACCATACCAACCCAGGACTCGTCCTCTTCCGACTCCGTCACTCCTCCACTCCAACAGCCCCTACGGCCTGACGTTTCTACCTCTGCCGGCACCATTCACATTGGCCAGGCAACCACTTCCTATCAGCCAGCCAATGATGAAGTTTTGTCACGGCTGGATGCCATCTATCAGCGGCTAGGCGAGCTTACGAGTATCATTACCGCTACCGCCGAAATCGCAACTGCAGCTTCTAAGACCAATGACCGGACTGCCGCTCTTCTTCGACAATTTCAAGAGGATGTCTGGACTCGCTTTGGACAGATACGACACGACTTCACCGATGACAAGATCAACGTTGAAGCTCAACGATATGAGTGTGTACGTATCTGCTCCTCCCTTTTCTACGAGCTTTTCCATGCCATTACTCTCCATCTCGGCAACGGTCGTCCTCCCGTTCTAGAACTCAATCGCATTGCTCGCGACTCTGCTCACAACGTCATGAATGCTAATCGTGATTGTGATCTGGCCATCACGGAGGAGAAGTAAATGAGGTCAATCAACAGAATGCTTATGGAAGAGAACAGCCGTCTTCGTGAAGAACTGGACTACCGTTCTCGTTCCACCAGACCTTCTACTGATGCAGATGACGAGTACGTACGCAGAATGGAAGAGCTAGAGAGAGAACGAAGGGAAAAAGAGGCTGCAGACAAAGGCAAAGGGAAAAGACCTTGGTAGTTTTTGTATCTTTTCTTCCCTTACCTTTGTATTTATATTACATTTTGAAAACTCTGTTATATGTAAACGTCTTGTTTATAAATACAGAAGATTAATTGATTTCAAAATTGTCTTGTTTAAATTCTTATTACTTTACTATTCATATCTGTTTAGAATTTAAACGATCAGTTTAAATTTTTTTTGAACTGCTGCTAATCTGTGTCCTGTTCTATGATTTTTATACCCTTATATGCACTTAGATTAGTTCCTTACAATTGAGGTGCTCTTCTGATTGATAGAGGCATGTCTTCTGCTACTATATAAATTTCTCAGACATGCTATTATCTATCACATAGTCTGTTTTAGCCCTCATTTGTAGTAATGATGACCAGATATAAATAGGAGGAGATTGTTGATTCTTTTGTTAGATTTATATCTGTTCAGTTCATTACATTAGTTTTATACTTCAGTGGCTAATCGGGCTGCATATCGATTAGCGTGGCAACTGTGTATAGAACTTTGCCTAGTATAGTTTTTATAGGACTTTACAGGTTCAGCAGAAGACCTCTCCACAAGCTTCATCGGAAGACCTGCTTAAAGCCCACAAACGGCAGACCTCGTGTCCACTTGGTCTCCTATGACGTGTCCTATCCAGCAATGACTCTTTGGATTAATTCAAACTTATCCTAATCAATATTTGAATTAATCCAAGACATTCCCTGACATATCAAGCCGCCGAAAGCAACTTTCCGAAAAGCAGGAAGACTTTTCATCCTGAACAGTGAAAGCAGGAAAAGTAGACTGTCTCCTACTGTCTGCAACAACTCTCAGATCTGACACCTAAATCGCCCACCTTTTGAAGATCTCATAAATCATTCCCTGCTCTAGATATCCGTGAAGACGAAAATCCTTGACTGACAGCCCCATGCATTTAATGCATACATAAAATAGCTGTTGAAGTATTCGTCTTCTCTAACGGATCTTTTGAAGTACACCTGCTATAAATGCTGCCATTGAAGACTGGAGAAACACAACTGTACAGAATCAATCGAACACAAAAAGGATTGCTTTGAAACTCCATAACTCCAAGTCTTTCAGCTCAGTGCAATCAAGAGATCCTAAACAGATCTAGAAGTCCTCGTCAACAACAAGAAGCTGTTCATCAACACTTATTGTTTTAATTTCTTGTTGTTTACATTCATTAACTATACTTCTGCACGAATTAAATATCTTGTATTTACAGATATTTAATTCCCTAGACCCCAAACACAAGTCAATATTTTGTACACGATCCATTAGGGATATTCTTTGTAAATTGATCTAGTGGAAAACATAGTGCACTATTTAAATCCAAGGTTGACTGCCTTGGTGGTGGACGTAGCACTCTTTATAGTATGAACCATCCCAAAATACTTGTGTTATTTCTTACTGTTTGTCTGATATTTGAACTGCTTAAGTACTTTGATTATCATTATCCGTTTACAGCAGAACTTAAGTAACTTGTAAAAAGGTCTACCGGTAGTGCTTATCGGCAGACGTGGAACAACTATCTTGAAGGTCTTCCGCTACTTCAATCTTTTCAATAGATTGCAAGTACCTTTCAAAGTATTTACTAAAAAAGTTTTAAGTGTTTAATAAGCTATTCAAACCCCCCCTTTTAGCTTATTATTGTGCCCATTGGGACCCACAGATTTTATGAAAATAGCCTTATGGCCTATCTCGGATCACTATGGGTTCTTTAGGTTTTCTACGTCAAGTTATCCCTTGTTTAGGGGATACCAGGACATAGGAATACATCACCTTTCCATTCCCATTCTTCATTTTTTAGGGGAGAACGTGAAAGTGCAAAGAAAGATGTTGCGAGGCCCCAATGGATCCAAAATGTTTTAGAGTCGCCATCTTTATTTTAAGGAATAAATAAAGAAAAACCAAAAAAAGAAAACCAGAGATAATGAAAACGGGTTCGGAGGCTAAGTTACGAGTTGGGAAGGTGCTAGGCACCCAACTCGCCCTTTCGGTCTGAAAACAGTTTTTGGCTAAAGTATGCTTTTTGTTATATTTATTTAACAGATAAATAAAGCATTAACTGCCTACAAATACATCCATTACATCTACATTATTTACAGACTTGCAACCATCTCTTTTACAAATAATCACAAATATACTTGAAAATATTTGACCATAATAACGGCTACATTTAGTTCTATTTCCTAACTAAATCCGGGAAGCACAACTGCTTATATATCTACATTGGGCCGGATTGAAAATAATACTTTTATAAGTAAAGACTTTAATGAATAAATAAAGCAAATAATTACAAATATATCTGAAAATATTTGGCCATAATAACGGCTACATTTAGTACTATTTCCTATCTAAATCCGGGTAACACAACTGCTTATATATCTACATTGGGCCGGATTGGAAATAATACTTTTATAAATGAAAAACTTAAAAATAAAAACATACAGCCGGCCTAGGGTGTGCTCGCTCTGTCCTTCAGGGAGAGGGAGTCTTTTTTTGTTGTTGTTGTGTGTTGTGTGTTGTGTGAATTTGGGTAGCGTGACTGCTTCAGAAAGTTATTTTCGGCCTCGGGGTTTGGGCAGAGTAACTGTTTGTGTTTGGTTGTTTGTTGGCTTGAGGTAGGTTGAAATCGGGCATAATAATGGCTTATTTCTGGCTGATTTGGCCTTTTAAATCGGGCAGAGCAACTGCTCTTTCCACGATTTTTGGACCGGGGAAATAGGGTGGATACCTAGCTGGGAGGCTAAGGCTCACTTCTACCGGTTGGTTTTGTGTTTGGAGGAGGTTTGGCAGTGTTTTGAGGCTTTTTGAGGTGATCGATCACTATCTCACATCGCTCTCTATTTCTCCAGCGTAACGACAACGCGGAGAATTTTATCGAAGGAAAGGTGTGCTCAATGATCGACTGAAGGCCTGTATTTATAGGCTGATTTGAGGACACAGAAGGAAATAAAATTCCTTCTTCATGCTTCAACCGTTTGTACATTGCGCAGATCAATTTGGGCTTTACGACAAGTGAATAGTGCGGCGATGAAGAAACTGGGCGCAGTGTAATAGAAAATTGGGCGCAACCAACTAAATTGGGCGCCATGCCCATGAAAATTGGGTGCCATGCCCAATTTTGGGGGTGGTCATGCCCAATTTCAAACTTCTCCTTTTTTTGTGCACTTTGGTCCCTGTAATTCGTCCTTTTGCGCATCCTGCTTTGTCCTTTTGCACTTTTGACCCTGTAACTTGACATTTGTTAATGTTTTAACAGGTCTTGATATTTTATGTCATGTCACATACCAGGGGTACGAAATTGGGGTGTCTACAGAGCCCCTCAACGATAGAGTCTACGGGTAACCCGTAGCTTACTGAGTAGACGAACATCGTTGATAAGAATAGACTCTCCGATTTCGTTCAAGTACAAAACGAGGGAGAAAGATGCAACAGGTAGCTGTTATAATGCATCAATTTATAATGTGAATCAAACCTCCATATCCTAGACATTTTTAGTCAGTTATAGCAGGTTATCACAGTTTTTAAGCAGATATGCAAATTAAGTGCTCTGATGGTCGGACCTACTAAAGTAGGCTGCCTACGTATCCCTTAATAAAAGGAATCAGACCAAACGTAGTTCAGCCTCAAGCAAACAGACAACAACCAGGTGGGATGGATGGTGTGTTTCGCCCAGCATAGGCAAAACTGGTGGGACCTCGGATGCGTTTTCCCCAGCATAGGGAAAACGATGGGACATTTTTTTTTACAGGCTTTCCCCAGCATAAGGAAAGCTTTGGATTTTTTTGAAAATGGGCTTTCCCAAGCATAGGGAAAGCTTTAGAACTTTTGAAAATGGGCTTTCCCCAGCATAGGGAAAGCCTTGAGCTTTTGAAAATGGGCTTTCCCCAGCATAGGGAAAGCTTTGGAACTTTTGAAAATGGGCTTTCCCCAGCATAGGGAAAGCTTTAGAACTTTTGAAAATGGGCTTTCCCCAGCATAGGGAAAGCTTTGGAACTTTTTGAAAATGGGCTTCCCCCAGCATAGGGAAAGCTTTGGAACTTTTTGAAAATGAGCTTCCCCCAGCATAGGGAAAGCTTTGGAACTTTTTGAAAGTGGGCTTTCCCCAGCATAGGGAAAGTTTTGGAACTTTTGAAAATGGGCTTTCCCCAACATAGGGAAAACGATGGAACATATATATATATTTTTTGAAAATGCTTATCCCAGCATAGGAGAAACGATGATTTTTTTTTGAAAATGCTTATCCCAGCACAGGAGAAGCGATGATTTTTTATTTTATTTTTTTGAAAATGCTTATCCCAGCATAGGAGAAGCGGTGATTTTTTTTTTTTTTTTTTTGAAAATGCTTATCCCAGCATAGGAGAAACGATGATTTTTTTTTGAAAATGCTTATTCCACAATAGGAGAAGCGATGATTTTTTTTTAAAATGCTTATCCCAGCATAGGAGAAGCGATGATTTTTTTTTAAAATGCTTATCCCAGTATAGGAGAAGCGATGATTTTTTTTTAAAATTCTTATCCCAGTATAGGAGAAGCAATGATTTTTTTTTTGAAAATGCTTATTCCAGCATAGGAGAAGCGATGATTTTTTTTAAATGCTTATCCCAGCAAAGGAGAGGCGATTATATTTTTTCAAATGCTTATCCTAGCATAGGAGAAGCAATTATTTTTTTTTTAAATGCTTATCCTAGCATAGGAGAAGCGATGATTTTTTTTTATTTTTTATTTTTGAAAATGCTTATCCCAGCATAAGAGAAGCGATGATTTTTTTTTAAATGTTTATCCCAGCATAGGAGAAGCGATAATTTGTTTTTTGAAAATGCTTATCCCAGCATAGGAGAAGCGATGTTTTATGAAGTGTTGTGGCAGAATGATGTCGATGATTGGCTTGTGTATCTTTTGATGATGATGCTGAGGATCTTTGGGAGGTAATTGATCGATGTTTTAATTAATCTTTTTCCTTGCAAGTGGACAAGACTATTATAGAATAGTATTGGAAGCAAGGGTCGAACCCACAAAGACAAGTGATCACGAATAGTGCAATTATTGATAGCAAATTATTAATCTAAAGGGGGTTTTTATATTTAATTCTACTCTAAACTACAATTTATAGATGTTTAACTAATTAGACAGTAATAACAGATATGAAGATCTTATGGTGGGTGGCAATCTAGGATTATGGGTTTCACTTATATCTCCTTTATGTTCAATTCATAATAATATCATTCAATGTCTTGGGTTCGTTCACTAAAAATAGATATAGTCTGTTGAACAATTGGTTCACCTCCATCCCCCATAAAATTCATCCATTCTATATCCTAAGCACGAACCTGTTAATCTAGTTGTCACCTAGATTTATGATCTATCTGTCACCTAGATCATGTAAGAATCTGGTCCTAACTTATCACTCTCGTGCATCGATAGGTCCAATTTATTGTGTTGGTGAGCCGATTAATACGATATATGCACTTGGTCATGCAGTTATCCGCACCTCTAAGCCTTTATTATTTGCGATTACATTCATTTGTTCAAAGCAAAATAATATAGGGGTTGATAAACAACACAATCAACAAGCATTGAATGAATATATATAGCATCAAAACATAAATTTGATACAAGTTACCTCCCACCTCCTAGATTATGGATGATTTAGTTCATCATCGACAATGAACAGCACATGGAGATGATCAGATACATGATTTGATCTTCAATACTTGAAATTACAAAACCTAACTATGTTATACAATCTAAAAACTACCTAAAATCTATTAAAGAGAGCTTCCCGTCCTCTCGCTTTGGCTCGGCATCTGGCTTCTATATATACTCGGGAGTTGTAATTCAATCGAATGACTGTGTGAAAATCCGAATAAGTCACATTCTGACCACCTTGCGGTCGCAAGGTGCTGGGTACCTTGCGTCCGCAAGGTCTCCAGTATGTTCGGCCTTGGAATTCTTGACTTCTGGCTTTAAGTCCCGTACTGCCTACCTTGCGGTCGCAAGGTCTGAGGCACCTTGCGTCCGCAAGGTGTCCAGATTCGACAGCCTTCATTGTTTCTTCATTTTTCCATTTTGGCCCTTCTTGAAATTTGCACTTAAAACCCTGGAGTTTCGTGTATTTTTACTAATAACCCTGAAACTTACAAAACTCACCGAAAACATATATTAGTGGCCAAAAGCCTCGTGAAATAGCATAATTTAAGTCATAGAAGCATATAAAATCGACGTATAAAATACATCGATCAAATACCCCCAAACTTAAACTTTGCTCGTCCACGAGTAAACAATAAACTTATAAATACAAAAGCATATCAATAACAAAAATTAAAATCTTTTTGGCGGGTGACACTATTTACACTCCTCTAGAAACCCACAAACTCAAGGAGACTCTTTCGAGTGACTCGACTATACAGATAAATACAAAAACAGCAAAATACAAAAGCAAATAAAAATTTAACTATAAATAAAATATAAAATGTTTTTGGCTTCATCTCAAGTTTATAAGTGTACGGTATGCAAGTAATCTCAGTTTGGTGCTCACCACATTTGTGCAGGCTTAGTCATATAAAACCAACTAGTCTTTTTCTTAAAACTGCTACTACTTCTAATTTCTTCGTGTGTGTGTGATCACCAGTCTTAAAGAATATCTTAACTAAAACAGTTTTATTAAGCTAAACACCACATTCATATGAAAATCAAAGTTTAAGAGAAAATCATGCATTAAGAATTATGAGATCTACCATCCAAACCCGGTCAGTTACAGACAGAGAGGTCCCAAGGATTTAAAAGACTTATACATCCATCCCATGCACTTCTATGTATGTCATACAATGCTCTCCTCTCCCAATTACTTGTAATAGCTAAGATTATGCTAACACAGTGAGCTTTTAGGGTAAATAATAATGAATATGAAGTGTGTGATCAATTTCATGTTACTCACTTGACAGTTAAAACAACATAAGCATTGGCAAGAAGATCATTAGGTCTTTATTAGCTTGTAATGTAAGGCCAAGGTGTTGGGGGATATGAAGGAAAGGAATTAGAATTCAAAGTGAGAGAGTAAGACTACCCTTTATCCCTCATACTTCCAAGCAAAAGGAAGTTTTCCCTATTTAGGCTAGGACCTGCAAAGACCACAAGTGGAGGGGTGTTTTTTGTTACTTTTCACTTTTCTTCTTTCTCCCCCCCCCCCAAACTTGTTTTGGGCAATATATACTTCTAAAAAAAATATCTCATATTCTAATCAGCAGAATTTTTCTAACATATTTTCTCTTGAAAGCTATGCTTCCATTTGAATCTTTGTTTACACTTTTCTTCTTCCGTTTCATTTTTCGTCGATACATAATTTTTTTTTATTTTTTTTTCGACGACGGAAAGAAGAAGTCTTCCGAAAAATAGCCTAACTGAAAAGAAGTGGTCCTCCTAAAATCAATTTCCCACCCACATCCTACTCTCTCAAAGGGTAGGCTAAAAGTGTATAGGCTTTTAGGGTTAAGTTAATGTGGGTAATAGAAACGATGGCGAATGGGGGTTTAAATAGTGTGCTTGGCACACTCCATTCTTTTTCATTAGGCTCGAAGGGGACACTAGGGATATTTTTTTAGTATAGGTCAGGGAATATTTAGGCTCTAACGATCCAAAGATGACCTAAATCATTTCTTAATGCCAAATGCTCATGTAGTATTTAAAGCAAGTAAGACAACACAAAATATCATATCAACTATGGGAATTGGGGTTGAATGTTTAGCATCACTGGATTTCACATAAGCATTCGCTAAGACAGATGGTAGGGACAATTGAGACTAACATGCAGACACGGTTCGAAAGTGTGCTTGAGATATATAAATGAGAAAAATCCAAGGGATCTAACTATCATGCAATTGACCCTAAGTTACAATTTAATGCAACAATTATGTTCGAATGGCTATGCATCATATTCTTGTGCATATCTTGTTGAAGTGAAATAGGTGTTATAAACTTTATAAAACTATTCTAATCAATCCATAATTATGACTGGTGTGAGTGCATGAAGAATTTGGAGAAAAGTAAAAGTTTCGCAGAATTAAGTAAATTCCAGAGGAATCTACAGACTAACTATGCGGTTCATTGCACTAATCTCCTCATTGACTACGACTAGCATTACCACACCTAAACTCGAGGATGAATATTTTGAATTAAAATTTTTTTTATATATTTTTTTAAGAAATTGGGAGATGATGACGATGACACAATTGATGATGGGTCCCCATAAAAGGAACCCACAAGCATCCAATGTGAGTGTATTCTGGTCAAGGCAACACCTCCGAAAATAAGAAAAAAATAAAAATAGGAAAAATAGGGTGAAGAGTTAAATGGTCATCAAGAAAAGAAATTTTCTTTCACCCTAAAAACATAGCCCAACTCCATTCCTCGTTAGGCTAGGACCTGCTAAGACTAAAAGTTTTAAATCCCCCCCAAACTTAATTTCTATTTTGTCCTCAAAATAGAGGAACATATGAGAGGATTGATGGGGTAGGACAAATATCAAAAGGAGATAGCGGGTCCACCTAACGAACGAGGATGTAACTTGGGCCTCGACTCACGGTGAGTCGGGTGGAAATAACAAATGAGGATGCAACTCGGGGATCGTGCCAGGAGGCAGCCCGTAATAGTTTGAGACATTTTGTCCCACAGTGTTAAGCCAACCAAATAGCTTCTCTTGGTCGGCACGAATTTGTGCCAACTGTTGAGATGCCATCTGGCCTTCAAGGGCGACCTCTTCTAGCCTATTGGAGATCCCAACGAGAGGGTCCTCCTCCTCCTCTTCGGGTTCCTCCTCTTGAGGAACCCTCACTCTCGGCTGCTGGTGATGTTCAAACAAAATGGCCCTCGTAATGACCGGACCAGCCTTCAGCCTCTCCGCGTGTTTGGGTATTCTCACGCCTGCCCCCCTACATAAATCGGTAATCAAATGCAGGAACGCGAACCCCACATTCGTCCTACCTCCAATAAGGGTCTTGATTTGGCCGTTGATCAAACGGCCGACATCAATAGACCCACCAGTCATAATGGTGTAGGTCAAGACAGCCCTCTCCCAATTCACCGTGTTTTGGTGACTTGAGGGCATGAGACGTCCGAAAACAAATTTATACACGGGCTTGGCCGTGTCTTGGAGGAAGGACTCTCTCATGGTGCGTGGTCCAAAAGGTGGGTTACGGTTATAGGACCAAACCACACCAGGGAGAGCAATGACAGCATTGACCACCTCGACATCGATACGGGGGTGGAGGTGTGTGCTAAAGTTATCGGCACCAACTGCAAAGTTGGAGGTGCCGAAATAAGTGTTAATGCTTTGGGACAAAAAATCTATACTAACGCCCCTAACATAAACAGTGTCTAAAACACCCCCATCTATGCCAATGCTGCCATTGGCATAGAATTCTCGGACAATGGGCACTACGGCTGCCCTTGACGGAGAATCTAACAAAAGCCCCCACCTACGAGCTATCAGATTGGGACGCAGGCCAAAGTCTTCAGTCTTGAATCCCCTTTCGGGCACCAAGGACTTGGAGAGCTTAGCCGTGTACCTTTCTGATGCCTCGTAGGACACGAATCGAGTGATGTCAAAATCATGCTCTTCCTCCTGAGCGGGGCCGGAGGTCGAGGCGCCGGTATTTCTACGCTTACGGAACATTTTTTTTGTTTAAATAAAATTTAAAAACTGAAAAGTTTAAACAAATAAAAGTGTGTTTTTTTTAAATTTTAAAATTAAAATTTTATTCTAAGCATGCAAAATTTTTATCTACGTTAAAAACTATCTAGCACCCTAGCATGCAAATATTTGACATGTAAAAAAATAAAAAGGGTGTTAGTGTTACTTGTTTGCAGCCTAGATGGAGTAAATGCAGCCTGAGAGGAGCTTGATCAGCGTCGGCAATGGAGTTCTTCTCTTCTTCCTCAAAAATTCTTCAACTTGGTGGAGTGTAATGGTGGAGGGATAGATGAGGGAGATGAAGAGTTTAAGAGAGAGAGAGAGTATCTTGGAGTATGTGCCGAAGCTTGAGCCGATCTGCCGGAATTTGGAGAGGAAGGGGCTGCTGCTGCTGCTTGCTGGAGGAAGGGGAAGATTTCTGGGTGATTTCCAATTGAAAAACCCGGCAGCCTTTAAATACAGGGACCTTGCGGTCGCAAGGTTTGCCACACCTTGCGTCCGCAAGGTCGGCAGTCAAAGCGGTTGAGATTCCATTCATTCCCCATGTTTGACATTACAGTGCACGAAGTCCGTATTTACTAGGGACCTTGCGGTCGCAAGGCCCTTCACACCTTGCGTCCGCAAGGTGGGCAGAATCTCCACACTTGTTTTCCTTTCTAGCTTTTCAACAGTTTGCAGTTTAGCCCTTTCCGTTAACTCCTGTTATGTCTTGAATCTTTCCTGTATGTAAAAACTAAACAAAAATTCTAAACTAAAAATTATTAGTAACATATAAATACAACACTAAGATGTTTTTCTCCCCCAAACTTAGATTTTGGCATATTTAATTAAAAATTAAATGTCCAAAAATTAAACTTAACGGAGAAAAACATATTTAAACTAACTATAAAAACAATAAACCTTCAAAATAGTGGGTTGCCTCCCACTTAGCGCCTTTGTTTAACGTCTTTGGCTCGACCAAACTGCAAGCCTAATCTCGGGGTGGTTCATTGTCAGCCAAACGAATTAACTCAATTGTTCGTTCAACTGACATCGGCTCAAAATATGGCTTGAGTCGGTGTCCATTCACTTTAAAGACTTCATTATTTTTAGGGTTTTGAATATCAACAGCTCCATGAGGATAAATTCGTACAATTCTAAAGGGACCAGACCATTTAGATTTTAACTTTCAGGGGAATAGCCTCAATCTTGAATTAAACAATAACACTTTCATACCTGGATGAAACATTTTGTTGGCTAACCCTATGTCATGATATTTTTTGGTCTTTTCTTTATATGTCTTTGCATTCTCATACGAATTCAGCCTATGTTCTTCTAACTCATTTAACTGAAACAATCTTTCTTCTCCGGCCAATGTTAAATCTAAATTCAATTCTTTAATAGCCCAATAGGCTTTATGTTCAATTTCAACTGGTAAATGGCAAGCTTTGCCATATACCATTCTATATGGACTCATTCCTATGGGTGTCTTAAAAGCTCGGTATGCCCATAAAGCATCCTTGAGTTTAGATTCCCAATCTTTACGATTAGGCCTAATCTTTTCTAACATCGCTTTTATTTGCCTATTGCTAACTTCTACTTGTCCGGATGTTTGTGGATGATAAGGTGTAGCTAACTTGTGAGTTACACCGTGCTTTCTAAGAACATTATTTAACAACTTATTGGTAAAATGAGTTCCTTGGTCACTTATTATGGCCTTAGGGACTCCATATCTAGCAAATAAATCCTCTACAAACTTAACTACTGTTTTTCCATCATTAGTCTTGGTTGCTACTGCTTCTATCCATTTAGAAACATAATCAACTGCTACTAGAATATATTCACAATTATTTGACACAGGAAAAGGACCCATAAAATCAATACCCCAAACATCAAAAATTTCAACTACTAAATTAATATGTAAGGGCATCTCGTTTCTCTTTCCTATTCCACCTGTTCTTTGACATTTGTCACATGTTCTATAAAACAGTTCACAATCTCTAAAAACAGTAGGCCAATACAGACCTGATTGCAAAATTTTCCGAGCAGTTTTGTTACCACTGAAATGACCTCCACAAGAATATCCATGGCAAAATTCCATGATACCTTGTTGGTCTTTTTCTGGAATACATCTTCTTATTAAAGAATCAGAACAAATTTTGTATAAATGAGGAGCTTCCCAAAAATAATTTTTAGTTTCCGCCAAAAACTTCTTCTTTTCGTAATGATCAAAATCTGGATTAATGATATCAGACACATAGTAGTTGACAAAATCAGCATACCAAGGGTCAGAATCTTTAATGGCCAAGAGTTGTTCATCAGAAAATTGTCATTTATGGGGACAGGATCATCAAGAAATTGACGTTCAAGCAAGGGTGAAAATTCTAATTCTAGACAAATGGTCTAGACTACGACATTCTCGGTTCCCTTTTTATCCTTGATAGTAATGTCAAATTCTTGTAACAATAACATCCATCTAATTAATCTTGGTTTAGCATCCTTCTTACTTAACAGATATTTCAATGCAGAATGATCAAAAAAGATTATCACCTTTGATCCTAGCAGATATGATCTAAATTTTTCTAAAGCATATACTACTGCTAAAAATTCCTTTTCAGTAGTTGTATAATTCAATTGAGCATCATTTAGAGTTCTACTAGCATAATGGATCACATGAGGCTTTCTATCTACCCTTTGTCCTAACACGGCTCCAATCGCAAAATCTGATGCATCACACATGATTTCAAAAGGAAGTGACCAATCAGGGCCGGATAAAATAGGGGCAATGGTTAACTTTTCTTTTAATAAATTAAAAGCTTCTAAACATTCTTTATCAAAAATAAATTCTGTATCTTTTGCTAGCAAATTACATAGAGGTTTACAGATTTTGGAAAAATCTTTTATAAATCTTCGGTAAAAACCAGCATGGCCTAGAAAACTTCTAACTCCTTTAACTGAAGTGGGAGGGGGTAGTTGTGAAATAACTTCGATTTTAGCTTTATCAACTTCAATGCCTTTATTTGAAACAACATGCCCTAAGACAATTCCATGTTTTACCATGAAGTGACTTTTCTCCCAACTTAAAGTTAAATTAGTTTCACAACATCTTTTTAGGACAGATGTAAGGTTTTCTAAACAGTGATCAAAAGAATTTCCAAAAACTGAAAAATCGTCCATGAAAACTTCTACGCATCTTTCAACTAAATCTGAGAATATAGAAATCATGCATCTTTGAAAAGTAGCTGGTGCATTACACAATCCAAAAGGCATTCTCCTAAAAGGAAAAGTACCAAAGGGACATGTAAAAGTTGTTTTCTCTTGGTCTTCGGGTGCAACAGGGATCTGATTATATCCAGAAAAACCATCAAGAAAGCAATAATATTCATGACCGGCTAGTCTTTCAAGGATTTGGTCAATAAATGGCAAAGGAAAGTGATCTTTCCTAGTTGCCGCATTTAATTTCCGCAAATCGATACACATTCTATAACCAGTTATGGTCCTTGTAGGGACTAATTCATCTTTCTCATTTTTAACGACTGTAATTCCCGACTTTTTAGGAACTACTTGGACAGGACTAACCCATTTACTATCTGATATAGGGTAAATTATACCCGCATCTAAGAGCTTAAGAACTTCTTTCTAACTAACACTTCTTCCATGTGTGGGTTAAGTCTTCTTTGCCTTTCTCTTGAAGGTTTACTACCTTCTTCTAGATGTATTTTATGCATGCACATAGAGGGACTAATTCCTTTTAAATCAGCTAAAGACCATCCTAAAGCTTCTCTATGTGTCCATAAAACTTTTAACAAACTAGCTTCTTGCTTTTCCGTTAAGTCGTTTGCTATAATAACAGGCAAAGTGTTACCTTCCCTAGAAATGCATATTTTAAATGGGGTGGTAATGGCTTTAATTCTTCGACTTTGGGAGAATTAATGGATGGCATAAATTCATAATTTTCTACTTTTATAGTTTCTTTTATTTTAGCCTCATTATTCTCTTCTTTATCTTCTTCTCTATTTTCTTCCTCAAGATTTTCTATCTCAATTTCTTCAAAGAGAGATTTCAGAATCTCTACTTCATCATCTTTGATTTCATAACTTTCTTCTACTACTTTTTCCGATTCATTATTTTCTATTTTTATTTCTTTACTAGCTTCTAACTTTTCTCTCTCTAATCTTTCCTCTTCTTCTATTTCTCTTTCAATTTCCTCAATGTCAATTTTTATGGGAGGGATAGGGCTATCATCATAGACAATAAATCTATCTCTCTCATAATCTTCCTCTTCTTCAAAAGTTTCGGTTGATAATTTTTCAATCTCATCTATTGAAAAACAGGCACTTATGTCACTAGGTCTATTCATAGCATCAAACACAGAGATTTCAACAGTTTCACCTAGGACTGACATTGTGAGTTTACCATTTTTCACATTAATCATTGTATTGGCAGTTGCCATAAATGGTCTGCCTAACAATATTGGGACTTCATTATTGGTGCATATCTTCCTTTCCATCTCTAGAACCACAAAGTCAACTGGTATGATTAATTTATCAACCTTAACTAGGATATCTTCTACTATACCCAAAGGATATTTAACTGAACGATCAGCTAATTGCAATTGCATATTAGTGGGTTTTAGTTCTCCTAAACCTAACTGTTTATAGACCGCAAAAGGCATCAAATTAATACTTGCTCCTAAATCTAGCATTGCTTTCATCTTTTTAGAGCTTCCCAAGGAGACTTGGATATTAAAACTACCGGGGTCTTTCAACTTAGGTGGTAATTCGGGTTGTAAAACAGAACTTACGTTTTCAGAAACAACAATCTTTTCATTGTTTTCAAACTTGTGTTTCTTAGAGTGAAGATCTTTGAAAAACTTTGCATAAGCTGGAATATTTTTAATAACATTAAGCAAAGGTAAATTAACATTTACTTTGGATAACATATTATAAATTTCCGTGAATTGTTTGTCCATTCGGTTTTTCATAAGTCTTCTTGGAAACGGAATTGGAGGGACATAGGGTGGTGGAGCCACTTAAGGTTCCTCTTCTTCTTGATCCAACTCTTTTTCAACTTCAATTGTATTATCTTTATTTTGAATTTCTTTTTCTTTTTCTTGTTCCTTATTTGGAACATCTACTTCTACTTCTACTTCTTTTTCTACCTCTTGATTACTTAAGTCATTAATCTCTTTATTACTATCACTATCTTTTTCGATGTCTTTTTCAATTACCTTTTCAGAATTTTCTACTGTAGCAGGCACTTTAGAAGGAGGATCAGGATCACTTACCTCTTCACCTATCACCTTACCGCTTCGCAAGACGGTGATTGACTTGGCTTGCTCAGTTTGACTAGGGAACTTCCCTTCTTCTCTTTTATCAACTTTCTGAATTTGCAATATGTTTCTTCAGATTTTCAATCTCTTCAAGCATGCATGTACTTCATCAAAGCTGCTTGACCTTTACTAGCTACTTCTTGCTTGGGAACTTCTTCAATTCTCAACTGATTTTGATTTGGCAACTGGGGAGGTTGTGGTGGTTGAGGTTGGAACTGTTGAGGTTGCAAAGGCTTATTTCCTCCTCAAGAAAAGTTAGGATGATTCCTCCAACCAGGATTATATGTGTTTGAATCGGGATCATTCCTTGGCCTTTGAGGGTGCATATTCATAGCATTAGCCTGTTCAGAATACATAGCACTTGACGGGCAAAAGTTAGTAGCACACGCTTCTTGAATTTGCCAATTTTCAAATTGAGCTTGTGTATTTGAATTATCTTGCAATTGATATAGGCTCCTATTTTTACCTCTAGCACTTTTCTGTTGGGAATTAATGCTTAGCATCTCAAATAATTCTTCTAGTGCTTCTGGTGTGAGAACCCAAACCCCATTTCATGTTTGTCATCATTATGACATGTTTTTAATATGCCTTGACATATTTGAGACTTCATTTCATTCATATCGTGTTGGCATTGAGTTGGTTGAGATCATAATAGAATAATGGTCTTCCATGCGTTGCATGCCTTGTTGTTGTTGTTTCGGGTGTTCGTATTAACGTGTTAGCACCTTAATAAGTTTCATGAGAGTCTTAATACATTGCATACAAGATTTACAATGTTCATCTTAGTTGTTTCATGCTTGGTTGGGAGTTTAGAAGCTTCGTTGCTTCGTTTGTGTTTTGTGGTTTAACATCATTGCTTGTATTGCCTTCATTTCGTCCCGAGAGAAGTTCGGTTGAGTTCTAGGCCTTGAATACAAGCCATAACCATGTTTAAACAAGCCTTATACATGTTCATAGATTGGTTGCATTTGGAAATATGATGATCAACTTATTACTTCACAGATTCAGTCCAGTTTTTGGGCGAACTTCGGGAAAATTCTGGTACCAATCTACTAAAGAGAATTTTCTAAAAATTTAGTATGTTCTACCTACATATGTTAGTATACTCCCTGTAAAATATGGTATTTTTCCAAGGTGTATAAGTACCTCATTTAGGTCTTGACTTACGGCTGTGCCAGAATTCTGTTTTCAGGAAATCAGCTTCTGTACTTGAACTTGTAGTAGCCATATTTTGATGAATATAAGTCCAAATTGAGTAATTTAAAAGGCTAAACTATAGTTTAAATAGTCTAGTTTGATAAAAATCAATAATCACCGCATTTGGAGGTGTGAGCTATTTATGGTAGATTTTACAAGATTGACTATCTGTTGTCCAGTTTTCTGCATTTGTGAGTTTTGAGTGGATTTGGCTAATGACTCTTGAACCCTTGCCCCTTGGCCGACCTTGATGACTTGAGGCCACCTTTGTTGACTTGTCTAACACCCTTTTAGACCCTTGGATCATGGCTTATCAAAGGCTAGCATGCCTTGGCCAATTAGAAGTCTCTTAAAGCCTTTCACTTGGATTAGGGACATAGTGGGAAGTATATAAACACAAATATTCAGCCTTCCAGCCATTTTTGTCTAACAAAACCAGAGAACCAGAAGCTTGAGCTCCAAATTCGTCCATGGAGGAGACCCTAGGTTGAAGGACCATTTCCTGAGATCCGTGGTCCGATTGTCGAACCGAGACCGCCAAATCGAAGCTCTTGATCATCTCTACAAGAATCCTCTCTTTAATCAACCTTTCCTCCATTAATCATAGGACTAAGGTGAGTGACAATTCCCTGAGATTTTCATGTTAAACAAAATAGCATGACCCCTTCATTATAGTTGTTTTAATGTTGATTGTGAACATCTTTTGTGAAGACACAACCTTCAATTCAACATATAAAATGTGAGTATGATTTTATGAAATCTCTATGAAGTTATGATTTTGACATTTATTAAAGCATGAATGTTGTTTGTATTAAGCTTGGGAATAACTCTTGTGAAAGAATTCGGTTCAATTCAAGGTTTAACAAAATCACCGAAACTAGGGTTTGAAACTCGAGATTGTGTTTAAGGCTAGTTCGAGGACATGAACGGCTTAGTTATCAAGTTCTAAATGATCGGAGAACTTAGGAGAGGGCAATGTGATACATATAGTGTCGATGCTCTTCTTGGTTGAATTTTAGTAAAACTCACCGGAGTTGAAATTAGGAGTTATGAACAATACCGACTCCACAATCAATCCCTACGACGATTTAATGTAGTTCGTTAGACTAATGAATTAGCTTTCGATACTTTGAGATGGATTGATGCTTATGCCTTGAGGTTTATGTGCTTTTAAGACTCGATTGAGTTCTTATGCGGTTTATGTGATCGTGTGAAGTAAATGCATGATCGAGAGCATGTTAGAGAATGATATATCTATTTAACATGATGAATTTAGTGCGTTAGACTAATGAATTAGCTTACGTGACTTTGGGATGGATTGAAGGGCATAATTGAAATGTGTGCTTATAAGACTCGATCGAAGTTCTTATGTGGTTTGTGTGATCGTGTGAAGTAAATGCATGATTGAGAGCATGTTGTAGAATAGTGTACCTATTTGACATGTCGAATTCTTATTTGATTCCTTAAATGAGTAAACAACTATTTGTTGAATAAGTTCGCTCTTGTCGAACTTATTCCTTATTTGAGATTTCATGACCAAGAAACATCTACTTGGCATTGCATGAGTCCACCGGCATATTTGATTGAGTCGTTGGTGTGACAATGCATCGCCGCCACGAGTTATGGGGCTCGTGATAGTGATGGGTTGTTATACCGGTTTTTATCACACACGCCTCCACTGTTGGCCACAGTGGGGAAGTAGCACCTTTGCTGTAACCAAGAGAGCACATTGGAAGGTCTAAGTACCAAGGAGAGAGCTTGGTACCCGAGCAGAGAACTGCACTCGAGTAGAGAACTCGATACTTTGATACACTAATCACGGGTATCATTGGCACGAATGTTAACGCTGTATTGCAGAGCTACGTAGCGGCATCGGTTTCATATCATATCCTCCGTATATGTGGTTTACCTTTATAGCACTTATGTGAAACAATGTGCTACCATGGATATGTGTTTTAAGTGTTTATTAAATGAACGCTTTGATTGACTTGATATTAAAAATGATATCTTGATATGTATGCTGCATGATGCCATGACATGCATAATTGTTAACTCACAAAGTCTTTATGACTTACCCCTCCCTTTTATCTTTTAGATCCGAGCCGCTCGTACCGCCGTTGAGGTGTTGCAGATTTGCGCTTGTCCGTGATCGCACGCGACGAGGTTGTGGTTTTTAGATGTCCTTATTTTGTTCTCGCTTTTGTAAGGACGTTGGGTATAGCAAGTCATTTAGACTTCGCTTGGGAATTTGGTTTTGTTGTATTTGTGTCTATACCGGTATTCTATTTTGAGTGCGCATGTACGCCGAGCCTTGTATCAGTTGTATTATGGTTCATCTGCTTAAAACTTCCGCCGGGCATTACTTTAGCTCTTATTTAAGTATGTTGTTCTCCCAAGCATGTTATAGCCGCCGAGGTATATTTGCATGAACTGTAGTGTTGGGTTCCGTAGTAAAGTCGCCGATGATTTGGTATAATTGTATTAATTGTTATATCGTGTAAAAAGTTTTAAAATATTCCGCCTTTTGGTGCCGAGTCGCGCTTCATCCGAAATGTTGGCCACGCCGTTTTCCAAAACCGAAGTCTTTGATTGTATTGTTGTCCTATTTGGACGACTTGACTTGTGATTCCATCTCTGGTCCGGTCGGGTCGTCACAGCTTGGTATCGAGCTTTATAGGTTAGCTATCGGCCATCGGCCGTGATAGGTTCCATGGCCTAGGTGGGTTCGTTCTTTGTGTGAATCTTGACGTTGAGTGTTCTGCTTCATGCCTTATTGGCGCATTCTTCGCGAATGAATACGACTTGGAGTACTAAGTTCGCTTTGGTTTAGATTGCCGTGAGTGAAGGTTTGTGTCTAGGAGTATTATATTTCTCCTATACTTCTTATGAGTTGCGCTTATACCAAGAGTGGTGCCGCGTTGCAAGAGAGCCGTTGTTCCCGGTTCCATTTTTAGAATCTGAGAAGCTAGATTGTCGGTCCCAAGGGTGATCGTCGTGTTAATCATTATGGCGAAAATTGCGTTGTAATACGCTTTGAGAGCGGAGTGGTTAAGCCTCCCGTGGTTCCTATTAGTATTTCATAGAGTACTATACGTGTAGATAGTTATGGTAGTAATTAACCACCGCTCTTGTATTACTTGTGTTGGGAATTTGGGAACTCTTTCCGATGGTTGTGTTTGGGTATTTGGGGACTACCTTGATCAAGGTGAAATTTCCCCATGATATGTTGGAACTTGGAGATTGGCCAAGAGGTGGTCACGGATGATTGGTTGATTGGTTGTCGAATTCGCATACGGTTTGACTTATAAGGATTAGTCGTATACTAGTTAGTAAGAATATGCTACCTAGTGACTCGTGAAATGTTGTATTGTCTTTATTAGTCTAATACAATGATAGTGTATTAGCCTTGTATAATGTGTTTTATCTACCATTGATAGGTAGTTAATAGTATGAATATTTCAAAATCTTGTTTACATACATAGTAAATTGATATACTATGTTGCATGATGTTGATGCCATGCCTATATGTGCTTATGATTTGTATTCCTCGAGACCAAGATAAAGGATGCTTTTATGTGATTCACGAACACCCCACATCCTTTACGACGAAAGCTTTTGAAGTCACTTCGAGGGCCCCCGACTTGATTATCAAGAGGTCTTCGCTCTGAGAACTAGAATGGTATAAATTAGATTTGAAATTGACCGAACCAATTACCAAAAAGGTATGGAACAACAAATGGTGTATTGCTTTAAAGGTGCAAATATGATGCACCGTATTTTATTGAGAATTTATGTGTATTGCCCGCCGCTTGCCTTATGTGCTTGAGGTATCTACACCGCTGGGTGATTGTATGCTTGCATCCGAGGTTTATAGAGGTTGCGATGTACTTGTTTGTGATCGGGTTTTGCATGCGGATTTGGTAGTATTGCCTATCCGGATTTTGATGTGATATTGGGAATGGATTGGCTATGTGTTTACCATGCTTTAGTAGATTGCCGCCGCAAGAGGGTTACTTTTGCCATGCCCGAATTCCTGAGTTTGTGTTTATTGGCGATCATGCTATGAGAGGTATACATGTTATTTCGCTTTACTGCTAGAAAACTTCTATCTTGGGTGTACTGGGTGTATTGCTTGTGTGCTTGATACTAGCATGTCTTCTGTTAGTATAGAGGATGTACCGGTAGTTAATGAATTTCCGGATGTCTTTTCGACTGATTATGCATTACCTCCCGACCGAGAGTTAGAGTTTTGCATTGAGTTATTGCCCGGTACTTCACCTATCTCTAGAGCACCTTATAGGATGGCTCCAACTGAGTTGAGAGAGTTGAAGGAGCAGCGGTGAACCGCTTGATAGAGAGTTTTTTAAACCGAGTGTGTCTCCGTGGGTGCACCGGTTTTGTTTGTGAAGAAGAAGGATGGTAGTTTGCGGTTATGCATTGACTATCGCCGCTGAACCAAAGTTACTATAAAGAATAAGTACCCATTACCTCACATTGATGATCTCTTTGATCGCCTGTGGGTCTGTTGTGTATTCCAAGTTAGACTTGAGGAGTGGTTACCACCGCTGAGGGTTCGCGCGAGGATGTCTCAAGACACGCGTCGACGCAAGTATGGCCATTATGAGTTTGTTGTGATGCCGCTTGGTTTGACCAACGCGCCGCCGCTTTTATGGACTTGATGAATAGAGTGTTTCATGAGTACCTTGATTGTTTTGTAGTGGTGTTCATTGATGATATCCTTGTGTACTCGAAGTCACGAGAGGAGCATGAGTATCATTTGAGAGAGATTCTTACTGTGTTGCGTAAGAAACAGCTTTTTGCTAAATTTAGCAAGTGTGCATTCTGGCTAGAACAAGTTGCTTTTCTTGGGCATGTTGTGTCTAGTGATGGTATTACGGTGGATCCATCAAAAGTCGAGGTCGTTACCAAGTGGAAAACTCCTAGTACGGTGACCGAAGTCCGTAGTTTTGGGCTTGGCGGGTTATTACCGTAGGTTCATTGAGGGATTTTCTAAGATTGCCACTCCTATGACCAATCTTACTCAGAAGAAGTCTGCTTTTGTTTGGAGTGACAAGTGTGAGGCTAGCTTTCAGGAGTTGAAGAGGAGGTTGACTACAACTCCGGTTTTAGCTTTGCCTAGTGCCGGTGAGAACTTCGTGGTTTATTGTGACGCTTCTTTGGAAGATGCTCGAGGATATCCGTGAATGGAGTCCTTTTGTGAGTGAGCATAGTGTTCTTTTTGCTAGTGTTCGTGCTACACCAAGATTGTTTGGGTGGATCAAGGAAGCTCAAGCTACCACCGATCCGAACCGATGAAGATTATCGATGGATTGGGTGAGAATAATACACCCGAAGTTCGCGATAAAAAGTGATGGGATTTTGACATTTCAGTAGGGTTCATGCTCCTTCTTCCGATGAAGTGAAACGCATGGTTCTTGATGAAGCTCACAAGGCCCAAGATACGATACATCCGGGTAGTACTAAGATGTACCGTGACTTGAAGAGGCGCTTTGGTGGAATGGTATGAAGAGGGAGATAGCCGAGTATGTTTCGAGATGTTTGACGTGCCGCCAGTTAAGGCCGAGCACCGTGAGACCTACCGGTTTGCTTCATCCACTTGAGATTCCTGAGTGGAAGTGGGAGCATATCACCATGGGTTTTGTTACGTGGTTGCCACGCACTGCAGAGGCTTTGATGCTTTGATGCGCTTTGGGTGGTCGTTGATAGGTTGACTAAGTCTTCTCATTTTATCCCTATTGCGATTTCCTACAGTCCGAGTCGTTGTACACACTCAGAGATTGTGAGACTTCATGCACTGCTAGCATTGTGTCAGATAGAGATCATAGATTTACTTCTAGGTTCTGGCATTCTTTGCAGGAGGCTTTGGGTACGAAGTCAATTTCAAGATCGCTTCATCCCCACCGATGGTCACGGAGAGATTGATACGCATCTTGGAGGATATGCTATGCGTGAGCTATGGATTTCAAAGGTAGTTGGGATTCACATCTACCGTTGGTCGAAGTTTGCGTATAATAACCTATCGCCCAAAGATTGAGATGGCGCCGCATTTGAGGCATTGTATGGGCGTAAGTGTCGATCACCGATTTGCCGGGATGAGGTTGGTGAGGCTAGATTATGGGGTTCGAGATGGTGAGTGTGTGAAGTCGATTAGAGACAGATTGTTACCGTAGTAGACGAAAAGCTACGCAGACAACCGGAGACGTGATCTTGAGTTTCAGGTTGGTGACTTTGTGTTCCTGAAGGTATCGCCCCAACGCGGTACTAAGCGGTTTGGGAAGAAAGGGAAGCTTTCTCCAAGGTTTATTGGTCCGTTCGAGATCTTAGAGCGGATTGGTTCTTTGGCTTATAGACTTGCGTTACCACCGTCTATATCGGGTGTTCATGATGTGTTTCATGTTTCCATGCTTCGTAAGTACTTGAAGGACGAGTCACATGTCCTTACTTATGAGGAGATTACCTTTGAGCCCGATCTTTCTTATGTTGAGAAACCGGTGAGGATTCTTGATACCAAGGAGCGAGTCTTGAGGACCAAACGGATTCCTTTAGTGAAGGTCTTGTGGAAGAATCATGATATTGAGGAAGCCACATGGGAGACTGAGCTTGAGATGAGGGAGAAATACCCTTACTTGTTCGAGATTTCTGGTACGAATTTAGGGACTAAATTCCTTTTAGTGGGGGAGGATGTGAGAACCCAAACCCCATTTCATGTTTGTCATCATTATGACATGTTTTTAATATGCCTTGACATATTTGAGACTTCATTTCATTCATATCGTGTTGGCATTGAGTTGGTTGAGATCATAATAGAATAATGGTCTTCCATGCGTTGCATGCCTTGTTGTTGTTGTTTCGGGTGTTCGTATTAACGTGTTAGCACCTTAATAAGTTTCATGAGAGTCTTAATACATTGCATACAAGATTTACAATGTTCATCTTAGTTGTTTCATGCTTGGTTGGGAGTTTAGAAGCTTCGTTGCTTCGTTTGTGTTTTGTGGTTTAACATCATTGCTTGTATTGCCTTCATTTCGTCCCGAGAGAAGTTCGGTTGAGTTCTAGGCCTTGAATACAAGCCATAACCATGTTTAAACAAGCCTTATACATGTTCATAGATTGGTTGCATTTGGAAATATGATGATCAACTTATTACTTCACAGATTCAGTCCAGTTTTTGGGCGAACTTCGGGAAAATTCTGGTACCAATCTACTAAAGAGAATTTTCTAAAAATTTAGTATGTTCTACCTACATATGTTAGTATACTCCCTGTAAAATATGGTATTTTTCCAAGGTGTATAAGTACCTCATTTAGGTCTTGACTTACGGCTGTGCCAGAATTCTGTTTTCAGGAAATCAGCTTCTGTACTTGAACTTGTAGTAGCCATATTTTGATGAATATAAGTCCAAATTGAGTAATTTAAAAGGCTAAACTATAGTTTAAATAGTCTAGTTTGATAAAAATCAATAATCACCGCATTTGGAGGTGTGAGCTATTTATGGTAGATTTTACAAGATTGACTATCTGTTGTCCAGTTTTCTGCATTTGTGAGTTTTGAGTGGATTTGGCTAATGACTCTTGAACCCTTGCCCCTTGGCCGACCTTGATGACTTGAGGCCACCTTTGTTGACTTGTCTAACACCCTTTTAGACCCTTGATCATGGCTTATCAAAGGCTAGCATGCCTTGGCCAATTAGAAGTCTCTTAAAGCCTTTCACTTGGATTAGGGACATAGTGGGAAGTATATAAACACAAATATTCAGCCTTCCAGCCATTTTTGTCTAACAAAACCAGAGAACCAGAAGCTTGAGCTCCAAATTCGTCCATGGAGGAGACCCTAGGTTGAAGGACCATTTCCTGAGATCCGGTGGTCCGATTGTCGAACCGAGACCGCCAAATCGAAGCTCTTGATCATCTCTACAAGAATCCTCTCTTTAATCAACCTTTCCTCCATTAATCATAGGACTAAGGTGAGTGACAATTCCCTGAGATTTTCATGTTAAACAAAATAGCATGACCCCTTCATTATAGTTGTTTTAATGTTGATTGTGAACATCTTTTGTGAAGACACAACCTTCAATTCAACATATAAAATGTGAGTATGATTTTATGAAATCTCTATGAAGTTATGATTTTGACATTTATTAAAGCATGAATGTTGTTTGTATTAAGCTTGGGAATAACTCTTGTGAAAGAATTCGGTTCAATTCAAGGTTTAACAAAATCACCGAAACTAGGGTTTGAAACTCGAGATTGTGTTTAAGGCTAGTTCGAGGACATGAACGGCTTAGTTATCAAGTTCTAAATGATCGGAGAACTTAGGAGAGGGCAATGTGATACATATAGTGTCGATGCTCTTCTTGGTTGAATTTTAGTAAAACTCACCGGAGTTGAAATTAGGAGTTATGAACAATACCGACTCCACAATCAATCCCTACGACGAATGTAGTTCGTTAGACTAATGAATTAGCTTTCGATACTTTGAGATGGATTGATGCTTATGCCTTGAGGTTTATGTGCTTTTAAGACTCGATTGAGTTCTTATGCGGTTTATGTGATCGTGTGAAGTAAATGCATGATCGAGAGCATGTTAGAGAATGATATATCTATTTAACATGATGAATTTAGTGCGTTAGACTAATGAATTAGCTTACGTGACTTTGGGATGGATTGAAGGGCATAATTGAAATGTGTGCTTATAAGACTCGATCGAGTTCTTATGTGGTTTGTGTGATCGTGTGAAGTAAATGCATGATTGAGAGCATGTTGTAGAATAGTGTACCTATTTGACATGTCGAATTCTTATTTGATTCCTTAAATGAGTAAACAACTATTTGTTGAATAAGTTCGCTCTTGTCGAACTTATTCCTTATTTGAGATTTCATGACCAAGTAAACATCTACTTGGCATTGCATGAGTCCAAATTGCATATTTGATTGAGTCGTTGGTGTGACAATGCATCGCCGTCACGAAGTTATGGGCTCGTGATAGTGATGGGTTGTTATACCGGTTTTTATCACACACGCCCTCCACTGCTGGCCACAAGTGGGAAGTAGCACCTTTGTCGTAACCAAGAGAGCACATTGGAAGGTCTAAGTACCAAGTGAGAGAGCTTGGTACCCGAAAGTAGAGAACCCTGCATCGAGTAGAGAACTCGATACTTTGATACACTAATCACGGGTATCATTGGCACGAATGTTAACGCTGCAGTATTGCAGAGCTACGTAGCGGCATCTGCTTTCATATCATATCCTCCCGATATGTGGTTTACCTTTATAGCACTTATGTGAAACAATGTGCTACCATGGATATGTGTTTTAAGTGTTTATTAAATGAACGCTTTGATTGACTTGATATTAAAAATGATATCTTGATATGTATGTCGCATGATGCCATGACATGCATAATTGTTAACTCACAAAGTCTTTATGACTTACCCCTCCCTTTTATCAGCTAGATCCGAGCCGTTCAGTACCGCCGTTGAGGTGTTGCGTGATTTGCGCTTGTCCGTGATCGCACGCGACTCAGGTTGACGTGGTTTTTAGATGTCCTTATTTTGTTCTGCTATTTGTAAGGACGCTGGGTATAGCAAGTCATTTAGACTTCGCTGGGAATTTGGTTTTGTTGTATTTGTGTCTATACTGGTATTCTATTTTGAGTGCCTCGCATGTACGCCGAGCCTTGTATAGTCATGTATTATGGTTCATCTGTTTAAAACTTCCGCTGGGCATTACTTTAGCTCTTATTTAAGTATGTTGTTCTCCCAAGCATGTTATAGCCGCCGAGGTATATTTGCATGAACTGTAGTGTCGGGTTCCTAGTAAAGTCGCCGATGATTTGGTATAATTGTATTAATTGTTATATCGTAAAAGTTTTAAAATATTCGCCTTTGGTGCCGAGTCGCTTTATCTCGAAATGT
>CM028384.1:78638271-78687334 GCA_013146195.2 Codonopsis lanceolata | reverse complement strand
AAAACAAATCAATTATTTTGAAATGGTGGAACTAGATCAACCAATGGCCGCCGTGAGTCATGGAAACACCGACTTTTCATAGAACTACATCTTAAATGGACTGATAACTCAATTAAGATTTGCATTAAAGACTAAACCATTGAAATACAAAACCGAAGATGTTTTTCAAGAAATTGTTAGGTTTTTAGAATTACAATGATTCAAAATAACTCTCAACTAATCTTGCATGAGATAGAGCCGGGTGGATACATAATTTTGAAGCATTCCAAAGTTGCGGTAATGATCGAGGTTACCTCCTGGCGTGGAAGGACTTCAAAAACTATCTCAAGCATAAACATAAAGACATGTCGTTGAGGATTTGATTCTAAGGCTAAGGATTGAGCAGTAATAACCGAAGTCGTCGACAAGAAGCGCCTTCACCTCCATGAAGGGGCACATGTGGTCAGCAAGACTCAAGAACGGAAGCGTAAAAGCCCGGGTGAAGTGGACGTCTACACAAAGGAAGAAAGTATAAGTTCAAAGGAAATGCCTCAATCGCGATAAGAAAGGCCATAAAGCTGCGAAGTGCCGAGGAAAGAAGCGAGTCCGTCGAGAAGCCAACGTGGTTGATGAAGACATCAGCATGATCTACGTGGTTTCCGAGACAAACATGGTCGGCACGGGTCGTGAATGGTATGTGGACACCGGCGCCACACGTCACATATGCGGCGATGCAAAGATGTTCTCATCTTACTCCAAAGTGACGTCTGGCGAGAAGCTATTCATAGGCAACTCCTCCACCGCTAGAATGGAAGGAAAAGGGCAAGTGAAACTGAAGATGACCAACAGACGGGAATTGGTGCTCACCAATGTCCCGGATATTAGGAAAAACCTAATCTCCGCCTCCCTTTTAATAAAGCATGGGTTCAAATTGGTCTTCGAGTCCGATAAATTTGTACTTACTAAGAGTGGAGTTTTTATGGGCAAGGGTTACCTCAATGAGGGCTTGTTCAAGTGTAATGTAATGGTGGTAACCCCACCCAACAGTAGTAGTATTAATAATACAACAACTACATCTTCTTCTTCTTACTTGCTTGAACACTCTAATATTTGGCATCTTAGACTAGGTCATGTTAACCATGAATCTATACGACGATTAATGCAAATGGAATTAATTCCAAAAGCACGAATCAACACTAAGGAAAAATGTCAAATATGCGTTGAGGCTAAACAAAACAAGAACCTCCTTTCAAACAATACAACGTGACACTCGACCACTAGAGCTAGTTCATAGCGACCTATGTGATTTTAAATCCATAGAGTCATGTATGGAAAAATTATTTCATCACCTTTATTGATGATAACACGTTATTGTCATCTTTACTTGCTAAATAGTAAAGATGAAGCGCTCGAGGCATTTAAAATGTACAAGAACGAAGTAGAAAATCAACTTGAGAAAAGATAAAATTCTCAAATCGATCGAGGAGGTGAGTACGTACATCCTTTTAAAGACTTTGTGCAAAGACATGGAATAATTCATCAAGTTACTCTTCCTATACTCCACAATCCAATGGGATTGCGGAAAGGAAAAATCGTACACTCAAAGAAATGATGAATTCATTACTAATTCAATCAGCCTACCCGACGAAATGTGGGGGAGGCAGTTTCACAAAGAAATTACTTGCTCAACAAGTTACCACACAAGAAATTGGAGCAAACTCCTTATGAATTATGGACCGGTCGAAAACCTTCCTACAAATTCATCAAAGTGTGGGGTGCTAGCCAAAGTGGTAAAGCACCATTACCTAAAAAGATGAAAATCGTCCAAAACCGTGGATTGTATCTTCATAGGATATGCGGCTCTGAGTAGTGCCTATAGGTTCTAGCACAAGTCCGACAATCCAAATATTGAAGTAAATACAATACTAGAATCAAGAAATGTCACATTTTTGAAAACATATTTCCATTAAAAATAACCAAAATACTAATGAAAACGCCATTTCCTTGGAAACAAGCGAATATGAGAACGAGGCCCCCACGATATGGTCCCATGGACATAGTCCAAGAAGACCATCTACCGCACCGGATGATGAACCTAGAAGGAGCAAACGGCAAAATAACTAAAACCTTTGGACTCGACTTTGTGACCACATTTATAGTGGACAATGAACCCCGCACGCTCAAAGAAGCAATGTCTACTCCCCGAAGCTCCTCAATGGAAAGAAGCCATTAATGGCGAAATATCTTCCATTATGCAAAACCACACTTGGGAATTAGTTGATCTTCCCAAGGTGTAAACCATTGGTGAAATGGATTTTCAAACGAAAATTAAAACCGATGGTTCCATTGATAAGTATAAAGCACGATTAGTCGCAAAAGGGTTTAATCAAAAAGAAGGTGTTGATTATTTTGACACTTGCCTCAGAACTGAATTACGCCGATTCGACTAATAATTGCTTTTGCAGCCCGCACGGTCTTAACATACATCAAATGGATGTTAAGACTGCTTCCTAAATGGGGAACTCGAAGAAGAAATCTATATGAATCAACCCAAGGATTCATAGCTCCGGCAACTAAACGAAAGTATGCCGATTGGTCAAATCGTTGTATGGATTAAACAAGCACCAAAACAATGGCATAAACGCTTTTGATGACGTAGTACTTGCAAATGGGTTCAAGATCAACGAATGTGAAATGTACGCCAAAATACACAACATGGTTACGTCATTATTCTGCCTCTACGATGACATGCTCATCATAGCAAGAACGACAACATGATCAAGGACACCAAGAAAATGTTGACCAACATGTTCGACATGAAAGACCTTGGGATAGCCGATGTCATCTTAGGTATTAAAATATCTAGAACATCCGAGGAGATCATATTATCACAATCTCATTACATCGAGAAATTACGGAGAAATTCAAAGAATGGTGATAATAGTATTGCAAAAACTCCAATTGACCCAAACTTTCATCTCAAAAAACCTCCACGAAAGTGTATCACAAAATGAATACTCGTGTCATTGGAAGTCTATGTATCTCACAATTGCATGCGACCGATATTGCCCAAACGCTAATCGTTGAGGCATTTAATAGCAATCCCTGACGATCACCGGAAGGTTATCGCAGAGTCCCAGTATGACACTAAAGACTATGGGCTTGCTTTGGTAGTCGGAAAGGATACAAAGATATTAATCACAAGACTATTAGTGACCTCGCTATTAATCCTCATCATATCGAGGGGTAGTTTTGAGATTACAAATATTAATCCCAATTTTTTAGTGAGTATGCGATAATACCACCATCCCTTGGTATTAATAGCTGGGATAATGCCCTTTATCCGATAACTCGGCTATTATAGACTCACCTATTAGTACCAAACATCAGCAACTCGCTTATTAATGCTATCTCGACCTTAATCCCGCTACCAAACGATACATATGGGTTGCACTATTCCAAGTATCCAGAAGAATAGAAGGTTATAGTGACCAACTAGATATCCGATACTAACGATCAGAAATCCACAAGTGGATTTGTATTTACACTTGGGGGTGGTGCTATCGCATGGAAATCTTCCAAACGCATTTGCATCGCAAGATCTACAATGGAATCGAATTTATCGCTTTAGATAAACAAATGAAGCAGAATGGCTATGCAACTTCCTAGAAAATCTTCCAAAGATGGCCACAACTGCTGCAGTTTATATGATCCATTATGGCTACCTAAACCGCAATTGGAAGGGCACAAAAAATATATATAATGGTAAATCGCGACACACAAGGCTGCCAATACCTTAGGCAACTTCTCTCAAATGGAGTGATCACCATCGATTATATCTGATCGAAAGACAACCCAAGGGATCCACTAACTAAAGGTCTGCTCTAAAGAGCAAGTATGCAACTCATCGAAGGGAATGGGCCTAAAGCCTACTAAATAAAGAATAATTTAGCAAGAAACCCCACCCACCGATTGGAGATCCCATGGTCTAGGTTCAAAGGACAACCCAACTAAATTAATCTCCAAGACAACACTACGGGACTTAAGTCCTACCCATTCCTATGGTGAAACACACTAGTGTTATCTGTCATGGTAAAGGATAAGTTTTGCTTTTAATGGTTCCTATGACTTGACTCATCAAGCGAAGTTCGACGTAACAACTCCTTATAGGCAATCACCTATGTGAATGTAAGACCTCGCCGATCTTATGAGAATTACGAGCGAAATTTTCTAACAAACATTCACGTAATCATGTATCGCTGTGGCCAAAATGAACACAAACGAAGAATCACACCCCCGTTTGAGGTTAGCCGTGTGATTGCTATTGTCTTGTTGACATCAAACACTAATCGCCTCAAGACACTCAAGTCACTAATTAGTAAGTCATCCCGATAGTATATCATAAGGAAAGGTTCAAAGCCAAAAGCCACCTATTCCAAAGAAAAGTTACTCGCTTGTATCTCAGAATATCAATATGTCATCAACTTACATGATATCTCATTCAATGTGGGGATTGTTGGAAACTTGTTTTCAACTAACTTGAATAAGCTAGTCATGTAAGGAAAGTGGGAATCCCACATCGGGAATAAGATGAAAGAAGCATGAGATTTACTGCCCTTGGGCCACTACACTTTTGTGTAGGAAGGAAGACCTAGCTAAGTGTGTCCAAACACGATGCTGGCTGCCGCCGCCACCGCCTATCCCGACCCTACTCGCCTTGGCTTGGCTGGTTGGTTGGTTGTCTGGCCGCACGGTCCTGCTTGCCCTGATCGAACCTTTCTATCTTTAGCAGTTGACTGGCTTTAAATGCTGGTGAACTTTTGAACCTTTAAGCGCCGCAATGTGTTCAATTTCCCTTTGACATATAGTTACGGATAGTTATGTTTAAAATGGTGTGTCCGCTTTGCACATGCAACGCTACTTGCTAGGTCCATTTTCTGACAACCAACTGCTTCCCAACTTCCATCTCCCAACCGACATACATATATCGTGATCAAACCACACAGATTTGACATCAAAACTCCCTCTTTCTACACTACCTTCCGCCTCGGCGTACTTCAGATACAGCTACTGTTTGATTCCGCCTATGACTGCTTGAGAGATTGGCCTCTTCACTCACGTAAGTATCCTAACCTCGGGAGACCCACCGCGTAACTCCGTCTCTCCGCATACGGTGCAAGTTTTTGTCTTAAGGGAAGAGCTTAAGTGTCTCGAGGAACTTTGATATTCTGTACACACACACACTGCCGGAAATTGAATTAAATCAGGCCATACCCTCCTAACAGTTACCTTGTAAGAAGGCTTGTTTGCAACTTTTTTTTATTCAACTTACCACAAGTCTGTTGGAAAGCTGTAGTTTTTGATGGAGAACTATGAAAATTAGATATATCATTAATTGAAGCACAACTAGTAAGCTTACATTTAACCTTTCTTTCATGCCCATCCAATGAAACACCTCGTGGACGATTAATATCTCTTTCCTCATCCCAACCGTCTAGAAGATCTTTCAAAGCAGCAAAGGAGTTTTGAAGCACCGGGCACGTGTCTTGCACTTGATTTTCTTTCGACAATCCTGTTCTATGTGTCCTAGCAAACCACATCCTGAACAATACGCAATGTGTAGACACTCCAATTTCGTATCTCTGATATGTAATCTTGAAATGAGATATCAAGACTTGTTAAAAGCTAACAAATGTCAAGTCACAGGGTTAAAAATGCAAAAGAAAACGCTAGATGCTTAAACAGTGAAATGCAGGGGGCCAAATTAAGTTCCAAAAATTAGAACAAAAGAGGCTCGTGAATTACCAGACCCTCCCCCAGCGCCGCCCATACATGTCCGGGGCACCGCGCCACCTCCACATGGGTGGCGCCCAATGCATTATTTCTGGCTCAGAAGTTTGCCTTGATATGCAATTCTCTAGGCGGCGGTACAAGCCGATGAAGCACAAAATGAGAAATCTTAATCACGTAGAGGAATCCTCTCTCAACTCTATAAATAGGCATCCAAATTGAATTCACACACGGACAATTCACTTTCGGTCCAAGAAACACACATCGTTAGCAATTTGTGAGTTTCTCCCGAGAGAGCGTTGTGAGATTTCCTCTTCTAGTCTCGAAGCTCCGCCAAATCTCCCCCAAACACAAAACCAACCGGTCAAAGTAAAACCTAGCTGCCCTGCTAGGATTCCACCCTATTCCTCCGGTCCAAAAATCTCAAAGCAAACAGTTGCTCTGCCCAAATCCAGACACCAAATCAACGAAAAGCAAGCAGTTGCTCTGCCCGATTTCCACCGTCCGCTAGCAAACAATAGCAAAAAGCAAGTAGCTGTTCCCGGGTTAGCTGCGGGTCAGGCCGAAAACAACTTTCTGGGGCTATCTCGGTTACTGCAATCCCTCGCAACAATACAACACTGAAGAAAGAAAGACTTTCCCTCGAGGCGGAGGCGAGTGTACCTTAAGCCTGCTAAAAGCTAGTTGGTACGTGATAAAACCCCCACGCTTCAAGAGGTAGGACATTTAAAAGTTTTATTATATAAAAGTGTTATTTAGACTAGCAAAATGTAAGCAAAATAAGCAGTTATGCTGCCCGAAGTTCTACAGAAAATAGCAATAAAAAGAGCTATTATTATGGCCAAATATTTATAAATGTATTTGTAACTCCCGAAGAGGCTGTAGCAAATGTTGTAATAATATACGTACACACACACACACACTTATATATATATATATATATATATATATATATATATATATATATATATATATATATTAAATGCTTTATTTCATCTGCTAAATAAATATAAAAAAACATATTTTAGCCAAAAACTATTTTGAGACCGAAAGGGCGAGTTGGATGCCTAATCCCTTCCCACCTCGTAACTTAGCCTCCGAACCCTTTGCAAATATGGTTATATTTGGTTTTTCTTTGTTTTTTCTTAAAATAAAGACGACGACTCTGTTTTAACATTTTGAGTCCATAATGAGGCCAGGTGTATTCCACGCGCCTTAGAGCGTTTTGATTTTTGTTCTCCTTTAATGGAAAACGAAGATGAAGAAAAATCAGGGCACTCACACAATGTTCCCTTCAAACTCAATAGCCTACCAAAAACCCTGATCTTTGGAAGAACCTATCCAAATACGGTTTGGTAACAAACTAGAAACGTCCATCTCCACACAAAACCTGGCATACATGGGATGTGAAAAAAGAAAGGGTTTTATTGTTGGCACGAAGAAATTGACCTATAGAATTTCCAATCCACTAGAGATAAGAGAAATTGAAAAATTAAAGAGGAAGGTGTGGGAGACGAGCCCATACTGCAACACAAGGGTTATCCCGTTTGAATCCAAAATTCGGAGTCCATCTAAAAGACCGATACAAACAACTATCAATCAAGTGAGATTCTTTGTACAACGCACATATCATATCTTCCTTAGAATCTAGATGAACCATTATATGCCGAGGAAAAGAGGAAGACATCTAAGTCTACCTCCTCCTTATCTCACAAACCTTCCCCTATCTCTCCAAAGCGCAAGAAACAACGCACTGCCCATCCTTCCCCCATACCAGAAGAGTCTTCTATCCCTACTGTCGATGAAGCTATTGGATCTCCTGTCCAGCCGTATAAAAGGAAGGTCTTTTCTACCATCCTTATTGATACTCCTTGTTCCATCCCTTCTGATCCAACCCTACCTACTGAATCATCTACTCAGGAGGAGTCAACCCTTCAGGAGGAGTTAGCCGATGAGCAGTAGAAATCTCCGTCTCCTGTGAGGCTAAGGAGATCGCGTAAGCGGGACTTCTACTACTATCGCATTCACCGCACTCCTTCTCCTTCCCCTCCCCCTCCTTTTGACTACTCACCTACTCCCTCTCCCACACGTACACCTCTCCAACCTTACCCATTTTCCCTACCAAAACTCCATCTTCACCACAACCAACCCTAGCTTCCCCACACATTTCCCCACTTCCTACTTATTCTTCCACACCAGTACATATCTTTTCCCCTCACCAGTACCCATTGACACCATGCCTACTGGTCCTCCCTTCGTTTCTCCCGCGACTGAGAGGTTCATCTTTAAACTTTTTTTTGTTGAGGACTTGTATTCCCTTCCTCCTCCTCCACCCTCAGCCACCAAACCACCTTTACCTCTACTCATTGGCATACCTTATCCCCAACACTGGCTCCCCTCAACTTCTTATCCACCCTCCACCCAAATCGATGTAAGTGATCATTCGAACACTAACATTGAAATCCCTATCACCCACCTCATCCCTCTCCTCCTAGATCCTTATCCCCTGCTCCACTGCCTCTAAAGTTAGGTCTTCCTCTTCTTCCTCCTCGGGACCTCCCCCGCCCCAACAGCCTCCAAGATCCATCACTGCTGCTACACCTGGTTTGGTGAACTGACGAGCATCTCTACTGCTTTGTCTGAGACCGTGGCTAAGTCATCCACCTCTGCCGCCCAAATTGCTGAAACTCCTAGGCAGTTTCAAGAGGATGTGCAGACTTAGTTTGGAGAAGTGTGCCATCAGTTCGACGATGTCAAAGCTCAGATTGATCTTTAGCGCCACAAAGTTGAGCGATATATGCATACTCTCTTATATGCTCTATTCTCAGATGTGTCTTATCACCTTGGAAATGGTCGTGTCAAATCATTGAACTTATAGAACATATTAACAATGTTGTTCGTGACTGAGATGCTGCTGCCATGGCTCAAAATATGGCCATCACGGAGGAGAGACAACTGAGGTCTATGAACATAATCCTCATGGATGAGAACAACATGCTCCAAGAACAACTTAATCTTCGCTAACGTGACTTCCGCACCAGAAATGTTACAGAAGAATACGCCAGCAGAGTTTGTGAGCAGGAGCGAAGGAGAAGAGCACATGAAGAAGCTGCTGCTAGACATCGACAACAAGAAGCTGCAGCAAGGCACAGACAAGAAGAAGTTGTTGTCAAAGACAAAGGAAAAGGAAAAAGACCAGATTACATGTAATATTTATTCCTTCCTCCTTTGTATCTATCTATGTTTTTTTAAACTCTGTACTTTTAAACTACTTTTTTGAAATACATAAGTATTATTTTTGAAGTGTTTTGTTTAAATTTCATGCCTTTTGAATATTGCTTTTATATCTACTGCTTGGAATTTAAACCTCTGGTTTAAATCATTATTTAAATTTCCAATCTTCCAATGATTGTTCCATTATGATTATTTCTCTTCTTGTAAGCATTTAGATTAGTCTCTACAAATATAGGCTACTTTGGGTTGAGGCATGTCTGCTGTTTTTAATATATACTTCTTTTGACATGCTTTTATCAATCCTAAGTGTTTAAAGCCCTTATTTGTAGTAATGATGACCAGATAAACAAATATGAGAAGATTGTTGTTTCTATTTGTAATATTAGATTTGGTTATGGTCATTCATTAATTTAGTTCTTTGCCTAAGTGGTAAATGAGTTGCGTACTAGTTAGCGTGACAACTTAGCTTTTGAACAATTTAGTTATACTTTGTGTTTTTACATCACCAGTGATCGATGTATTTTATACGTCGATTTTATATACTTCTATGACTTAAATTATGCTATTTCACGAGTCTTTTGAGTACTAATATATGTTTTCGGTGAGTTTTGTAAGTTTCAGGATTATTCGTGAAAATACATTAAACTCCAGGGTTTTAAGTGCAAATTTCAAGAAGGGCCAAAAGGAAAATTGAAGAAACAAGGAAATCAGACACCTTGACGCAGGTGCCTCGCACCTTGCGACCGCAAGGTAGGCAGCACGGCCAAGAATCAAAGAAATCAAAGCCACCCACACGGAGACCTTGCGACGCAAAGACCTTGCGACCGCAAGGTGGGCGAATGCCTTTTTCGGATTTTCACACGGTCATTCGATCCGATTACAACTCCCGAGTATATATAGAAGCCAGAGGCCGAGCCAAATAAGGGGAGGACGGCCGGAAGCTCTCTTTTCATAGATTTTAGGTAGTTTTAGATTGTATAACATAGTTAGATTTTGTAATTTCAAGTATTGAAGATCAAATCATGTATCCGATCATCTCCATGTGTCGTTCATTGTCTATGATGAACTAAATCATCCATAATCTAGGAGGTGGGAGGTAACTTGTATCGAATTTATGTTTTGATTCTTATATATATGTCTATTCAATGCTTGTTGATTGTGTTGTTTATCAACCCCTATATTATTTTGCTTTGAACAAATGAATGTAATCGCAAATAATAAAGGCTTAGAGGTGCGGATAACCGCATGACCAAGTGCATATGTCGCATTAATCGGCTCACCAACACAATAAATTGGACCTATCGATGCACGAGAGTGATAAGTTAGGACCGTGTTCTTACATGATCTAGGTGACAGATAGATCATAAATCTAGGTGACAGCTAGATTAAGCCTGTGCTTAGGATATAGAATGGATGAATTTTATGGGATGGAGGCCGAACCAATTGTTCAACGACTATATCTATTTTTAGTGAACGAACCCAAGACATTGAATGACATTATTATGAATTGAACATAAAGGAGATATAAGTGAAACCCGTAATCCTAGATTTCCACCCACCATAAGATCTTCATATCTCGTTATTACTGCCTAATTAGTTAAACATCTATAAATAGTAGTTTAGAGTAGAATTAAACATAAAACCCCCTTAGGTTAATAATTTGCTATCAATAATTGCACTGCTCGTGATCACTTGTCTCGTGGGTTCGACCCTTGCTTCCAATACTATTCTATAATAGTCTTGTCCACTTGCAAGGAAAAAGATTAAATAAAACATCGATCAAGTTTTTGGCGCCGCTGGGGACAAGCTAGTTCACGAAGTTAGTTTGTTGGTAGCGTAGTTTTTAATTTAATTTAGTTTTTAGTTTAATTTTCGTTTTCAAAAAAAAAAAAATACAAAAAGATTTTATTTTATTTTAATAGTTAGTTGTTTTTAAATTGCTTTAATTTATTTTTATGCAAGGTCGTAGATCTTTAAATCCTAAATTGGTAGACTTAGATCAAGATATAAATATTGTTAAAAGATATCAAGAATTTTTGAAAATCTAGCTTTCGAGCCCGATAATCAAGACCAATTGAATCAAGAGGATCCTCCGTTGATCCTACAATGGAAGAAAATAACAATAATCGTAATCCTCGAAAACCTAGTTGACCCAATAGGAATCAAAGACAAGAAGAGCCTGTAAGAAGAAATATGGAAGTAGTGGTAAATCAAAGAACTATTAATGACTTTAGTAGACCTTCATTAAATGTTGTGACATCATGTCTAGTCTTGCCAGATGTCGTTAGGAATTTTGAGTTAAAAGGACATTATTTTAATGCCATACCATCTTTTCATGGGATGCCCCATGAAGATCCTGCCGCTTTCTTAAGAGAATATGAATACATGATGAGTACTTTTCCTTTAGGAGGGTTGATCAAGATCAAATCAAAATGAAATATTTTCCCAAAGGCATTAAAAAGAATTGGCAAAGAGATGGTTTATGAACCTAACACCAAATAGTGTTTATACTTGGGCACAATTATATGATTTGTTTATGAGCAAATTTTACAAACATGCATCTCTTACTGAGTATAGAAAACAAATCATGTCATTCCAAAATGAACTGTGAAACATTCCATGAGTCATGGGATAGATTTAAAAATCGCTTATTATGTGTCCTCATCATAATTTGGCTCAACATGTGTTAGTGCTTCAATTTTATCATGGTCTTTCGCCAAAGCTTACAAACTATGGTTGATAGTGCATTGGTGGTTCTATTAATAGAATGACACCGTAAGCACTAGAAGAATTATTTGAGATGCTAAGTATTAATTCCCAAATGTAAAAGTGCTAGAGGTAAAAATAGGAGCCTATATCAATTGCAAGATAATTCAAATACACAAGCTCAATTTGAAAATTGGCAAATTCAAGAAGCATGTGCCTTATGTGGATTATATTCTCATGCTACTAATTTTTGTCCGTCAAGTGCTATGTATTCTCGAATGTGCTAATGCTATGAATATGTACCCTCAAAGGCCAAGGAATGATCCCTATTCAAACACATATAATCCTCGGTTGGAGGAATCATCCTAACTTTTCTTGGGAGGAAATAAGCCTTTGCAACCTCAACAATTCCAACCTCAACCACCACAACCTCCACAGCTTGCCAAATCAAAATCGCTTGAGAATTGAAGAAGTTCCTAAGCAAGAAGTAGCTAGTAAAGGTCAAGCAGCTTTGATGAAGTACATGCTTGAAGAAATTGAAAATTTAAAGAAACACATTGAAAGTTCTGGAGCAGATAAAAGAGAAGAAGGGAAGTTCCCTAGTCAAACTGAGCAAGCTAAGTCAATCACCGCCTTGCGAAGCGGTAAGGTGATAGGTGAAGAGGTAAGTATCCCGATCCTTCTTCTAATATGCCTGCTACAATAGAAAATTCGAAAAAGTAATAGAAAAGAAATCGAAAAAGATAGTGATAGTAATAAAGAGATTAATGACTTAAGTAATCAAGAGGTAGAAAAAGAAAAAGAAGTAGAAGTAGATGTTCCAAATAAGGAACAAGAAAAAGAAAAAGAAATTCAAAATAAAGATAATACAATTGAAGTTGAAAAAGAGTTGGATCAAGAAGAAGAGGAACCTTATGTGGCTCCACCACCCTATGTTCCTCCAATTCCGTTTCCAAGAAGACTTATGAAAACCGAATGGACAAACAATTTCGAAATTTATAATATGTTATCCAAAGTAAATGTTAATTTACCTTTGCTTAATGTTATTAAAAATATTCCAGCTTATGCAAAGTTTTTCAAAGATCTTCACTCTAAGAAACACAAGTTTGAAAACAATGAAAAGATTGTTGTTTCGAAAACGCCGCCTGCTTTTACAACCCGAATTACCACCTAAGTTGAAAGACCCTGTAGCTTTAATATCCAAGTCTCCTTGGGAAGCTCTAAAAAGATGAAAGCAATGCTAGATTTAGGAGCAAGTATTAATTTGATGCCTTTCGCGGTCTATAAACAGTTAGGTTTAGGAGAACTAAAACCCACTACTATGCAATTACAATTAGCTGATCGCTCGCTTAAATATCCTTTGGGTATAGTGGAAGATATCCTAGTTCAAAGTTGATAAATTAATCATACCAGCTTGACTTTGTGGTTCTAGAGATGGAAAGGAAGATATGCACCAATAATGAAGTCCCAATATTGTTAGGCGTGCACCATTTATGGCAACCGCCAATACAATGATTAATGTGAAAAATGGTAAACTCACAATGTCGGCCCTAGGTGAAACCGTTGAAATTTCGTGTTCGATGCTATGAATAGACCTAGTGACATAAGTGCCTCTTTTCAATAGATGAGATTGAAAAATTATCAACCGAAACTTTTGAAGAAGAGGAAGATTATGAGAGAGATAGATTTATTGTCTATGATGATAGCCCTATCCCTCCCATAAAAATTGACATTGAGGAAATTGAAAGAGAAATAGAAGAAGAGGAAAGATTAGAGAAAGAAAAGTTAGAAGCTAGTAAAAAGAAAAATGAAGAAGGTAAAGAAATAAAAATAGAATCAGAAAATAATTCTGATGAGTTTGAAAAAGTAGTAGAAGAAAGTTATGAAATCAAAGATGATGAAGTAGAGATTCTAAAATCTCTCTTTGAAGAAATTGAGATAGAAAATATTGAGGAAGAAAATAAAGAAGAAAAGCAAGAAGAGAATAATGAGGCTAAAATAAAAGAAACTATTAAAGTAGAAAATTCTGAATTTATGCCTTCCATTAATTCTCCCAAAGTCGAAGAATTAAAGCCATTACCATCCCATTTAAAATATGCATTTTTAGGGGAAGGTAACACTTTGCCTGTTATTATAGCAAATTTAATTTAACGAAAAACAAGAAGCAAGTTTGTTAAAAGTTTTATGGACACATAGAGAAGCTTTAGGATGGTCCTTAGCTGACTTAAAAGGAATTAGTCCCTCTATGTGCATGCATAAAATACATTTAGAAGAAGGTAGTAAACCTTCAAGAGAAAGACAAAGAAGACTTAACCCACACATGGAAGAAGCTGTTAGGAAAGAAGTTCTTAAGCTCTTAGATGCGGTTATAATTTACCCTATATCAGATAGTAAATGGGTTAGTCCTGTCCAAGTAGTTCCTAAGAAGTCAGGAATTACTGTTGTTAAAAATGAGAAAGATGAATTAGTCCCTACAAGGACTATAACTGGTTATAGAATGTGTATCGATTTGCGGAAATTAAATGCGGCAACTAGGAAAGATCACTTTCCTTTGCCATTTATTGACCAAATTCTTGAAAGACTAGCCGGTCATGAATATTATTGCTTTCTTGATGGTTTTTCTCGATATAATCGATCCCCGTTGCACCCGAAGACCAAGAGAAAACAACTTTACATGTCCCTTTGGTACTTTTGCTTTTAGGAGAATGCCTTTTGGATTGTGTAATGCACCGCCTACTTTTCAAAGATGCATGATATCTATATTTTCGATTTAGTTGAAAGATGCGTAGAAGTTTTCATGGACGATTTTTCGCTTTTGGAAATTCTTTTGATCATTGTTTAGAAAACCTTACATCCGTCCCTAAAAGATGTCGCGAAACTAATTTAACTTTAAGTTGGGAGAAAAGTCACTTCATGGTAAAACATGGAATTGTCTTAGGGCATGTTGTTTCAAATAAAGGCATTGAAGTTGACAAAGCTAAAATCGAAGTTATTTCACAACTACCCCTCCCACTTCGCTTAAAGGAGTTCAAGTTTTCTAGGCCATGCCGGTTTTTATCGAAGATTTATAAAAGATTTTTCCAAAATCAGAAACCTCTATGTAATTTGCTAGCAAAAGATACATAATTTATTTTTGATAAAGAATGTTTAGAAGCTTTTAATTTATTAAAAGAAAAGTTAACCATCGCCTAATTTTATCCGGCCCCGATTGGTCACTTCCTTTGAAATCATGTGTGATGCATCGATTTTGCGATTGGAGCCGTGTTAGGACAAAGGGTAGATAGAAAGCCTCATGTGATCCATTATGCTAGTAGAACTCTAAATGATGCTCAATTGAATTATACCACTACCGAAAAGGAATTTTTAGCAAGAGTATATGCTTTAGAAAAATTTAGATCATATCTCTAGGATCAAAGGTGATAATCTTTTCTCGATCATTCTCGCATTGAAATATCTGTTAAGTAAGAAGGATGCTAAACCAAGATTAATTAGATGGATGTTATTGTTACAAGAATTTGACATTACTATCAAGGATAAAAAGGGAACCGAGAATGTTGTAGCCGACCATTTGTCTAGGTTAGAATTTTCACCCTTGCTTGAACGTCAATTTCTTGATGATCCTATCCCCATAAATGACAATTTTCCTCGATGAACAACTCTTAGCCATTAAAGATTCTCGACCCTTGGTATGCCGATTTTGTCAACTACTATGTGTCCGATATCATTAATCCGATTTTGATCATTACGAAAAGAAGAAATTTTTGGCGGAAACTAAAAATTATTTTTGGGAAGCTCCTCATTTATACAAAATTTGTTCTCGATTCTTTAATAAGAAGATGTATTCCGTAAAAAGACCAACAAGGTATCATGGAATTTTGCCATGGATATTCTTGTGGAGGTCATTTTAGTGGTAACAAAACCGCCGAAAATTTTGCAATCAGTCAGATTGGCCTACTGCTTTTAGAGATTGTGAACTGCTTTACGTAACATGTGACAAATGCAAAGAACAGTGGTATAGGAAAGAGAAACGAGATGCCCTTACATGTTAATTTAGTAGTTGAAATTTTTGACGTATGGGGTATTGATTTTATGGGTCCCTTCCCTGTGTCCAATAATTGTGAGTATATTCTAGTAGCAGTTGATTATGTCTCTAAATGGATAGAAGCAAGAGCAACCAAGACTAATGATGGAAAACAAGAGTCAAGTTTGTAGAAGATTTATTTGCTAGATATGGAGTCCCTAAGGCCATAATAAGTGACCAGGAACTCATTTTACCAATAAGTTGTTAAACAATGTTCTTAGAAAGCATGGTGTAACTCACAAGTTAGCTACACCTTATCATCCACAAACATCCTGGACAAGTAGAAGTAAGCAATAGGCGATAAAAGCAAGATTAGAAAAGACCGTTAGGCCTAATCGTAAAGATTGGGAATCTAAACTCAAGGATGCTTTATGGGCATACCGAATCGCTTTTAAGACACCCATAGGAATGAGTCCATATAGAATGGTATATGGCAAAGCTTGCCATTTACCGCTTGAAATTGAGCATAAAGCCTATTGGGCAATTAAAGAATTAAATTTAGATTTAACATTGGCCGGAGAAGAAAGATTGTTTCAGCTTAAATGAGTTAGAAGAGCATAGGCTAAATTGTATGAGAATGCGAAGACATATAAAGAAAAGACCAAAAGTATCATGACATGGGATTAGCCAACAAAATGCTTCATCCGTATGAAAGTATTACTTTTTAACTCTAGATTAAGGTTATTCCTGAAAGTTAAAATCTAAATGGTCCGGTCCCTTTAGAATAGTACGAATTTATCCTCATGGGGTGTTGATATTCAAAACCCCAAAAATAATGAAGTGTTTAAAGTGAATGGACACCGACTCAAGCCATATTTTGAGCCAATGTCGCTTGAACGAACAATTGAGTTAATCCGCTTGGCCGACAATGAACCACCAAGAGATTAGGCTTGCGCTTGGTCGAGCCAAAGACGTTAAACAAAGGCGCTAAGTGGGAGGCAACCCACTATGTTGAATGTTATTTAGTTTTTATAGTTAGTTTAAATATGCTTTTCTCCGTTAAATTTTATTTTTGGACATTTAATTTTAAATTAAATATGTCAAAATTCAAGTTTGGGGGAGAAAACATCTTAGTATTGTATTTATATGTTACTAATAATTTTAGTTTAGAATTTTTGTTTAGTTTTTATATACAGAAATATCCAAGACATAACGGAAGTTAACTAAGGGCTAAACCGCAAACCGTTGAAAAGTATTGAAAGGAAAACAAGAAGGAAGATTCGCCCACCTTGCGGACGCAGTGTGAAGGACCTTGCGACCGCAAGGTCCCCAAGAAATGCGAATCTCGCGCATGCTATCATGGGAATCGCAGAATCTCAACCGTTTGATCGCCACCTCGGACGCAGCAGTGTGGCGCACTTGCGACCGCAAGGTCCCTTTAAAGGCCGGTTTTCTTCTTCCGAAATTTCACACGTAAATCTTCCCTCTCTCTCCAAAGAAGCCAGCCAGCCCAACCTCCAAATTCCGCAAGATCGCCTCCAAATTCCCGACATACTCAAGATCTCTCTCTCTCTCAAAACTCTTCACCTCCCTCATCCATCCTTCCATCATTGCACTCCACAAGGTTGAAGACTTTTGAAGAAGAAGAAGAAGAACCACCATTGTTGCCGATTTAAGATCAAGCTCCACTCCGGCCGCATTCACTCTATTCAAAGGCCGCAATCAAGTAACACTAACACCCTTTTTAATTTCATACGTAAAATATTTGCATGCTAGGGTGTTAGATAGTTTTTAACGTAGATAAAATTTTTGCATGCTTTAGAATAAATTTTAATTTTAAAATTTTAAAACCAATTTTAATTGTTAAACTTTTTAGTTTTTAAAATTTTATTTCAAACAAAATGTTCCGTAGGCGAGAAATTCGGCGCTTCATCCTCCGGCCCCGCCAGAGGAAGAGCATAATTTTGACATAACCCGTGTTCCTACGAGGCATCGAGAGGTACACGAACAAGCTCTCCAAGTCCTGGTGCCCGAAAGGGGATTCAAGGTCAAGACTTTGGTATCCGTCCCAACTGATGGCTCGTAGGTGGGGGCTTTTGTTAGATTCTCCGCCAGGGATGCCGTAGTCCCTATTGTCCGAGAATTCTATGCCAATGGCAACATTAGGCATGGATGGGGGTGTGCAAGACACCGCTTATGTTAGGGGCAATCAGTAGTTGATTTTTCGCCCAAAGCATTAACACTATTTCGCACCTCCAACTTTGCGGTTGGTGCCGATAACTATAGCACACACCTCCACCCCCGTATCCCTGTCGAGGTAGTCAATGCTGCCATTGCTCTCCCTGGTGTGGAGTGGTCCTATAGCCGTAATCCACCATTTGGACCACGCACCATGAGAGAGTCCTTCTTCCAAGACACGGCCAAGCCCGTGTATAAATTTGTTTATGACGCCTCATGCCCTCAAGTCACCAAAACACGGTGAATTGGGAGAGGGCCGTCTTGACCTACACCATTATGACCGGTGGGTCCATTGATGTTGGCCGCTTGATCAACGGCCAAATCAAGACCCTTATTAGAGGTAGGACGAATGCGGGGTTCGCTGCTCCCCGCATTTGATTACCGATTTGTGTAGGGGGCAGCGTGAGAATGCCCAAACACGCGAGAGGTCAAGGCCGGTCCGGCCATTACTAGGGCCATTTTGTTTGAACATCACCAGCCGAGAGTGAGGGTTCCTCAAGAGGAGGAACCCAAGAGAAGAGGAGGACCCACTCGTGGAGATCTCCAACAGATTGGAGGAAGTCCGCCCTCCAAAATGATATGATGAGTCGCTTGGCACAAATGCGTCGACTGCACCGAATTTTTCTGGGCCAACACCGTGGGACGTAATCTGTCCAATCTGTATGGATTCCTCCCGGCACGATCCCCGAAGTTTCGCCCCTCGCTCGTTATTTCCGCCCGACTCACCGTGAGTCGAGGCCCAAGTTCCATCCTCTTTCGTTAGGTGGACCCGCTATCTCCTTTTGATATTTGTCCTACCCCATCAATCCTCTCATATGTTCCTCTATTTTGAGGACAAAATAGAAATTAAGTTTGGGGGATTTAAAACTTTAAGTCTTAGCAGTCCTAGCCTAACGAGGAATGGAGTTGGGCTATGTCGTTAGGGTGAAAGAAAATTTCTTTTCGATGACCATTTAACTCTTCACCCTATTTTTCCTGTTTTTATTTTTTCTTATTTTCTGAGGTGTTGCCTTGACCGTAATACACTCATTTTGATACTGGGGTTCCTCTTATGGGGACCCATCATCAATTGTGTCATCGCCATCATCTCCCAATTTCTTAAAAAATATATTAAAAAAAAAAAATAAATTCAAAATATTCATCCTCGAAGTTTAGGTGTGGTAATGCTAGTCGTAGTCAATGAGGAGATTAGTGCAATGAACCGCATAGTTAGTCTCAGATCCTCCTCGAATTTACTTAATTTTGCGAAACTTTTACTTTTCTCCAAATTCTTCATGCACTCACACCCCTCCATAATTATGGATTGATTAGAATAGTTTTATAAAGTTTATAACACCTATTTCACTTCAACAAGATATGCACAAGAATATGATGCATAGCCATTCGAACATAATTGTTGCATTAAATTGTAACTTAGGTCAATTGCATGATAGTTAGATCCCTTGGATTTTTCTCATTTATATATCTCAAGCACACTTTCGAACCGTGTCCGCATGTTAGTCTCAATTGTCCCTACCATCTGCCTTAGCGAATGCTTATGTGAAATCCAAAGGTGATGCTAAACACTCAACCCCAATTCCCATAGTTGATATGATATTTTGTGTTGTCTTACTTGCTTTAAATACTATGTGAGCATTTGGCATTAAGAAATGACTTAGGCCATCTTTGGATCGTTAGAGCCTAAATATTCCCCGACCTATACTAAATATATCCCTAGTGTCCCCTTTGAGCCTAATGAAAAGAATGGAGTGTGCTAAGCACACTATTGAAACCCCCATTCGCCATCGCTTTCTATTACCCACATTAACTTAACCCTAAAAGCCTATACACTTTTAGCCTACCCTTGAGAGAGTAGGATGTGGGTGGGAAATTGATTCTAGGAGGACCACTTCTTTTCGCTTAGGCTATTTTTTCGAAGGCTTCTTCTTTCCGTCGAAAAAAAAAAATCATGTGTCGACGAAAAATGAAACTAAGAAGAAGAGTGTAAACAAAGATTCAAATGGAAGCATAGCTTTCAAGAGAAAAATATGTTAGAAAAATTCTACCGATTGAATGATGTGATATTTTTAGAAGAATATATTGCCCAAAACAAGTTTGGGGAAAGAAGAAAACTTAAAAGTTACAAAAAGCACCCTCCACTTGTGGTCTTTGCGTGTCCTAGCCTAAATAGGGAAAACTTCCTTTGCTTGGAAGTATGAGGGATAAAGGGTAGTCTTACTCTCTCACTTTGAATTCCAATCCTTTCCATCAAATCCCCCAACACCTTGGCCTTACATTACAAGCTTATAAAGACCTAATGATCTTCTTGCCAATGCTTATGTTGTTTTAATTGTCAAGTGAGTAACATGAAATTGATCACACACTTCATAATCACTATTATTCACCCTAAAGCTCACTGTGTTAGCATAATCTTAGCTATTACAAGTCATTGGGATAGGAGAGCATTGTATGTCATACATAGAAGTGCATGGGATGGATGTATAAGTCTTTTAAATCCTTGGGACCTTTCTGTCTCTCAGAATCGACCGGGTTTGATGGTAGATCTCATAATTCTTAATGCATGATTTTCTATTAAACTTTGATTTTCATATGAATGTGGTGTTTAGCTTAATAAAACTGTTTTAGTTAAGATATTCTTTAAGACCGGTGATCACACACACACGGAGAAATTAGTAGTAGTAGCAGCCTTAAGAAAAGACTAGTTGGTTTTATATGACTAAGCCCGCATATATGTGGTGAGCACCAAACTGAGATTACATGCATGCCTTACACCTATAACTTGAGATGAAGCCAAAAAGATTTTATGTTTTATTTTTAGTTTAAATTTTTTATTTGCTTTTGTATTTATTGTTTTGTATTTATCTCGCATAGTCGAGTCACTCGAAAGAGTCTCCTTGAGTTTGTGGGTTTATAGAGGAGTGTAAATAGTGTCACCCTCACAAAAAGATTTTAATTTTTGTTATTTATATGCTTTTGTATTTATAAGTTTATTTGTTTACTCGTGGACGAGCAAAGTTCAAGTTTGGGGGTATTTGATCGATGTATTTTATACGTCGATTTTATATACTTCTATGACTTAAATTATGCTATTTCACGAGGCTTTTGGTTACTAATATATGTTTTCGGTGAGTTTTGTAAGTTTCGTTAATTGTGAAAATACGCGAAACCTGTGGTTTTAAGTGCAAATTTCAAGAAGGGCCAAAAGGAAAATTGAAGAAACAATGAAAGTCGCACATCCGACACCTTATGGACGCAGGTGCCTCGCACTTGCGACCGCAAGGTAGGCAAGACGGGTAGAAAAGGCTCAAGTCAAGATTTCAAGCCACACATCGAGACCTTGCGACGCAGTACCCAAAGACCTTGCGACCGCAAGGTGGGCGAATGCGCCAAATTTTCGGATTTTCACACATTCAATCCGAATTACAACTCCCGAGTATATATAGAAGCCAGATGCCGAGCCAAAGCATAAGGAGGACGGCTGGAAGCTCTCTTTTCATAGATTTTAGGTAGTTTTAGATTGTATAACATAGTTAGATCCTGTAATTTCAAGTATTGAAGATCAAATCATGTATCCGATCATCTCCATGTGTTGTTCATTCTCTATGATGAACTAAATCATCCATAATCTAGAGGTGGGAGGTAACTTGTATCGAATTTATGTTTTGATTCTTATATATATGTCTATTCAATGCTTGTTGATTGTGTTGTTTATCAACCCCTATATTATTTTGCTTTGAACAAATGAATGTAATCGCAAATAATAAAGGCTTAGAGGTGCGGATAACCGCATGACCAAGTGCATATGTCGCATAATCGCTCACCAACACAATAAATTGGACCTATCGATGCACGAGTGATAAGTTAGACCATGTTCTTACATGATCTAGGTGACAGATAGATCATAAATCTAGGTGACAACTAGATTAACAGTTCTCGTGCTTAGGATATAGAATGGATGAATTTTATGGGATGGAGGCCGAACCAATTGTTCAACGCACTATATCTATTTTTAGTGAACGAACCCAAGACATTGAATGACATTATTATGAATTGAACATAAAGGAGATATAAGTGAAACCTGTAATCCTAGATTTCCACCCACCATAAGATCTTCATATCTCGTTATTACCGCCTAATTAGTTAAACATCTATAACTAGTAGTTTAGAGTAGAATTAAACATAAAAACCCCCTTAGGTTAATAATTTGCTATCAATAATTGCACTGCTCGTGATCACTTGTCTCGTGGTTCGACCCTTGCTTCTAATACTATTCTATAATAGTCTTGTTCACTTGCAAGGAAAAAGATTAAATAAAGTATCGATCAGTCATTATAAAATTAATTGTAGGAGAGGTAGACTAATCTTCCACACTCAATGTTGCTATGGAGGAAAAGATACCTGCATAGCCGCCAATGCAGAAGTTGTTCACAAGGAAGGCATGCAGCCGTTTCCTAAAGGGAAAAGGTGTTAATGAGAAGTCTACTCATGATGATAGGAATAATCAACAACAATGGAGACCAGCGATTTTAAAACGGGGGGAACAAATTTTGGCTCTACTTCTAGGGCTAAAGATCATGTAACCATCTCGACCCGACCTTAACACGAATCCCAAGGTCAAGGCTGAACTAACTTAAGAAGAGGACAAGCACTTAAAGAGTAGTGCTAGTCAAACGCTGCTAAGCAAACTCTCGCTTTAAACATGAATTAACGCCGCACTAAAATACGGTATTTCAAAAATCTAACTACCTGAACAATATAAGGAAGAAGTCCCAAGCTATGGCTTTCCAAACCAACGACATGAAACCAAGAGAGACATTATTCCTCAAAGAGGAAAAACAAAATCCTGCGTGCTTCCAACATTACGCACGCTAATCAAACCGGCACTCCGTGCCGGCATTTCAACAAAGAACCAACTTGATATAACAAATACCCAACGGCAAAGCATACCGTCAACCAACAACTATAAAATTAGAATAAGGAAATTTCCCAAAGCTATCAAGCAAGGCCCAAGAGACTAATCGAAATAAATACTAAAACCACAAACAAAGCACGACACAACACGTCGGCTCAAGAAATAATCAATACAAATACCCAAGTATTTTACCCGATCAGAAGTCTAAATAATTTTTACAAAATGTCGATCTCACAAGAATAACAAAGTACATGACACCAATGACAATGCTATAAAGAAAACAGACTCCACAAGTCGCTACCGAAAGTCGGCTGCAACAAACACGAACCACACAATCTAATTTTGATCTATCGATCAGCTGCGCACTGCTACTGCCACGATCTACTCGACCTCAGCGCAGCTATCAGTTACTGCAACTAGAAACAAGTACGAGTTGAGTCATAATGACCCAGTACGCTACTACAATATATATGCAACATATAATTATGTAACATAAACATAATCATGGTGTCATTTTATAAATGACTGTAAAACCTCGCTAAGAGTAAGGCCAGATCGCTTCGATACTCCACAAGATATCCACTTCTTCTTACTTACTAAACTGGCCCAAATGAACTGTGGTGTACCCTGTCAATCACCAAATCAAATGATTTAGAAGGTAGTTCCCACAAAACATCATATGCAAGTATACATATCATTATACAAATCAAGTCATCATATTATTACCACGTGTAAGGGTGCATATTTATTTATACACCTATATCGCATGTAAGTCTCTATATATACATATCAAATCTCTCATATAATCATCATACATAAGTGTGCATATCTATATATATATATATATATATATATATATATATATATATATATATATATATATCTTATATAAGTATATATATCTCTATATACATATGCCCCTCTCATATATATTAAGTCATGTACAAGTGTGCATATGATATACACATTCAAGTCTTCCATAATACATCAATCAATACAAACATGGTCAATAAGATTCATGTTCACTAACACTTTGTTATCACATAAGTGCCCATAGTAATACATAAAGGATAGAGAAGATACCAATTCACTGTCAGATTGCTCCTCGCAATCACAAATGTTAATCATATCGTGTCAAGATACCCGTGTTCGGTATCAAAGTACCGAGCTCTTTCGGTCCGAGCTCTCTACTCGGGAAAATAGCACTAGCCAATGTGCTCAATTGGTTACAACAAAGGGGCTACTTCCCCACTGTAGCTAGTGTGAAACCGAATCCGGTGACGCGCGATACATTGCAACCACGAATCCCATAATTCGTGAAGACAATGCATCGCCCCACCATCAACATGAAAACTCAAGTAATGCCACTGACTTATATGCAATGCACAAGTAGATGTTTACTTGCTAATTCTCAAGTAGATATAATGACCTACTAAACTCATACGATTATGCACATTGTTACAATAACACAAAACCAATAGAGCTCATTTGAGTCTCTAAATCATAAGTGTCAAGTTGTTCACTCTATTCAATTCAAGTCCCAAAAAGCTAGTAATCTAGTCAAATGGAATATAATTATCATAGATCTCACCACGATCCTCGTAAGGTTCAATTGTTCTTAACTCCTCGACCGTTGAGTCTTTACTACAATTCCAACCAAATAGAGTTTGAACACTATATGTGTTCCAAGACTTTTTCTATGTTCTCGCTTTGAGGCATAGCAAGTTCTCATTCCATTTAGGAATCTTAGTTCAAAGTCCCAAGTCAAATATATAAGGGAAGCCCAAGTTGATTATTGTGAAATCAAGCTTAGTTCAATTTGATTCATAATTCCACTTAATAGTAGAATCCAAGTTCACCACAATTCATAATCAGAGAACGATCAAAGCACGAAGGCAAATACATTCAATATGCTTATAAGTCATATCATAGAAACACATAGAAGAATCAATTCTTGACAAGGTAGGAAATCATGCATTTAGTCATAATATCGTATATACACAAGATTCCATATTCACTTATGAAATTCACCGAGTCACAACTTAACCATCACCCATTATGCACTATCCAAGACTACTCCGTTAGTCTAGGATCATGAAGCCATTTACTAAACTCTTCCTAGAGTAGTAACTCATTCCATAATTCAAAAGTCGATAGTAGTCAAGGACTTAAGCAACACTAGAGCGGTAATAACCCGTAAGGTCAACCATACCGGTGAGTCTTAGATAACAACATGGTTATCCTAGCGACTTACACAAGTAGATTCCATGTATAGAGTACTAAAGATAGTTCCAATCCAATTCATCTCATAGAATAGTTCTCAAATTCATTATTCAACAAGTAGGTGTTTACTCATTAAGGAATCAAGTAGGAATTGTCTGGCCAAGAGTAGATACATCATTCTACAACATGCTCTCAATTGTGCATTTGCTTCACACAATCACATAAACCACATAAGAACTCGATTGAGTCTTATAATCACTCATATCAAACATGCCCTTCAATCCATCCCAAAGTCACGTAAGCTAATATATTAGTCTAACGCACTACAAACGTCGTAGGGATTGAATGTGGAGTCGGTATTGTTCAATAACTCCCTAATCTCAACTCCGGTGAGTTTTACTAAAATTCAACCAAATAGAGCATTGATACTATATGAATCACATTGCCCTTTCCTAAGTTCTCCTTTCATTTAGAACTCGATAACTAGGCCGTTCATGATCTTAAACTAGCCTTAAACACAATCCCGAGTTTCAAACCCTAGAATCGGAGATTTTGTTAAACCTTGAATTGAAACATAATCTTTCACAAGAGTTGTTCCTAGGCACATACTAAACAACATTCATGCTTTACACAAAGTCAAAATCATAACTTCATATAGAAATCTCAAAATCCTACACACATTTCATAGGTTGAATTGGAGGATTCCACTTCACAAAAAGTGTTCCTAAGCATCATAAGAACAACATTAATGAAGGGAGCATGTCATATATTTAACATGAAAAATTCAGGGAATTGTCAACTCACCTTAAGCCTATGAATAATGTAAGGGAAGAAGATCAAACCAAGGATTGTTGTAGAGTAGGGCAAGGCCTTCGATTTGGCGGTCTCGGATCGCCGATCGGACCACCGGAACTCCGGCAAATGGTCCCTCAAGTTGAGGTTCTCTTCAAGGACGAAAATGGTGGTCACTCTCTGCAAATGGAGCTTGGGAGGGTCACCAATGGCTGCAAAGGGCTGAAGAAATGGTTTTATACCTCCCAAGAAGGCCACTATCCAAGTGAAGGGGGTTATAAGCCTTCTAATTGGCTAAGGAATGTAAGCCTTTGATAAGGGTTGATCCAAGGGCTTAGAAGGGTTGTAGGAGAGTCAACAAAGGGGGCTTGACACCCACAAGACGTCCAAGGGCCAAGGGGCTTGGTGGTCAATAACCAAAACCACCCAAGAAATGACCAAAGGCTGAAAACTGCCCAATTTCCAGATTGTTGTTACTGGACAGTCGATCTTGTAAAATCGACCATAAATATCTCACAACACCAAATGAGGTGATTTTTGATTTTTCTGAACGTAGACTCATTAAAATATATTTTAGAATTTTAAATTACTCAATTTGGACTTAAATTCATCAAAATAAAGTTACAACAAAATCAAGTACAAAAGCTGATTTCCTGAAAATAGAATTCTGGCACAGCCGTAAGTCAAGACCTAAATGAGGGACTTAGACACCTTGTAAAATTACCAAATTTTACAGGGAGTAACCTAACATATGAAGTTAAAGCATACTAAATATTTAGAAAATTCTCTTCAGTAGATTGGTACCAGAATTTTCACGAAGTTCGCCTAAAAACTGGACTGAATCTGTGAAGTAATATGTTGGTCATCTTATTTACAAATGCAACAAATCTATGAACATTGATTGTGCAAGCATGAGAAATAATAGTACACTTGGTCTAGAACTTAAATCAACTTCCCGCAAGTTGAAAGCACAAACAATACAAGCAACGAAGGCAAATACGAGAAACCCTAAGACTGAAACGATGCAACTAAGCTTCCAAACTTTCAACCAAGCATACTATGATCAAGATGAACATTATAAATCTCATATGCAAGGTACTAAGATCCCAATGAGACCTAGTTAAGTGCTAACATGCTAAGACGAACACTCGATGCATTAACAACAAAGCATGCAACGCATGGAAGACAATCACTCTACTATGATCATAACCAACTTAATGCAAGTAAAACGAGAAAGTCAAATACACGAAGGTTCGGGGTCTTACAAATCAATCAGGTAAGAGTATAGAATGTGAGATTATTGATATTGTGGATGGTAACAATAAGCCAATTTTGTCTAGTGACAATGCCACAAATCGAGACAAGCAGACCATTATTAGGGATAATAGTGCTAATGTAATGAAGGCTACGGAGACTACTGTAACACATAAGAGTAACACTACTATAGACACAAATAAAATTGTGAATTCGCAGGAGTTGGGGAATGGTACTGATCACACGGTTACGAGCAACCCTTTTGAAGTTTTATCAACTCTTGATGGAGACGAAGGAGTTACGGACTGCCCAGATTCTTTGCAGAAGGCAACTAAACCTGATGCGCCGGAGGGGTCAAGTTTTGGGGGACCTAAATTATCTGAGATATGGGAGGCTATCCTTCGCACTATTCCTCATCATTTGGGTAAAGCTCACTCAACGGGTGAAGATTTTGAGGATCACCCGACAGGATTACAAAGGTCTATCTCTATGGATGAGAATAATTTGCTTCCTGTTTCTGAGGACTTTAAACAATTTTGTGCCAAGAAGATTAAAAATTTACAAAAGGAGAAATAAGGTAAGCAACATGCTCGGAAGATTAGGGCTCAGTCCAAAAAACAAAAATCTGCCAAATAATTTTTATGTCGATCATTATATGGAATGCTCGTGGAATTGGAAATCGAGACACTATGGATTATTTAAAGGTCTTAAAGATGCAACATAAACCGTAGCTGTTAACTATTTTGGAACCAAAAATTAATAGCAGTAAGATTCAGGAAGTGACTAGGAGATTACGTTACTCTAATTGTCTGCATGGTGACCCGATTAACGCTCACATTTGGTTATTTTGGGAGGATGGTGTAGAAGTCAATTTGGTTTGTGCTTCTTCTCAGCAGTTGACGGTTCGCATATGTAAAGATGATATGGTATTCATGGCTTCTGTTGTCTATGCTTTTTGCACTCGCTGGGTTCGACAGGCCCTTTGGCAGGATCTTCCTGATATTGCGGCCAGTCATGTAGAGCCTTGGATTGTGGGCGGGGATTTTAATACGATCATGCACACTGTAGAGAAGCTGGGAGGGAATGGGTGGGATTTGCACAGTATGCATGATTTTGTGGATTTTAGTCAGGCTGCGGGTTTGGAAGATGCTGGTTATGAAGGTAATATTTTCACGTGGTGCAATGATCATCATGATGGGACAAGGATATGGCAGCGTTTAGATCGAATCTTTTTCAATGGAGCTTATAAGTTGCGTCTTCCGGCTATTCGGGTTACCCATTTGGCTCGCTCCAATTCAGATCATGTTCCTTTGCTTCTGGAGTTTCCTTCTCTTAAAAAGAATAAGGGATCTTTCATGTTTCAACGTATGTGGCTAGATCACCCGGATTTTCTAAAATTTGTAGAGCAGCAATGGAAGAGATATGTTGGGGGTTCTCCTATGGAAGTTTGGCATAAGAAACTCCATCTTCTTCGAAAGGAATTAAAGACATGGAATTGGTCGGTTTTTGGCAATGTGCAGAGGATGATTTCAAAACATCAAGATACAATTTTGCAGCTTGAAATGGAGCTTCAACGAGGTGATTTGGCTTCGGTAGAGGTAGATTTAAAAACTGAGAAGGAGGAACTCTCTCAATGTGTTAAGTGGGATATGGAATTACTTCAACAAAAAGCTAGATATAGTTGGCTTCGAGATGGAGATCGTAAAACGGCTTACTTTCATACGTGTATCAAGGATAGGCAGAAATCTAAAGTGATTAGGATTAAAAATGAAGATGGTTCTTGGTGTGAAGAGGATGATATTATTGGAAGTCGCGCAGTTGCTTTCTTTTCTGATTTGTTATCTCGGTCTTCTCATGTTATTAATGATGATCCTTTTTCTCATTCCATAAGTGGTTTACAAAGGGAAGATAATGATAATATTTGTAGGGTCCCTATGCAGGAAGAGATTTGGGAAGCTATCAAGGATATGAATCCTGACAATGCTCCGGGTTGTGACGGCTTTACGGGATGGTTCTATCGTGGTTGCTGGGATATTATCAAAGATGATATAATTTTGGCGGTTCAGGATTTTTTCTGTGGGGCTGAGATTCACAGAGGGGTTGCTGCCACTACGTTAGTGTTGATTCCAAAGGTTAAAGTGCCAACTGATTTTAGGGACTTCCGGCCTATTAGTCTTTGTAACTTTTCGGGTAAAATTCTTTCAAAGATTATGGCTAGCCGTATTGCTTTATTGCTTCTGAACTTGATCTCTTTGGAACAGGCTGGTTTTGTTAAAGGTAGGAGTATTCAGGAGAATGTAATGTTGGCTCAGGAACTAGTTCACGGGTTGAATTATAAAACTCGTTGGGGCAATGTTATTTTTAAACTGGACATGTCAAAGGCATATGATAGGGTGGAATGGGATTTTCTTCTTCGGGCTCTTAAATATTTTGGTTTCAGTGAAGACAGCTGCTCTTTAATATATCGCCTTATTAGTAATAATTGGTATTCGTTGCGCGTCAATGGTAAAGGCTATGGTTTTTTCAAATCTTCCCGTGGGGTTCGTCAAGGTGATCCCTTATCCCCTCTCTTGTTTGTGTTGGCGCAGGAAATTTTGTCTCATAATATTTCTTTGGAAATTCAAGATGGTCGGATTATTCCTTTTATGCATGGGTGGGGTGGTCTGGTTATATCTCATCTATTGTATGTTGATGATATGCTCCTCTTTTGTAATGGGTCCAAGACTTCAATTCAAGGGCTTCGTCGCGTCATGGGTATGTATGAGGCTGCTTCGGGTCAACTTATTAATCTAGCCAAAAGTGGGTTTTATACTTCTCAATCATGTTCTCAAAGGAGGCGCAGAGATATTGAAAATTATGCAGGGTGTTCGAATAGGCAGTTGTCGTTACATTATTTGGGGGTTCCTCTTTTTCAAGGCAGAAACAAGGGGATTTATTTTGAAGATTTGGTGGGGCGTATTACTAATAAAATTGGGGGATGGAAACCTAGATTGCTCTCTTTTGGAGGTAAGTTCACGCTTCTTAAATCGGTCCTTTATAGTATTCCCGTTTATATTCTTACAGCGATTAAGGTTCCGATCATAATTATTAATCGCATAGAGAAAGCATTTGCCTCCTTTTTATGGATTTCGAAGGGAGAGATAAAGGTACATTGGATAGCCTGGGATATTATCTGCCGTCCTATTACGGAAGGCGGATTAGGTTTACGTCGTTTACATAATGTCATGGCAACTCTTCATGCTAAGCTTGCTTGGGTGGCACTTCTGGGATCTAGTTTATGGGTTGAGTTTGTGAGGTCTAAATATATGTCGAGGAGGCTTTGCATTGATCATACGGTGGGGACTAATGGATAGAGAGCTGTGGCCCGTCAGTTGGAGACTATTCGTAATAATTCTCAATGGATTGTTGGGTCGGGGGACATCTCGTTTTGGTCAGAGAACTGGTGTGGTGATGCTTTATATGGCCCCTAACCGATGGATGTGTCCCTTCAGGTGAAGGATGCTTGGCCCAATATTGATGAGTTTCTTCCTATTATTCCTGATCAATACCATGAAGCTATTCGGCGAGTGCGGCTTAATCCTTCTGTTCCCGACAAATTGGTCTTTGTTCACTCAACTTCAGGTGAGTTTGAGACTACAGCGTACTATAATCTGATCCGTAATCGGGGTCCTACAGTTCCTTGGGCTTCGTAGATTTGGTGGTCTTGGATTCCTACGAAATTAGTGGGTTTATGTGGAGGCTTTTGCATGGTGCTCTTCCGGTTGATATGAGTATAAGGAGTAAAGGAATCCAATGGTTTCTAAATGTGTTTGTTGTCAATCCTCTCATGATTGTGAATCTTTTCCTTACCTATTTTTATGGTCCGAAGTGGCTATGGAGGTATGGAGTGGTTTTTCTAATCACTTTCAGATGCCTTTGGTCTCTCAATCTTTGCGGCATTTGTATGATTCTTGGATGCGCCATAGTGATGGCAATCAACTGGGGGCTTGTGAGCTGGGAATTTTTGTGTTTGGCTGTTGGGAACTGTGGAAAGCGAGATGCAGTGCTATTTTTTATTCCAAGCCTATGGTGGTTGTGAACATTGTCAGGAAGGTTCATCGTTGGCTGCAAGATTTGAACTTGGTTTTTCAACCGTCTTCTTCGACTGGGCATATTGGTAAACTTCGGTTGGATGCTTTCCATCTTCCTATTCAAGAAGTCAAGCAGCGTCGGGGTTTATGGTTACGCTGGGAAAGGCCTAGTGAGGGTGTTAAATTGAATACGGATGGCTCTGCTAAAAATGGTGTTTGTTCGGGTGGAACGGTTATTCGAGATATGGAGGGAAATTTGGTGGTTGTTTTTTCTATATTCCTAGGTCCGGGTTCGAATATGTATGCGGAGGTGTCTGCGCTTCGATATGGCCTTAAGTTATGTTTGGACTATGGTTTCTCAAAGGTCAGTGTGGAGACAGATTCAAAGGTGGCTGTCATGGGTATTCTCGGCAGGTGTCAATTTCCATGGAGATATAGGTATGAGTTGGATGATTGTAAGATGCTAAGTGTTGGTTTTGTTTTAAGTCATGTTTACAAAGAAAAGAATAGATTAGTTGATATCCTAGCTGCTGAGGCGTATTCTCATCGGGGTAACATGTGCTATAATCATATTGAGCAGCTTCCGCGGAAGATTCTCTCGATCCTTAGGCAGGATGTGCTAGGGATCTATACTTATCGCAAAGGTTGATTTGTTTGGTTCTGGTTCTTTTATGTTTTCTGGTTGTTGTATTCTTTTATTTTGGGATTTCTTTTGTATAGGTCAGGCTCCTTTGTCCCCCCCTATGTTGGGTAAGGCTGGTTGTCCCCCTTCTGGTTTGTTATTATTCTTCATTTTAATAAAATCTGCGCAGGTGCCGCCATGCTTCTCCTAAAAAAATAAAAATAAAAATAAAAAAGAGTGCACAAATCATCAAATAAACAAAACAGAGCATTCCAGTCTCGGGGGACCATGTGGCCGCATGGCCCCTCATAGCATGCGACCGCGTGCTAACTTCCTCAGGAACACTCAATTCTCTGGAGACCTTGCGGACGCAAGGCCATTTCACCTTGCGGCCGTTAGCCCGGCAGAACCAAAATGGCTTGAAAACAACCCTAAAGACCCCCAAACATAAACCCAAATCAATAAGACTTCAAACCTCAATAAAAATGAGTCCGAAACTCATCACAAACACCCTCAAACAACACCTGAACAACCCGAACGAAGGAGGGAAAGAAGGAGAACTAAACGAACGATTCAACCAATGATTCAACAAGCATGCAAACAAGTTTCTAAACATATTGAGAGTATTATGAATGACTTATAAATGATTCTAAAACATATTTAAACTAAGTAAACATGCTCACAAGCAATATAAATGCATGAATGCAAGCAATGAATGTCTAGGGTGCCACAAAAATTATTACACATCAACCCATTTGAGGGTATTGTTGTACTTAAACACCCTTATAACCCCCAAGACCTCTCCTCTCTCCTCATTTTTGTTCCATCCACCGATTGAGAGAGAGAGAGTGTGTGTGAGAGTGTGTGTGTGAGTGTGTGTAAGATTAGTGTGTGTTTCGCCGATTTTCGGAGTTTCGGCCATCCGTTTGACAAGCCGACACCGCCATCGTGAAGCCCTCGCCGAGTAGAGTCTTCCCCGTTGGTTTGTTTTCATTTCCTTTCGAGTTTATTAGACAGGAAATATACGTTACTTAAGCCCTAGTTTCTCTTTCTAAGTCGATTTTGATGTTATATTGATAGAGACTTGTTCTTCGTAATTTGTCGTTGTTATACATGTCAAAATGATATGTTTTTTATGGATATTAATATATGTTAGTGATGGTTTGAACCCAAATGTGTTTATTGGGTATATTGGAATTGTTATGGAATAAGATTAATTGTTGTTGGGTTTAGAAACTTGGATAAATTGTGAATCCCGAATTTATGCCTTGACCTATGAATTGGGACTTTGTAATTTGACACAAATGGGGTCAATTAATTATAGAAGTTATTAGTTTGAGCTTTAGGATAAATTCCAATAAATACTTGTGTTCGTCGAATCTCAATCACAGAATTTTGAGATTTGATCAGGTGAGATCAAATTGGTGTTAAGGTTGATTCGTGGCTTAGGACTCTAATTGGGGTTCTTGAATAATGTCAAGTACAAGATTATCGCTAGTCATTGGATTGGTTATGTGAGAACCCAAACCCCATTTCATGTTTGTCATCATTATGACATGTTTTTAATATGCCTTGACATATTTGAGACTTCATTTCATTCATATCGTGTTGGCATTGAGTTGGTTGAGATCATAATAGAATAATGGTCTTCCATGCGTTGCATGCCTTGTTGTTGTTGTTTCGGGTGTTCGTATTAACGTGTTAGCACCTTAATAAGTTTCATGAGAGTCTTAATACATTGCATACAAGATTTACAATGTTCATCTTAGTTGTTTCATGCTTGGTTGGGAGTTTAGAAGCTTCGTTGCTTCGTTTGTGTTTTGTGGTTTAACATCATTGCTTGTATTGCCTTCATTTCGTCCCGAGAGAAGTTCGGTTGAGTTCTAGGCCTTGAATACAAGCCATAACCATGTTTAAACAAGCCTTATACATGTTCATAGATTGGTTGCATTTGGAAATATGATGATCAACTTATTACTTCACAGATTCAGTCCAGTTTTTGGGCGAACTCGGAAAATTCTGGTACCAATCTACTAAAGAGAATTTTCTAAAAATTTAGTATGTTCTACCTACATATGTTAGTATACTCCCTGTAAAATATGGTATTTTTCCAAGGTGTATAAGTACCTCATTTAGGTCTTGACTTACGGCTGTGCCAGAATTCTGTTTTCAGGAAATCAGCTTCTGTACTTGAACTTGTAGTAGCCATATTTTGATGAATATAAGTCCAAATTGAGTAATTTAAAAGGCTAAACTATAGTTTAAATAGTCTAGTTTGATAAAAATCAATAATCACCGCATTTTGAGGTGTGAGCTATTTATGGTAGATTTTACAAGATTGACTATCTGTTGTCCAGTTTTCTGCATTTGTGAGTTTTGAGTAGATTTGGCTAATGACTCTTGAACCCTTGCCCCTTGGCCGACCTTGATGACTTGAGGCCACCTTTGTTGACTTGTCTAACACCCTTTTAGACCCTTGGATCATGGCTTATCAAAGGCTAGCATGCCTTGGCCAATTAGAAGTCTCTTAAAGCCTTTCACTTGGATTAGGGACATAGTGGGAAGTATATAAACACAAATATTCAGCCTTCCAGCCATTTTTGTCTAACAAAACCAGAGAACCAGAAGCTTGAGCTCCAAATTCGTCCATGGAGGAGACCCTAGGTTGAAGGACCATTTCCGGAGATCCGTGGTCCGATTGTCGAACCGAGACCACCAAATCGAAGCTCTTGATCATCTCTACAAGAATCCTCTCTTTAATCAACCTTTCCTCCATTAATCATAGGACTAAGGTGAGTGACAATTCCCTGAGATTTTCATGTTAAACAAAATAGCATGACCCCTTCATTATAGTTGTTTTAATGTTGATTGTGAACATCTTTTGTGAAGACACAACCTTCAATTCAACATATAAAATGTGAGTATGATTTTATGAAATCTCTATGAAGTTATGATTTTGACATTTATTAAAGCATGAATGTTGTTTGTATTAAGCTTGGGAATAACTCTTGTGAAAGAATTCGGTTCAATTCAAGGTTTAACAAAATCACCGAAACTAGGGTTTGAAACTCGAGATTGTGTTTAAGGCTAGTTCGAGGACATGAACGGCTTAGTTATCAAGTTCTAAATGATTGGAGAACTTAGGAGAGGGCAATGTGATACATATAGTGTCGATGCTCTTCTTGGTTGAATTTTAGTAAAACTCACCTGAGTTGAAATTAGGGAGTTATGAACAATACCGACTCCACAATCAATCCCTACGACGAATGTAGTTCGTTAGACTAATGAATTAGCTTTCGATACTTTGAGATGGATTGATGCTTATGCCTTGAGGTTTATGTGCTTTTAAGACTCGATTGAGTTCTTATGCGGTTTATGTGATCGTGTGAAGTAAATGCATGATCGAGAGCATGTTAGAGAATGATATATCTATTTAACATGATGAATTTAGTGCGTTAGACTAATGAATTAGCTTACGTGACTTTGGGATGGATTGAAGGGCATAATTGAAATGTGTGCTTATAAGACTCGATCGAGTTCTTATGTGGTTTGTGTGATCGTGTGAAGTAAATGCATGATTGAGAGCATGTTGTAGAATAGTGTACCTATTTGACATGTCGAATTCTTATTTGATTCCTTAAATGAGTAAACAACTATTGTCAATAAGTTCGCCTTGTCGAACTTATTCCTTATTTGAGATTTCATGACCAAGAAACATCTACTTGGCATTGCATGAGTCTAGCTGGCATATTTGATTGAGTCGTTGGTGTGACAATGCATCGCCGCACGAGTTATGGGGGCTCGTGATAGTGATGGGTTGTTATACCGGGTTTTATCACACACGCCCACCACCGTTGGCCACGGTGGGAAGTAGCACCTTTGCTGTAACCAAGAGAGCACATTGGAAGGTCTAAGTACCAAGGAGAGCTTGGTACCCGAGCAGAACTCCGGTACTCGAGTAGAGAACTCGATACTTTGATACACTAATCACGGGTATCATTGGCACGAATGTTAACGCCGTGTATTGCAGAGCTACGTAGCGGCATCGGTTTCATATCATATCCTCCGTATATGTGGTTTACCTTTATAGCACTTATGTGAAACAATGTGCTACCATGAATATGTGTTTTAAGTGTTTATTAAATGAACGCTTTGATTGACTTGATATTTAAAATGATATCTTGATATGTATGCTTTGCATGATGCCATGACATGCATAATTGTTAACTCACAAAGTCTTTATGACTTACCCCTCCCTTTTATCGCTTTTAGATCCGAGCCGTTCAGGTACCGCTCGTTGAGGTGTTGCAGGATTTGCGCTTGTCCGTGATCGCACGCGACGAGGTTGTGGTTTTTAGATGTCCTTATTTTGTTCTGTTTTGTAAGGACGTTGGGTATAGCAAGTCATTTAGACTTCGCTTGGGAATTTGGTTTTGTTGTATTTGTGTCTATACTGGTATTCTATTTTGAGTGTCGGCGCATGTACGCCGAGCCTTGTATAGCAGTATTATGATTCATCTGTTTAAAACTTCCGCTGGGCATTACTTTAGCTCTTATTTAGTATGTTGTTCTCCGCTCCCATATTATAGCCGTCGAGGTATATTTGCATGAACTGTGTAGTGTTGGGTTCCGTAGTAAAGTCGCCGATGATTTGGTATAATTGTATTAATTGTTATATCGTGTAAAAAGTTTTAAAATATTAGGCCTTTTGGTGCCGAGTCGCTTCATCTCGAAATGTTGCGCCACGTCGTTTTCCAAAACTGAGTCTTTGATTGTATTGTTGTCCTATTTGGACGACTTGACTTGTGATTCCATCTCGGGGTCCGGGTCGGGTCGTCACAGGTTATGTGTGGGTCACAAATGCATGACTCGAGTGAAAGACATTTGAATTGGTTCAATTATGAACTAGAACTATTGATACTTGTCGGACTTCAAATGAAGTCCGAAGACTTGTAAGAATGTAATCTACACCTGTGTGAAACCTAGGGAATTGGGATTGTTAATGTTAGAATACTGACTCACTAAAGTTGCCTTGTAAATATCTTGGGGAAACCAAGACAATGAATTATGAGATTTGTGGTTGCAATGTATCGTCGTACCGGATTCGGTTCACACACCCCTCTACTGCTAGCTACAATGGGGAAGTAGCCCCCTTTGTCCTAACCAAAAGAGCGCATTGGTTAGTGCTATTTTCCCGAGTAGAGAGCTCAGACCTAAGAATAGAGCTCAGTACTTTGATACCCGATCACGAGTATCACTGGCACGATATGGTTTAACATTTGTGATTACAGGAGCAACACAACTATGTAGAACCGATATTTTCTCTATCCCTTATGTGGCTTACTATGGGCACTTTTGTGATAACATAGTGTTAGTTGAACATGAGTTCTAATTGACCGTGTTTATATTGATTATGTATTATTGAAATACTTGGTGTGTATATCTATAAGTACACATATTTATACAGGATGATTCTATGAACTGCTTGATATGTATATATGTATAGTTATACATACTTCTACTTGATAATTCCATGAATATCTTGATTTGTATATATATAGTTATACATACTTACGTATGATGTTTTCATGAGTACTACCTTCTAATTCATTTGATTTGTGTTTGAAGATGGAATTGCACCCTGGTTCATTTGGACGGTTTAGTAAGTAAGAAGAAATGGTTATCTTGTAGTGTATCTAATTGATATGACGCCTCTTCACGGGTTTTCTGTCATTTGTAAAACGGCACCATGGTTATTTTTATGTTGCATAATTATATGTTACATATCTCTCGTAGTAGCGTACTAGGTCATTATGACTCATCCCGTACTTTGTTTTCTAGTTACAGTAACATGTTAGCCGCGTTAAGGCCGAGTAGATTGAGACTGTAACAGAACGCATTTGATCGTGTGGTTCGTGCTTGTAGTAGTCGACTTCCCCGAGTAGTAGCTTGTGGAGTCCTATTTCTTTTTAGCATCATCATTTGTATTATGTACTTTTTTATTTTTGTGAGATCGATATCTTGTAAAGTTATTTAGACTTTACGGTCGGGTAGAATACTTGAGTATTTGTTTTCGTTCCTTCTTGGGCCGACGTGTTGTGTCGATCCATTGTTTGTGGTTTTAGTATTTATTTTAGTTGTCTCCCGAGAATGTGGTAGCTTTAGGGCTTTTCTTTACTCTAATTGTTATAGTTGTTGGTTAACCCCGGTATGCTTTAGTCGTTGGGTAATTGTTATATCAGGTTGGTTCTTTGTTGAAACGCCGACCTGGAGTGCCGATGGTTTGTTCAACGTCTACAATGTTGTGCCATGCAATTTTTGTTTTCCCATTTGTGAGATTAATGTCTCTCTTGGTTTCTTTGGCTTTGGTTTCGAGCTTCATAGCTTGGGACTTCATTTCTTTATTTGCTTCCGCATATTCGATTTTTGTAAACCCGTATTTTAGTACGGCTTTATCTATGTGTTTAGAGCTTGTTAGCTCAACTATTCGACTTGCATAATTGTTTAGCAAGTGCTTGCCCTCTTATTCTATTGTCCTGGCGGCACAACCTCGGGATTTCGTATAGGAATCAGGGTCGGGTCATCACACAACCATCCCAAATTAGACCTTACTAACACAATACACACAACACTAAGGCCATGGATCCTCTCCTGGCATATAGCAAAACACAACTCTGATAACAAAAAGTCATCACGCCCCCAAACATGCGCTAACTGGCCCCGGTCCAGGATGCGAACCCAACTGACAAACCAAAACAATGTAATAACTGGATTGACTAAAAATAAAACATTTTCCCTAAAATACACAATTGAATTTAAATGGAGTCATAAAAGACCCAAATTGTTTTACAAAATATCCCAAGATATATCACATGTTTCAAAAGAGTTACAATCCAAATGAAGACTGCATGTCTTCATATACAACACAAAAGAATTACTCATAATTGTGGAAGCTACCCCAAAAAGATTTCAACCCTTAGCACTCCAAAGACATCGCTGTCACTAGGATCTAAAGAAAACAAATAGGTCGGGGTGAGTCGAAACTCAGTAGGGTTCAGATGTACTTATATGTGTTATGATGTATGCAACATAATATCGTGTCATGAGAGTTAGCGATGCATACATAACAACATTGCAAATTCAATAATTAAGATAAGAGTATTCACATATCGTATGATAATTCACAACAGTAAAGTATTTCACAAAAGTAGTACACTGGATTGAGATACATCTTCAATCAACCACAAACCCCAAACACCTCTTGTTATCTCGATCACGATCAAAGGTGGTACTCACAAGTTATCCCGGGAATTCAATCACGAGGTCAAGTTCATATAACCTCAACAGTCGTGATCTACAAAGCTACTATCCAAAAATATAAGGTAGCCTTAATCCTTAGTCATGGTCATGACTAAGGGGGTTGAGCCCAATCAAATTCTGCTGCTAACCAGCACTGCACTTCGCCCCATGCTCATGTTAGAGGGTTGTCTGACGCTCAACAAAATCACAAGGTGTTGTTCTCAATCTCAAGGTTATTCTCAAACACAATCTCAATTTGTTAAAATTCACAAATGCCCAATGATTCTCAATTCATGATTATATTATAAAGTAAAGTCATTGTTACCTAATAATACATTATCAACAATTTCCATGTTGTTCAATTAAAATTCACAAGTAGGTTATTCACAATTTCCAAATATCTTCATAAGATTATTATAACATAACTGTTGACATTAACACAACATACTAGTTCCTCAAACATGCATGTTATTCATGTAAAACCCCGATCCCCAGTGTACTTGACTTACGTGGTATGCTTGTATTTCTTCCTTTTATCCTACGTGAATGGTTTGTGAGAGAGTCTGGATGTGCGTGTGGAACCACATTGAGACCAAAACCTTGTTATATATTTCTTAGTCATTGACTAGTTGGAGTTACAAATAGTGGCTCAACGATGTTCGTAACTTGACTCAATTGAGAGTTGAGTGGCTTAGGTTATGCTCATAATCTCGGTTGAACCCTAGGGCTTTGCTTATTGTTATTCACTTGTCTAGACATGATCTAGTTCATGTTAGAAGTTTTCTTGAGATGGTTATGTGTTTAGGACGATTGTTGTATAGTTTTCATCTTTGTCTGTTCGTTTGAGTTCGAGTTGTGTTAACAACTTGTTTTTCGGAGTTTAAATACTCTTAATCGTTGTTCAACTTCATATAAGTGTTCAATCCTATTCTTGAGTCCCTTGACTTTCTTAGAATCTCATGTTCTTGCCCATCGAATCGTTGTTTCGTTTGTTACTTTGATTGTTAGTTATTGCACATTGTTCCAGTTTCGTTCCGGGTTGTTTCAGGCGTTGTTTGCGCATGTTTCAGATATGTTTTGAGTAAGGATTCACCATAGATTGTTTGGGGTTGAGTTAGGGACCCTTTGGACATGATTTCAAGCCATTTTCTCCCTCCCAAAAAAGGCACTCACCTAGTAGATGGATCAGGCAACCGCCAATTTTCCAGAACATTGTGTAAGTGAAATTTGAGCTAGGCGCTCGCCTAGAGGATGGACTAGGCGACCACCTTGTCCCGATGACAGCTTCGGGCTGTTTCCTTATTTGTAATGTTTTGGCCATTCTACCTTTAATGAATCCCCCCCTAAACCCTCCTTAATCCACCCTGCTACTAATTGAGCCCTAACATGTTGGGTTAACCTTATTGATTATCATTAAGCTTAATTAATTTGTGATTACTCCTAAACCTTTACTCACTGTACCATGGAAATCCCATTTGTTCCCTCCTTCTTTGTGGATGTATATATCCACAAACCCAGGCATTGTTCAGCCATTCTCAGTTCATTTCTTCCTCAACGTTACGTATTCTAGAGAGAGAGAGACAAGGGAGACTTTGGAGCCCTAGAGATCAATCATCTGATCTTGGAAGATCCAACCATTCGATCTTTGATTCGACTTCAGGTTCGTGAAGACCTCGACGAGTAGAACATCAATCTTTGTTTGTGGTTAAGGTTTGTGGCTTCAAGAGGTAAGCTACTATATCCCTCTTCCCCTCTTTGCATGTCCTATAGGATTGTGAGTATGTTTATCTTTCCAATCTAAGTTAAATGACTAGATTGACATGTTATATATGGGTATTTTGTGATATGAAGTCTATACTTGTATATTATGAGATATATAAGTGGTTTATGTGTTGTATGAAATGGGTTTATGATTATTGTTCGAATATGCCTGTTGATATATGTCTTATTCATTTGCATATTCCAAACAACTTGATTTATTTGTTCCCATTACTACATGTTCTAACAAGTCACTAAAAGGGCTACGTACCGACTGGTATGGCAACTTGTTGGACATTACATAGGTTTTAGACTATGAGAGTTCTTGTCTCAGTCCTACTCTTACATGATGATCAGCAGACTAGCGATTCCAGTACACTAGCACCAGCAGACCTACTAGAGTGTGACAGTTCTCCTGAAGACACCACACTAGTAGACTTGCTATGGATTGATAGTTCCAACCTCAACTACGTCAACTAGCAAACTTCTCTACTCGAAGACATAATCTTTAAAGGGAACATCATTCCAGCAGACCTTTGATCTGCATGTACGAACTACAGAGAAAATGTTGCAGCTATTCACAAACGTAAAGGTGTTCAATCTTCAAAAGTCAAACTGACCATAGAGGCTTGACATCTCAAAACCTGCAAGATCTAGTTGGATATTGTTCTACATTATCCAATAGATATATCTCTCTACATTTGGTCCAAAAAGTCAAAAGAATCTACTTTATTGGACAGACTATTTGTCAGTGTACCATCAGATCTACTCTTCAAAGACACATCAACTCAGTCTGATAGGTAACTATTCAAGATCTTCAGAGTAAAATCTTTATCCAACAGACTTCAACTTCAACACTGTTCCAACGGATAGAAGATCACTTCTACATATCTCAACGGATCTAAAGACCCATGTCTATAAAATAAAACCTCTTCTTCCTTTCTCAAAAAGAAGGGTGAAGCCAAGCCAGCGAGATGTGTGTGATCGAGCAGATCGTCAAGGCAATGAGATCTACAAGGAGATCGTCCTCAACAAAGATCAACGTAGATCTTCACAAGTGATCGCGGTGAAAGAACCCAAACCTTAGCAAAACACATTCTATGGATTGTTAAGAAGAAAAGAGAAAAAGAGAAGAGGGTGATCAGAAAATCTACAAGTTAGAGATTGGTGTCTTGATCAAGAATTCCATTCTTGATTTGAGTTCTTCAACCTCTTTCAAAGATCTTAGTCTCTAAAAAAGCTATAAAGAATTCATTCTTAAGCTAGATGCCAAGCACTTCAGATTCGTTGAAGATAGATCTTGAAAGATGCCCAAAGAAGATGAAGAGCTGTCTGTCTGCATTGTATTCATACCTACAGACTAGTATTCTATTACAAGTGTTGTGGGTTGTGTGAGGTTCCCGGGATGTGCTCCCGCGCCCCGCGCGCCCTTGGATAGGGGTGCACGTACGTGCGGATGCAGGACACCACTGCTCTCGTTCCACCCTCCCTTGTTTAGGGGAAGACGAAATCAAAAGTGCGAGAGGAGTGCTGTCTATATTAGCACGTTGGAATGTGCCTCAGTTGCCCTGAGTGGATTTTGTATCCAAAATGGGAACTAATGGTTTTCCATGTCAAGTTATCCCTTATTTCGGGGATAACAGGATATGGGATTGCATTACCCTTCCATTCCCATTTCCCTTTTTCTTCTTGGGAAAACGAGAAGTGCAAGAAAGGATATTGCGACGCCCCCACTATGGATTTATTGAAAATAAGCCTTATGGCCCATTCAGATCACTATGGGAGCTATGGGTTTCCCGCATCAAGTTATCCCTTGTTTAGGGGATACCAGGATATGGGAATGCATCACCCCTCCATTCCCGTATCTCCCTTTTTTAGGGGAGAACAGGAAAGTGCAAAGAGGGAATGTTGCGAGGCCCCACTGGATCTGAAAGTTTTAGAGTCGTCATCTTTATTTTAAGGCAAAAATAAAGAAAAACCAGAAAAGAAAACCGTAGATTTTAAAAAGCGGGTTCGGAGGCTAAGTTACGAGTTGGGAAGGTGCTAGGCACCCAACTCGCCTCTTCGATCTCAAAACGTTTTTGGTGAAGTATGCTTATTGTTATATTTATCTAGCAAATAAATAAGGTATTATAATGACAGGGAAATTTAAACAAATACATTCGTGGCTACATTATTTACGGACTCGCAGCCGCCTCTTTCGAATAATTACAGACATATTTAAGAATATTTGGCCATTATAACGGCTCTTTTACATAATATTTCCTAATCTAATCCAGGCAGTACAACGGCTTATATTGACTACATTGCGCCGGATTTAAATAACAACTTTTGAAAAATAAATAAAAGACAGAAAATACAAATAAAATAAAATACGCTCTTAAAGGTATTACCTTTTAGAGCGACGGTGTCTTCGCTCGTCGCCGGGGAGAGGGAGTCTTTTTGTTTTGAATTGGGCGGGATGTAGCGATTTGAGATTTTGGGCTTATCAACTCTGCGAGTGACAACTTTATTTGGGTAGGTTTGGCCTTTTTGGTTGGGCGGAACCTAGACTTAGTTTTGACTTTTTAGCTCGTTACTCGGGCGAATGTACGGCTTACTTTGGGATTTTGGAATTTGGGGAAGTGAGGTGGATACCTAACAACTAGGCTAGGGATCACTTATAACCTATGGGTTTTTGATTTGGCTAAGTTTGGACGGGGTTTGGAGACTATAGGGGCTTCCACTCACCTATCTCGCACCTCTCGTACTATTGATATCGAAGGAAACGAAGCAGAGCATCGTTGCGATCTAAAAATCGCGGAGGAATGAGCAACGAAATGAGAGGCCGGGACCCTCTATTTATAGTAGAGGCTGAGGACGCGGTGGGAATTCCTTCATTTGTTTCCCGTGCATTGGTGAGTTGTACTCTGTGCTTCAAAGCTTGTACAATTTCATCTCTCAGACAACGCACAGTAGGAATGATGGTGCAGCCAAGGCACCCTTGGTGCGGCACCAAGGGGCTTTGGTGCGGCACCATCAAGCCTTGGAAGTTTCAGATTTTTGCATTTTACCCCCCTGCAGTTCACTGTTTCGCGCATCCTGCTTTTCCTTTCGCATTTTTGACTCCTGCAACTTGACATTTGTTAAGTTTTAACAGTTCTTGATATTTTATGTCGGTCACATACCGAGTGCAAATTGGGGTGTCTCTGAGCCCCTCAACGATGGAGTCTACGGGTAACCTTAAGGCTTATTGAGTAGACGAACATCGTTGATAAACAATAGACTCTCCAATTTCGTTCATTTAAGAACGGGAGAATGCAATTGGTAGCAGTTATAATGCACAGTGAACATGCTATCCAAACTCTATAACCTAGACATTTTTAGTCGGTTATAAAAAATTATCGAAGTTTTAAGCAGATGTGAATTTAATGTGCTCTGATGGTCGGACCTACTAATGTAGGCTGCCTACGTATTCCCTATTAAAGGAAATCAGACCAAGCGTAGTTCAGGCCAAAACCCTAAACTACAACCAAGGTGAGGATGTCATGTTCTTCGGGTCGAGCCCGATCGAGAACACGACGGAAAAAGATTTTTGTGTTTTCGAAAAAGTCGTATTCTTCCGGTCCGAAACCGTTGTCAAATACGGTATGAAGATTTGAATGTTTTTCTGCCACCACATTTCAACCGGTCAATACCTTGTCGTTGAAACGTGTTAAGAAGAATTTTCTAAGTTATGTCCATCGCTCCTTCCACACATAACCCGAAAACTTTCAAATATCCAGAAAACTGCGCTCGACCGATAAAGATCCGTCGCCGAGCACGGCAAATTGATCATTCTTCAAGTATTTTCGAAAATTGTGAAGTGGAAAACATTCTTTTTCCTTCCTCTTTCTTTTCTTTCTCCCTGTTTTTTTTTTTTTCAATATTCCTCTTTTTTTGTGTTTTTGAAATATTCCTCTTTTTTTTTTTGAAATATTCCTCTTTTTTTGTGTTTTTGAAATATTCCTCTCTTTTTTTTTTTAAATCAAAACTTAATTTAAAATTGAGTTTTTTTTTATTATTTTGAAAAACAAAGCAAAGTTTTTTTTTTTCAAATTTTCCTAAAAGGAAATTATTCTAGAGTCGGGGTAGGAATCTTTTGACGACTTACCTTTACCTGCACAGGGTGGGCTGCCGCAGTTCGGTGATTCGACATTTACGCCACTCTTCTTTGGGAATTTATTCTTTTTTTTTTTTTTTTGTGATGGTCGGACCTATAAAGATAGGCTGCCTACGTATCTTTTTTCAAGGAATCAGACCAAACGTAGTTCGGCCTGATGCTGGGAATTTTATTCTTGCTCACTTTTTTTTCTTTTCTTTTCTCTTCCCTTTTTTTTTTTTTTTTTATCTGCTGGGGATATTATTTCCTTTGTCCTTTGGTGAATGGTTGCAAATTTTAGTTAACAAGATTGACTTTGTTAACTTTCTGTTAGGCTCAGGGACCATTTTGAAAATTTTGAAACTCGAGGACCAAAGTGTTGCAGCTTCAAACTTTGGAGGGGGAAAAGGGAAACTTCCCTATTTCTCCCTTATATGGTTGACGGGAGTGTGGGAGAAAGGGGCTACTGCTCCTCTTTCTCTTTTCTTCATTTCTTTTCTTCTGCTGCTCGTTGCCATTGCTTTGTTGTTGCTTTCCTTTTTTTTCTCCTTTTCTCGATTTTTGCTCCTCCGCCAATTTCTCGATTTTCTTCCGTTTTACTTAGCGGATGGCATCTTCTTCGCGATCCGGGAAGGGAAAGCACCGATGCGCCTGAATGCGGTGGGAGGAGGAGAGAACCTCCTAGCTTGGTTCGGAATAGGCTCAATTATCCGTACTCTAAGGATGACTGGGGCAACCTTCTGCGAGATCGGGACACCCACGTGTCCAACCTTCCCTTAACCACTGTAAGATTTCTATTTTCTAGCTATTTTTTTCAGATCTGCTAAATTCCTGCACTGTTTGGGACTTTTGGAGCACTCTTGAATTTATTAGTAATGCATATGCATGTCCTATTTATGCCTAAATGATGTAATTGAGTGATAATTTATGCAATTTCTATGGTTTATTTTTTTGCGATGCATGATTTGAACTAGTGGTCACTATTTGATCCTACTATGCATGATTTATATTTTCTAAATGCAAATGGGGCTATATGATGCATGTTTTACACTAAATCATATTTTTGCGTGCAATAGAATCGCGAAACGGAATATTCGGAGTACAATTTTAATTTTTCCGAAATGCTTTTTCGGGCATATTTTCGAATAAAAACAGGACAAAACAGATATTTTTCATGCCCTTAAATTTATTTTTCAAGCATGCAACTGCTGCAGGGGTATGGTAAATACCACAAAGATATTTATTTTGATGTTTGGTGGTACTTTACCTTCTTTTTAGCATACTCCTATGGCAGCTTATTAGACAAATGAAATGCACAATATGAATGCATGAATTATTCTACTTGATGCAAATGTAATGTAGAATACTTATAAGATGATGCATGAATTTTTCACATTTTATTATATACATGGCAAATGCAGTTCTAATATGCATTCTTATGGTGCAAAATAAATTATGTAAAATAAATTACATATAAAAATTGTTTTTTTTTATGATTTTTGAAAAAGAATGATGTTTATTTATATATAAATTTATGTACATGTATGAAAATGGTATGTAATAGTTTAAAGAATTATTCATTATTATTTTTTCTTTTTTTTAAAAAAAAATTATTATTATTATTTTTTTTATCATTTGTGCTAAAAGAATTTATTAAAAATCATGAAGTATAAAATATGTGATATGTTCATTATTTACTTAAAGGACTGTACTGAGAAGGAAATAAGGGTAGAGAACTTACCTCTTTTTTTTTTCTTTCAGGTTCGCAGGAAGTTCGAAAGAGTGCGGTATCTTATATTGATGTGGTCAAATTTTTGACATGTTACAGAAGGCTGCGATCGTTGGTGAGGCTCGGGTTTCGACACCTTTTGCATTCCTTCACCCATTTCACCAACTTTCTTCCCGTCTTCGATGTGCTTCGGGACTTCTGGTGGGACACCACCCACACTTTTCATTTCAGCTGGGGGGAGGCGACCATGACCCCTTGCGACTTTGCCGCGATTACGGGAATCCCTACCAGTATAGGGGAGACCCTGGCTCTTGATTTTACTCTCCGACATCGTAGGGAGGAGATCGTGGACCTCCTGGGCTTCGAGCCTCGCTTCAAATCGTCGGACGAGATATACATCAGCAGCGTTCGGCAATGGCTTCTTAATAATGTCGGTACGATACGAAGCAGATGGCGAGCCGGCTGTTACGAGCTTTCTCTTTTTCTTTCTTGGCTCCTCGCTCTTTGCTAACTCTTCTGTTACCTTGAGAGCCTCCGTCTTAGCTTGCCTTACGATTTCGATCGGATCCCTTCATATGATTGGGGGCAGCCGGTTTGGTTTGGCTGAATTATATGCTTCCATGGACAGAGCCAGCCGGAATGATTCACCGACCCTGAATGGGTTTGCCCCGGCGTGGGAGGTACATGCATTTTCCTGCTTTTTCATTCATTTTTTTTTTCATATATCATTTTTTTTGTTTTTTTTTTGACAACATATTTATTATTATTATTTTATATCTTTTTTTCAGTGTGTGTCTGGGCCTTCTCATTCTTGATTTTCGCCACCTGGCGCCTCATTCGACCGGTCTACAAACGGCCTCATTATGTGTCCTTAATATGTTGGCTGACAAGAGGGTCGATCCAAGCGATGACGGTGGTTGCAATACCGAGGGAAAGAGTCTTGGGCGAATAGTTGGCTCCGTCTGGCTCGATGCATTTTCTTCCAGGAAGGCTGGAGGACATTATCATACTACTACGATGTTCGGCCATATATTGATGGTTTCCATCATGGTGGATTCTTTGTATATGGGCGGCGGGTGAATCGTCGGCCACCAATCTTTTCTAATGGCTCCAGTGGTGCCTCCTTGGCCTCTGCTTGGGTGATAGAGCTGAGCAAGCGCCCGGTCTCAATGCTTGGGAAATACCTGGTTCAGCGATGACAGTTATCCAAGGATGATGTCACGAGGATTTCTCGAGATTAGAAATGCATCCCCCTCCTCACGCTCTGTTCAAGTCCCAGCCCGAGCGGCATTCGATCTCGATGTCGAGGCACAGTCTGGTCATCCTTCTTTCACGTCTCGATGAGAACTTTGATGTTTACTTCGAGCAGATGATATTTTCTCTACTTTTCGGTATGAATGGGGCTGGATTAGTAGAGCAGTTCTTCCCGATGTCGAGATCCCTGAGGAGCCGTGTCCCTGAGCAGCCGCTCTGGTGACACATCCACCTTTATTGTCTCTTTCCTTTTTTATTATTTTTTTTTTTTCTCACATTTTTTTTTCGAGACTAGCATTTTTCTTTCTGGATCGACACATTTTTTTTTTCATTTTTTGGTGAGCGTGTCTACTTACAAGAAAGCTGTTGCGGGCCTTCTTCGGCATCGGCAAGTTATATCGAAGTGGGCGATGAATTCTCTTCAAGAGGCTTGACTCGGTGCGGCGGCAGACGTCGAGATGACGGCGATGATGATGATGATGATGATGATGATGATGGGTCAAGCCGTGATCGAGGCGAGAGGTCGAGATCCAGGCGGGTCGAGGGTCGGGGTGGTTTCCCAGGAAGCGATCGTCAGAGCACATTAGCTTTGGATTCTGCTTGAACATTAGTATCTCTTTTTTTTTCTTTTTTTTTTTTTTTATTTTTGTTTTTGTTTTTGTTTTTGTAAAAAGAAACATGTACAAACATTATGATATAATGCAATATAATGTATATGATGATGTATGTTACACATGCAAAAATAAATTCTGAGAAAATAAAACTATACCAAACATCTAAAATGTAATGGCACGCGTACTCGAAAAATAAATTACTTAACAAACATAAACTCATGAATGAAACATCTATAAGTAAGAGTCCCCTACTATCAAAAAAATGAAGAACTCCAGGATGTGGATGCATGTAAGATATTTGGTGAAGCTCTAAATGAGGGGAGGCTTTGATGAAGACCTCAAGAACAAATGATGGAAGATGGAGCCTCAAATCAAGCTAGAACACCAAAAATTCAAGTCCCCTAATTTGACCTTCAATAGGTGTGTGTATGTTTTGTGTTTTGAAAAA
>CM028384.1:78598083-78638171 GCA_013146195.2 Codonopsis lanceolata | reverse complement strand
AAAAAAAAATGTATATATCTATTATATATATTACAATAAATTCCGGGCAGCACAACAAAAGAGCTGGGGCTTTACTTCCGGCTCTATATTTTTATTTATTTATTTCAGTTCATTTTCTTTTTTTCACTTTATTTTGTATATTTGTACATATCCGCATTCATGCTGTCATTTCATTTTGGGGACATAGGACCAAAATTTGTAATTAATAGGATAGATAGTTTCCCCTTTTTTCTTTCTATTTCTTAAAGTGGTATGCTTGCTTGCTTGCGCTCAAAAATAAAAAGCCGAGAAAATCCACATATAACAGCAAGACAGGCCAAATTTGTTTTATTTTCTATATCTGTAAAATAAATAAAGACTTTACTGTTTTTCTAGATACCGCACACACGTGCACGCATGTAAATATATTCCGAACTGTTACCCTACATCATGTCATCAGCCTACCCCTACATACAAGCAACGTTAGAATGCATATAGTTTTTGACACTTCACGCAATCGACCGGTTTTTGCATCTTTGAATTGTGGGTTAGCCCTTGTCAAAAAAAAAAAAAAAAAATAATATATATATATATATATATATATATATATGTCAAAACAAATGCGCATGTTCAAAAAAAATATAATATAATAAGTGCGCACAAAAATATATATATATATAAATACAAATGTGGGCCGATGAGTAATTCGTGATGTTTGACCTAGACCATTTCTGGATGGTGGATCCGGAAATAGTATGGCCCTTTCGCTCGGACCACCCAAATTCCCGGGAGTCGAAAGGTGTGGAATACGCTGTCCTATACTCCGAGAAAGAATCCATCGCTCCAGAAAGTCCCGAGACTGTCAAAATAAAGGTGCGCTTATCCTCACAATTGTAAGGAACAAAAAAATAATAATAATAAAATACTAATAAAATGCATGATGTACCTTAAGCCTGCATACCTCCAACAAATTTCTTCGATACCTACCAAACCCCCATTTTCCTCGTAGACTGCCCGAATTTGGAAAAGGCGTAGATAATATCGCCGCTGATACGGAAACCAAAGCAGTAAATCGATCGAGGGTATCGTATCGACAGGCGTAATCGGCCCGTAAGGCACCGATCCAGCAAGATGGCGTAAGAAAGTGAACGCCGCCCATGGGTACAGATTCGTGGGCTCCGTGGTATGTTCCGGCCCGGCAATGCGTGAATGGTTTGACCAAAGGTTGGGTGCGCCGATGAGTCAAATGGCTAGTCCGGTACAAAGTCTAAAATCCAAAGGATGAGGTGAACTCTTCCCCTACTATTCCCCAAGAAGCATCCACATCTGTGTGCCTCCTAACCCAACTCCTCACCAAACACTAACCCACCAAATACTACCACTATCCCAACTCCCAATCCTCCACCAAGTCCCTACTACCCAAATATTTATCCTTACCCTCCTTATCCACCATATATTTCCCCAAACACCCAACCCAAATGACCTTCCTTTTCCTATGACAACCCGCTCCTAAATAGCCCACACATGGACCCAAAAGCTTTAACCCACCGTGCCAAGTTACCACATATTTACTCTCCTAATGATCTCCGGCCGCCTATCAAGCTACCAATAACCCACCAATCCGTAACCTATACACTACCCAAAACCCACCAACCCAAAATCCATTATATTAACCAAAACTCGCCAAACCAAAATCCCTACACCGTCCCAAAATCTACCAACCCAAGACCTTTATCCAACCCAATACCATATCCAAATTGTAATCCTTATAATGCCCAAATTCCATTAATCCGCATTCCATATACCGTCCAAAACCCACTCACCAAAATCCCTACCTTCAACTAAAATAACCCAGCCTTTCCCAAATCCAAACAAGATATACCAAACCAACTCCCCAACCACCAAAATGGAGGCCGACATGGAAAATATGAAGGCCACGATGTTAAGCTCCTTAATAAAGGGAATTTTCTACTCGGCCCTAACATTGCAACCATCGCCAATACTTCCCTCAAAGTTTAAAATGCCCGATATAAAAAAGTTTGACGGACCTGATGCCCCATATCCCATTTAAGATCTTATTCCACCGCATGCAAATACACGGGAGCTAGCCAGGCTATGGCTTCCACTTTCACCTCACCTCGGGTAGGAGCCGCCAAACAATGGTTAATGTTGTCCGACAGCCAGCATTCATGAATACCGGGACCAGATAGCCGGCTGCCTCGAAAGATACAAAGATAATACCGCCTTGAAAATAGAGGACCTTGAATCGTGCACCCATCGAAAAGGAACAAACCCGCGCCGAGTTTGTCGTGTGGAAGAGAAAGTCGGCATGCACTTGATGCATCTCGATCCTACGAAGTCATGCCTAATGTTCATCAAAAACCTCCAACCCATTTACTCTGAACATACGCGGTACTCTCCCCTATACCAATTTCAAAGAAATAGTGGAGATAGGAGCCCGTATTGATGATGATATCCTGACCGCCAATTGAAAACCAATACGCCTTCTAGTTCTTTCCGTTACTCCAAAGGAAAGACAACCGCATCTCCTCCAAATGTCAATATGGTAGGAAATGCCTCAACCCCATTTTCTACCCAAAATTATAGCTCGCTCCATGGTATTATGGGTCGACGGGTCCGTCAATACAAGGGAGCAAATAATGGCCCTGTGAAATTTCGTAAATCGAATGGTAAGCCGGGCATTTTGATGAACGCAAGCTCCCCAACTGTGATACCGCAGGGCTAATGGCACAAGGAGTTCAGTTGTCAACTGAAAACTATAAGCCACTCCGACCCTCGCCTCAGACTTGGAACCATGCCATCGTGGAATATCATCGCTCCAATGGTCACCTCACCGACAAATGTTACACCCTCAAAATGCTATCCAGACCTAATAGATGACAAGGTTATCAAAAGCCTCCACCCGCACTAAATTTAGTCAATAACCCTCTACCTCAAATCAATATGATTGAGGTTGATGAAACCCTTGTGCCCAAGTTTGAAATAAATAAACATCCACTTCCATATATCCTCATTCCTATTCCTCCACCCTTATCCATAAAAGAGCTTTTAGCAGCTGTAATATGCTCTTGGGACACTATCCTTGGTAGCCAAAAACACCCGTAACATTGAATAAAAGCCACTTGGGTTGGTGGAAATGTTAGTTAGCCACTTTACCCGATCCGCCGAGCCTACCGCCAAAACCCCGAAAGAGGTGACCACTGAAAAGATCAAGTAACAATACTCAGCTAAAACAAACGGTGGAAGATTCCTTTATTAGCTCGATGAAGAAAACTCAGCCAACATTTCCATACGGGCTTATCAGGTGCTTCCAAGACCCACCGTGATACACCGCTAAGTCACTAAGCCAGCGCATTCCTATTGAAACCTCCCCCAACGAGCTTACTCAGATGATCGGGAACATTCATTTCTGAACGTAATAATGTTTACCAATCTAGACCTCGCCAAGGGAACTAACCACATTGATGCTCTTCACATCAATGCTGGAATTTTGGGAGAAACGGGTTCCCCGAAGTTTTGATAGATAATGGGTCTTCACCGAATGTATGTCCCGGCCAAGACACTAGCCAAGCCGGGATAAAGATATATCGAACTCACTCCTTCCTCGCAGATGGTTAAGGCATACGACAACACTGGCCGATGGTTCTGGGTGGTCACTTTAACGTTAACGTTGGGCCCTTAACATGCCATTGAGTTCCAAGTCCCGGATATACCACCACCTTTAGCATGTTATTGGGACGCCTCGATTCATGGGTAAAGGGGTAGCCTCTTCATTACACCAAGGTCAAATTCATCCACGATGATCACATAGTAATCATTCTCGCCGACAAGATCGTAGGAATAAATAAAGCGAGGATATCCCAATCCTCGAGATAGAACATGAAGACACCGTATTTTCCTCGCTGGCTTTGAGGTTATCCCCCAAGCCGTGGTCAACGCCTATCAATATGGCCGAGAAACCGACATCATTGGAAAGAAAGTCACTTCCTAGGAAACATGGTCCCTTTAAACATGTTCAAAAATGAATTATATGCCCGGTCTAGGTCTCAGTAAATCGCCAGCGACTAGTTAATTTAGTCCAAGATGAACTTAAGGAATGTATCCCTCCTTTCTGCCTAAGATACACGCCTACCCCAAGTAGCCGTCATTACAGCCATGAAACGAAACGTAAGAAAAGAAAGCGTAAAGGAAAGCTGCCTTATGAATATCCCCTCTCCCGCCTCTATCGAAAAACCTTAAATGGTTATTTTATACGTAGGAAATCGAAGCCTATCTTATGTTTCCGAACCTCGGATAGACCGCATGGGAAAAGGTGCCATGGTTGGGAAGTCTTTGATGATGATGTCTCTCGATGATATGGAACAAAGTTACCCCGAGCCCCGTAGCACCACTTATAAGACTGTCACCATTGAAAATGCTTGGTCTATAGACCAAGATGATTATGCTTTTGGCCCTCGCTAGATGATGACGGTTCAGAGATGCTGGTATGATAGACTGAGGCACCGATTATGAAAGGCTCTCTCGCCGAAGTTCGAGTCTATTTCTAATAAGCCTCCGCAGCAACTTGGTACACCACGATCCGGTCCGCTCGACACCCGCACTGTGGACCGCTTGATATACTATCCCCGATCCTTTCCTCTAGCTTTACCGGATTGGTCATCTACCAATCCGCTACCTATAGTTGAGGATCTCAAACCCCGTGTCCTCAACAATGTAATAACCCCTCAGACAATGTGCTTTTAATAATAATATGGATGTCTTTGCTTATTCCTTAGTTGCACCTAATTTAAAAGACGATTAAATAATAATAATTATGATAATGAGTCATTTAATAAAATGGACCCAAAAGATAAAAATTATCTCTGCTTGAGCTTGCAAAGTCAAGTACTGTGAACAAAGCTATTCATCAAGAAATATCAAGACCTATCCACCATCAACCTCTGGGCCGGATAATGAAATCAAAGAAATCGAATCGCGCTACCTCCAAGGTCCGTAAAGAAAGGCACTTATTGATCTCCTCAAAGAATTCATAGACATCTTTGCCTCGGTCCTACGAAGATATGCCCTGCCTAGATCCAGTTTATACGAGCACCGGATTCCCACATACCCTGATGCTCGCCTGGCCAAACAAAAGCTCCGCATCAAGCCTTAATGGTCACTACAAGTCAAAGAAGAAATCATGAAACAATTCAATCCTTTATTCGGTAGTTGAGTACCCGACTGGTCGTCCAATATAGTGATCGCTTCCCAAGCCCAACGGGAAAGTCGAATCTATAGACTTCCGCGACCTCAACAAAGGCCGCCCAAAGATGACTTCCCCGCCCAACATTGATATTGTATTGTAGATGCCGCCGCAACACAAAGTCCGATCCTTCGTCGACAAGATGTCGGGCTACAACCAAATCAAAATGGCGCAGAAGACCGTGAGAAGACCTCATTCACTACTCCTCGGGGAACTTATTGCTATACAATCGTCATGCCATTTGGACTAAAGAATGCCTGAGCCACTTACTGAGGGCTGCCACCACCCTCTTCCACGACATGATCCATAGAGATGGAGGTCTATGTTGATGATATGATCGTGCATTCCAATGATGCCTACTTGCTCACATTAAAGATCTTCTGAAGTTTTTCGAAAGACTCGAAAGCACCGATGAAGCTTAACCCCACCAAATGTACATTCGGGTTACCAGAGGCAAAGTCCCGGGATTCTTAGTAATCGAGCAAGGCATCGAGATCGAGCCAAGAAAGATCAAAGCCATCTTAGAGATGCCACACCGAAAACTCCCATCGAAGTCAAAGGCTTCTAGGGCAAAGACATCACTGCTTCATTAGACACCGACTACCACTATGAGCCCTCTTAAACTCCTAAAAAGAATACTAATCAAGTCCTGGGACGCTATGCCGCCTAGCCTTCGAGAAAATAAAGCCTACCTTACCAATCCCCCCGTGCTAGCTCCACCCCATACACACAAACCTCTCCTCATATACTTAACTGTCACGCACACCTCAAGCAGGGGCTATGCTCAGAGAAAGAAAATTCCTACATTGAAAATGCCATATATTTCATAAGTAGGAAGCTACAAGGAAGCGAGCTAAATTATTCTGGCTACTGAAAAAGCTTCACCGCCTAGTCCGGGCCACTCGTGAGGCTCAAACCTATCTCCCGTGGAAGGTCCATCAAGCTCATATCCGTGATGGACCCTATCAAATACATCTTCTAAACCGTCCCAGATCGCCAAATGGTCCTTTCTTTCTTAATGAGTTTGACATAACTTATGTCACACTCAAGTCTATCAAAGGAGCGCCATTACGCACTCCGATCTACCTCAAGACCGAAGATGCAACCGAGCCCAGCTTCCTGCATGAAGGCATCCCTGAAATCACGACCAGACACCGTTGGCAAATGTTCTTTGACGAGCCGCGAACAAAAAGAGGCTTTGGCATAGGAATCCTGTTGATCGATCCGCCGACTTTCATACTCCGCCGGCTATAAGGTTGGAGTTCGAATGTTCAAATAATACGGCGAGTATGAAGCCCAGATTGTCGGCTTAGAAGAAGCTCTCAAAAGGGGAGCTAAAGATCTCAAGTCTACTGAGACTCGGCCCTAATCATAAATCAAGTCAAGGACGATGGAGGACCTGTGATCCTCTACCGCAGCTCTATCATGCCAAGTTAATGCCGCCCGATTTGGTTTTATCTCGCTCCATTACTTGCCAGCGAGATAGAATCAATTGGCCGATGCCCCGGCCACTCAAGGCCATCGTCCGTATTCCGCCGAAACTAAAGTCCAAACCATTCATGGCCTGGGAAGAAGGTCACTCCCAGATACTGCTTTCAAAATCAACGCCGCCTCAAGCGCATCACGAACCTTGGTATGCTGATATTTTAAATCTGCTCTAGGAAAATCTTTATCCTCCTGGCTTAGACAAAAGAGGAAGAGTCTCCCTGCGAAGATGGGCCTCCCAATTGCACTCTGGTAAAGAAGATGTACAAGAGGCACTATCAAGGCCTCAACTTACTATGTGTCAATCAAAGCAAAGTCGAGCAAATTATGGATCAACTACATGGTGGTACCGTGGGCCCCACATGAATGGCCATATGCTATCAAAGAAAGTCATCCGATCGGGTACTATCGAGTACGCCGAAATCGATCAGATACGGTGGTGCGACATTGCGACAAATGTCAACGCTTTGCCAATCTACAAATGTGCCCCCACACGCCCTATACGACCGGCCCTTCTCAACATGGGTATCGACGTCATAGGCCAAATTCATCCGAAGGGATCCAATGGCCACGAATATGTTTTGGTAGCCGTCGATTACTTCACAAAGTGGGTAGAAGCTTCTTCCTACAGGGTCTTAAACGCCCGAAAGGTGTCCGATTTCATTAAGGCCAACATCATATACCGCTACTACGGTACCTTTCGAGATCATCTCCGACAACAGCCTCTCATTTTGAAGGGACGTGGAACCGCCTCCGGACGAAGTTCAAAATCCGAGACACAAATCCTCCCCTACCGCCACAAGCCAATGGTGCCGCTTGAAGCCCAACAAAACTCTCGAGAACATCATCGAAAAATGGCCGATACAGAAGAGACCGGCCGTAGAAATTGCCACTAGCCCTTTGGGGCTACCGTACGTCAGTCCGCACACCCACTGGGGCTACCCCTTATTCTCTAGCATATGGCATGGAAGCGGTAATACCAATAGAGGTGGAAATTCCATCATTAAGAGTGATGATGGAAGCTGATATATCGGAAATCGACTGGGTCAAAGGGCGGTACGAAGAACTGGCCCTAATTGCTGAATGACGCATGTTAGCCTTGGAGCATACCCGGGCATATCAAAGGCGTATCGCCCGAGCTTTCAATAAAAAAGTCAAAGGTCGTGATATTCAAGTCGGAGACCTTGTGCTTCGAGAAAAACCCCCTAGTTATGTTGATACTAGGGGAAAATGGAAGTCTCCATGGATGGGACCATACATCGTTAAGGAGATCCGATCAGGAGGTGCCGTGTTTCTAACGAACCAGGAAGGAGAAGACCTTGTCCAGCCTTTCAACCTCGACAAACTCAAAAGGTACTACGCCTGAGCCATCCCGCCGGGCCTAATGCTTCTCTCCACCGCTAGGTCAAAACCCGAAAGGGCGGCCTAGGCAAAAAATTAGGGCATGTAAAAAAAAATAAATATAATAAAAAAAAGAGCTCGCTAGGCTGAAAACCCGAAAGGGCGGTCTAGGCAAAAATTAGAGCATATGAAATAAATAAAAAAAATAAGGGCTCGCTAGGTTGAAAACCCGAAAGGGCGGCCTAGGCAAAAGTTAGAGCAAATTAAAAAAATTGAAAAAAAAAGAAAAAATAAATAATAATAAAAGAAAAAAAGGGGAGAGGGAAGGCATTATTTGAAGCCATTAGCATACTACCTCCAGTCTTCAGCACATCAGAAGCTCGACTAACAAAAGAGAAAAACCACGACAAAGCAGCTCATATTAAAACAATAAAATATAAATTTTACAGGTCCTAAGGTGCAACTTAGGAATACTTATTAAGACGTCTATATTATACATTATTTGCATTTGTACATATCTATATATTACCTATACCCCCGTTGTTTTCCCCAGAAACAATCCTTTTCTTGCAGCCCATAGCCCCGAGGTTCATCGCTGCTGCGCCCACCGAGCGGCCCATATACTCCTTCACAAGACTACAACAAATTATGTCTTTCGAGACTCTTAAAAGTGTCTCGATAGGTATCCTATTGAGGCTTTTTGAACCTGGGGGCACTTAGTTCAAGTGTCGCTTGTTTTGAAGCCCCAATAGACTATTGAGTCTTTTTAAAGTGCCTTAACAGACTACAACATCATGAGGCTCATGTAAAAGCCTAAATATATTTTCAGTAGTGTCACTTACAAGTGTCTCATAAAGTAATTCAAAATATAAAAAAGTTAACTATTGTGACTCTTACAAGTGTCACTTTAGAAAATTCAAATTGTTTTAACCACCGTCAAATGCCTCAATAAAAATATTAAAACAACACCGGCAAGTGCCTCAATAGCTAATATGTAGAGGCTTTTTTGACACTTGCTATTATGGCACTTCAAAAAGCCTTCTTTAGTAATATTCAAACAATTAAAAAAAGTCATTAAAAAGTAAAAACATCCCTGCTCAATTTATTTTCATGCTAGTGTAGTTCTATCTATGAACAAGATATGAAAAATAATAAAAAGGGCAACAACAAACACACGTACGTAATCATAAAAAAGCTATCATAAGATTAAGCACCGATACTTTAGTTACATTGTCCAGGTCAAGTCATTTGACAATTTAAACATATTAAATTAAAACTAACACTGTATAATCATTGTATCACAAGAACAAAAATAATATACTACATTAATAAAACATCTACCATTCATCCTAACTAATATATGAAGTTCTCGATGTTCAGTATTTTGAGATTGCAACTAGCTTGAGTCAAAATCCAACGGTGTTACCTACAAAATATACAAATTTAAATTAGTTTAAGTAAACAAATAACGAATATTATAACTATTAATTACAACTACTAATGGACTTAAATAATACAAACATATCAATGATAAAGACCAAGCTATAGGTGCTCCGATCGCATCTCCAATTGTTGTACAAAATCCATATAACCTAATTAACTCTTCAATTCATTCCATTCCACATGATATTGAATGGATACTTCACACCAATTACGACCTAAATTTGCACCTCCCACTTGTGTTTTTGGATCAATACTAAAGATGATTCCCTTGGCAACATGATTTGAATTTACTATACTCTTGGGAGATACTATATAACCAACCTAAAACATTAAAAAAAAAAAAAATGAATCCCAATAGTAGAGTTAGGTAATATAAGGAATAACATATAGAAATATGAGGCAACAGCTGAAGTACACTAGACAAATATAAACACAAAATCTATCTCTGCAAGATCTAATAAAGAATATATGGAGCGTGACTGGGGCTCAACTATCCAAAAAAAAAAAAGAGACAAGTCAACTACATATGACATAAAGGAGGTTTTACCCATACATGTCTTTCATTAACCCATAACAGACTACATAAGACATAAAGGAAGTTTTACCCATACATGTCTTTCATTAACCCATAACAGACTAGGACAGTGAGGATGCCCAGAAAACAAAGAAATATTAGAAATTGTAATGGAGGATGCCCAAAACAGTGAGGATCTTGGAGAAGGAGAGGTTATTACTACCCTTGGAGATAACGAAGATGTAAAGGACACAACAGAGAACTAATGAAGGGGTATTTACAGAAAGATGAGGTGAAGGAAACCATGGAAACTATAGACGAGACAATGACTAAGGAACCAGAAAATCAAGAGACTTATGACATAAATGAAGAAGTTGCTGCCATTGCCAACGCCAGATGCTGAGGGAACTCACTAAGATGAGATGATATAGAGGAAGTTATTAGTGATAAGAATGATGTGACAAACTCTACAGGAAACATAGACGAGTTAGAAGTTAGGAAATCAAAGAAACAAGATATTGAAAAATATATCCATACCAATGCCAGGGCTCGACGAGGGTAGCATGGAAGCTGAGAATGAATCACTTACACACCAGGTTTCGAGGAAGATAACAAGGAAGCAAAGAAAGAACATGTGCCGACTGAATCTGCAACAAGTGAGCAAGACATTGAAGGCAAACAAGAAGTTCCTAAAGTTGAAGCAGATGCACAGCAGGATGGTGATGCTAAAGCAGATGAAGAGGACCATCACAAAGAAAAGATTGCCAAGGAAGGGAACCAAGCAGAAGAAGCTAAAGAGGAGACCAATGGTCCATTAATATTATTTTCAATACTTAGGATGTTATCTCTTCACTGCAAAAAGCTCACTACATTTTCTTTGACCCATTCATAATTTAGAGTAATTTAATATACATAACCCCTCATTTATTATACATAATAACTTTGCAAAAGTAAACACTAAACTAATTTGTAAGTTAAAGTATATAACTTTAGTTACTCCTTTCCAACTAATAGTACTTAATATAGTATATCTCAACAATCAAGGTAGAGAAATGTTCAATATAGGGAGATCAGATCTTTTTCAAAAAAAAAAAAAAAAAAAGAAGGAAGATCCAGATTGCAACGACCTTGGTGTAGTAGTAAGGTTGCTTCATTTTTCCTGGAGGTCAAGGCAACAAAAACAGACTTTATGCATGCACGGTAGGCTTGTGGGTGGAGTTTAATACTTTTTGAGAACTTTTTCTGGAAGAAGATTGATATCTAGCCTTTGGGTATCTGGTGGTAGCAACAACATGTAATGACTAATGAACGTTGAAAAGGGTATTGACACTATTGAAACAACAAAATTACTAAGAGCAAAATAGATTCTTTTGCAGCCTATATAAGAACAGTACAACACCAAATAAAATGCAATCAAACGAATAAAAGCAGGGAACCAATAAATTACTTTTTTTTATAGATAAGTGTGACCTCTTGTTGGTGAAGGGATTGAAACCAAGAACCTCAAGGTCTTTGCCTGAGCGCCCTTGCCATTGAGGTGTGCAACTCAATTATTATGACTTAAAAAAAATCCTAGTTATATCTTTACTATCAGTAATCAATCAATCAAGAAAATAGCAACCAAATGTACACAATCAATCAAGAAAATAGCAACCAAATATACAAATGATAATCATGAACACAATAGGAAACGACCTAAAGTCGCATTCTATCTTCAAAAGAAACCCTAGTTTGCAAATGAAGACGAATCAAATAATACATGACTTAAAGCTTGAAACTGGAGCAATTCTTCGTTGGACTTTCAAAGCTCGGTGCCCTAAACTGGAGCAGTCGAATAATACCTGGCTTAGGAAGATGGCAGGGCCTTGGAAAGGTTGCATTAATGTATACAGGAAAGTGAGGAATGAAGTTATCAAACACTTTCCCCTCAATCTACAGTTCTATCATGAAAGTTAAAATATGATATGTTTTTATTATATCAGAAATCTAGAAGTGAGAAGGAAAAGAGAAAGGGTTCATAACAGTCATTCTCACCCCATGAATATAAATTTTTGAATGGAGGACAAATAAAGCACAAAATCACAAACAAAGCTGAGCATGGGAGAAAACTGACCAAAGAGAAAAATCGCAAACCAATAAGTAAGAGAAACAAGAATATAAATTAATGAAAGTATGCAATATGACACCACTTGACCTCATCTAATTGAGACAAAATAAAATAATAGTCAACCACAAAAGCAACCGAAAGCAAAAAACCACAACATTAAAGATTTACAACTTTTGGTACTGCCACAATGTTAACACATATATCCATATCAACACATTCCCTAACAAGAAATGACTGCAAAGCTCCATAGTGGTGCATATATTAACTACACAGCATTAGTATTGGCCAAGTACAACCACGTCTTCTATATTAGTGATGGCTTTTGCTTTTGAAAAATGGAGACTTGACAATCAGAACTAGTAACATAGGCAGTGCCATGCATTTCATAGGTAGTCGTTCATTTTCCCACCTTTCCATTTTGATTTTGTACTATTACACCCGCTAAAATTTCTTTTTTTAAAAAGTAAAAATATTTTAAAAAAACCCATAACTAATCAACTATATGAGTATCTTCCTCCCTCACCCCTAACATTTTTCTGCTATCAAGCGATGGAGTTGGGGTTGCCAAACAGACCTAACATTTTCCAATTTTCACAAGTTTGTTACACTATAAGAAGAATGAAAAACATAAATTGTAGAGATGGTATGGTTTTCCTTCCTCATCGTCCCATGCTTGGCGAGTTTCGATATCGTTTCAACAATTTTGAAAGCAAGCTAAGTTCAAAAATAGCTAGTCTTCTTCTGTTGGGTAAGAGATCAATAGTGACTCAAGGCTAAGCCAATAGTTAAGATGGTATAAGATAGAGCCTGAACACGTCCTATCCCAGCCTATTAGGACAGAAGTTGATGCTATTTCAAAGCAGGGGATCTTATGCAAAATATGTTTCATCAACTTAAAAAGTAATTAATTCCATAAATAGACATTCTTTATTCTTATCTTGATACGTTGAATGAAAGCAGATTCAATTCTTTTCGTTCTAATACAGGAAACTCACAAAGCAATCATGGAGAACAATTTTTATTTTTTTTATAAGTAATCATGGAGAACAAATTGCTAATTTTCCATAAGAAAACACCATAAATTCCACTTCCAAACACACACAAGTGCAACAAAACGAATGAAGCAAGTTCATATATGATTTTGACTGTAAATATAATCATAAAACAAAGTTCATTATGTGAAAGAAACCAAGTTTGCATGTTAAGATTATGCTATCTTCTATTATTGAAACTGCAGTGCCATTTCGTTTTCTCTTTTTTTTTTTTGATAGGAAGTGCCATTTCATTTTCCCATTTCCACAAAATACCTGGCATGATATTCAGATTGACAGACTTTGATCCTCTCTTAACTCTCTGGCCATTGCATGACTTGCATAAACTCAGCAGGCCAACCATTAAATTTTAGCATGTTAATAAACATCTCCGTATACAAATGTTTGTGCACTGTATCAACAAAAATATCATAACGTACTCAAATCACATAGGACTTTTACTGACCTTAGCTCTAAGAAAGTTGCACATCTAAAGAGTTATCTAATTTATGGATAAGTGTTACACTAAAAGATCATATTTTTTTAGCATAATCCAGAATTCACCACTTACACAAGTGACATAGCAAAACAGCTACCATCATTTAAATACTCTTATGGTGTAAAAGGCTCCCAATCAAAAGGTTAATCATACATTGTAAAAGCCATTCAGCCCCTTTATATGACCGGTGATTCTAAATAAGTATACCATAGAAAAACTTCTAATGAAAAACAAGTTGATTAATCATGTCGCTTATCATTTGGCAGTTGGTTACAAAACATTTAATAGCTGAGAGAAACAGCAACTAGCCCAACTTAAGGGAATTTTTTGTTCACTAAACATGTTTCTAATAAGTAACTCATTAAATTTGCTAAGTTGGCTCAAATGGAAACAGTCAAAAGCTCCCAGAATATTAAGCAAGTAATCCTTCAAGTTCAAAAATCTAAAGCAAATCAACTTTGACATCTTTTTGTATTTTGTTTCTCATCTAATAAAATAAGAAATATTATTGATTAAAAAGATAGTACAACAAAATGGACGAGGTGTCCATCATAATAGGAGAAAAAAAGAAGAGAAAATTACAAAAGTAAAGCTCTCCAGTCCCACTTAAGCTTCAAAAAGGGAACCCGAATGAAATCCCCTCATCCGGTAGACTCCAAGAAAACCACCCTATACCATAACAAAGACAACGAATTACCTTAACCCTGAAGATTCTAAGGGTTTAGAAAGCCCCACAATGACACAAGATAGATCTGTCAAAACCCTTCCCAAAGCCTTTAATCTTCACCTGCAAAAACAAAGTAATTGAAGCAGGACTAACCCAAACCTCCCTAGCCACCCCAAATAAATTGGGCCAAAGGAAACGGGCACTACCAAAGTGACGAAATATGGGATCGCCAGATTCAGCATAACTCCTACACATCATATGTCAATTCGAAGAAATAGACTTACCAGGCCTATGCAGAAGGCTTACATTTCTGCAGCACGTCGCTAGTGTTGAGTTTATTAAGAAAAACGGGCCAAACAAAAGCTCTAATGTTAAAAACTAAAAAGGACCCAAGATTTCCAAATAAAGGAAGACAAGAAAAAAGGAGTAAATGGTCATATCAAATGAGAATGAAAAGATCTACACAAAAATGGCCCGTATCCTCGAACACCCAAGAATCAGGATATAAAGACAACCATACTTGGGTGAGTGTATCAAGAAGCATAACCACCTATCCCGCGTCCTGCTCATTAACATGGCAAAAGAAGTGGAAATCCTGGGAAATTTCATGAGACGCACCCCTCACAAGGAAGTCCAAAATCAGAGCCAAAATAGCCCAAGAGAGATAATACAGACCGGGAAACACCGACTACAAAGATATTTGTCCTACCCACACATCTTCCCAAAGCTAACACACTCCTTACCCATTGGTGGAGAAATGTACATAGGCTTTTATGAGTCATAAAAATGTATAATGTGCTTGGAAAATAAGTTCTAAATGCAACTGCAACTGATAAAAAGCATAGATCTTTGTTTAGGTGGTTTTCATTTGCAACGCATAGTTTATCAAGGAACTACACGGGTAAATAAATCAAAAATGTACATTAACCAAATATAAGATGCACGTACACGGCTGATGTCGAATAATACTTTTGCACCTCTCAGTGCGTACATGAGGCAGAAGATTGAAACACACTAATGCAGAGGAAGACTTAAGTTTTCAAGCAGCTGCAAAAAAAAAAGAATAACATGAGTACTGATATATATACTAGATGGTTAGGAAGAATATACGAGACTAGTAAATGAATGTAACTAATACCACAATGTTAGAATAAATTTAGGGAAGATAAAATTCAAAAAATAAACATGTCTGGATGACAATAAATAGTACCAAAATGTACCAAAATTAAAGACATGTTCTTAAAATATGAGTACAGATCGAGTGCGGAGAGGTTCTCGTTCCCATTATGATATTCCTCTATTTGGATAGCATTTTGATTGATATTTGGAATCATGTATGAGATTAGGACCTAATAGGTTCCTAATGGTGGAATCCGAATCCTCTGTTACTGGTTTATCACTTTTCTGGAGTATCAATATGGTAAAAAGGGAAAGATATCCATATCCTTTTAAATTAACTAGGAAAAAAGCAAAAATGATTTGATTACATATTCTAAGCAAAAAGAGGTGTCCAATGATTAGGATGTAGAACTCCAATTTTGGAAATAAAACAACTTCCATAGTCCACACACACACACTCTCTCTCTCTCTCTCTCTCTCTCTCTCTCTCTCTCTCTCTCTTTATATATATATATATATATATATATACACACACACACACACACAAGTACGTAGTTAGTAAGATTTTCTCATAAGCTTTTTCCCTTGCAACTAGAGTAGCTAGGTTGTTTAATCCTCAGATTTGGCATTGTTCCTCCATTGGTGCTATCTCTTAAAACATATATTTTCTGTTGTGAGTTGTGACTTTATGACTACAGGCAGCCATGCTTATATGCTTGCTATATGGTATTTATCTAGCGTGACATGACTCCTAGAGTCCTGTTTAAAGGAGCATACTACCTCTTAAATTTTTAAAATCTAGAATCTTTTGATATGCTATTGTTCCTTCATTGGTGCTTATCTCACTCCGTTCCAAAAAAAAGATAGTCAAAGTTCCAAAAATATTTTATTTACCCCTCTAGCAAAGCAACAAAATCTCCGCACTCTGTATTCATATTTTAAGACCCTATTCATTAACAACTTACACCACAGCTTGCTGGAAGCAAATTCAACAACGCAAATGCATAAGTATTTTTGTTGGTTATCAAAAGTAGAAGGATATGCAGAGATTAGGGTAAGTGCTAAAATCTTGAAAATAAAAATCACAGCTAGCAAAGCAAAGCTTAATAGAAATTAATGCAACCATACACCAGAGAACAATGATAGCATAGATATCCTGTAATTTTTTTGCTACCCTAGAGAGAATGACAAATCAATTTCACTATTTTATTTAACCTCAAGAGAGAACAAATCCAAAGAACTGTCTTAAAGTCTAAAAATGTATTTTAAGAAAATAATTTAGGAAGATGCTAAAAAATATGGTTCAAATCTTTACGAGAAAAGCTGAAATCAAACAACAAAAGGAAGAGGAAACACATGGACCAAATATAAAGTGAACAATATAGCAGTAGACAAAAATGTGCCTAGCATCTAAATCTGAATTACAATTTTTTTCCATAAGAATATCAATCATATGACTTCTCAAATTCAAGAGCCAAACTGAGATAGAAAAGTAATGGAATAAAAAAATTGACTTACATATTGAACACTATAATGATTGGAATTCCCAAAATCATCTTTTTGTAGTTAGCTCAAACAATCTATGACAATTTTGTGAGAAAGAAATTTGGGGACGAAGAAAGTAAGATTTAAATTCAAAACGTTTGGAAGATACAACTTAAGGAAGTGCTGTAGTGCTGCAGAATGACCACATTTGAATGTCTAACAATGACCTATAAATGGCTTATAATTATTGAGACACACTAACCTGAATTGGAGATCGGGGCTTATAAGCCAAGGGCTTGTGACAATACGCAGTCTGCAATGTTTTTAGTCCGAAGAAGACATATAACGAAACTCTTTAAATGATATGAACATTCAGATGGATACAAATAAACCCTAATTTGCAAACGAAGAGGAATTTACCTGGCTTAAAGCTTCGAGCTGGAGCAATTATTTGGTGGACTATCAAAGGAGCCCTAATTTTTTCTTGAGAAGGACAGAAATGAATTCGGCATGAGGGACTTGGAGAAGAAAGCGACCGGGAATTGGGGAAAATAACTAGGGCGGGAAAGGGGAAAAGTATCAAGTGCGGGAAAGAGGAAAAATCAGTGCGCCAAAAAAAAAACAGGCCGCGTGTTTGAAATTATAAGGCGTCAACGAAAAATGGGTTAATTTTGTCAAGTGCCTCTAGATGATAATTAATTATATAACACTTTGAAAAGCCTTAATAGACCACTTTATGAGGCATTTTGAAAAATAATTTGATAGGTAGTAAAATGACATTTATAAAAGCCCTAATAAATAATTTTATGAGGCATTTCTAAATATTATTGATAATTGATAAAATGACACTTGTAAAGGCCCCAACATATTGTTTTTTGAGGCTTTTTGAAAAAAGCCTCTTGCAAGGTGTCACAATATCTTATTTTTCTTGTAGTGGCGAGGCGCAGAAGAAGCTCTAGACTCATCAGCATGAGAGCCACCAGATGTGTCTCCCTCTTCATCATCGGCGTCTCCGTTTTCCTGAGCAGCTGTGTTGCTCGGACCCGCTTCATCAGTTCTGAGACTAGTACCCCATACAGGAGGGGGAGGAGGAGCAGCCATCTCTTGTTCCCAGGGGTTGTCCTGTCTGCTTGCCAAGCTTAGCCTCGGAAGCTCACGACTGCCACTTCTCGAGCCCAACCAGCCCGAGGGGAGGATCGCATTTCTGTTCCCATGGGTTAGAATTTGTTGACCAACATCACTCAATCTGCGGGAAGTATTCTTTGGGACCAGAAGATCCTGGCCCGGGGCCGTCCGAGCATCGAGACCATGAACCCGTCGAAATTCCGCTTCCAAAGCCCGAGGAACAACCAATCCTGAACTATCAATGTCCTCGCCTACCTCCAGCAGGCGAACATCCACTCCATTGGTTATATGATGGCCCAGGAGATGTCTCAAATCATGCCGGATGGAGCGAGACGGCCCCTCAGCAGCCACCATAACCCATGCCAGATACCCAAGAGATAAAAGCATATAATCCGAATATGGGTATGCTACCTCCAGTCTGTCAGCATCTCTAAGCCACATGTCCTGGATATTGGAACCCAGACGATCATTAGTGAACTCCCTTCCCATGTATATAGGGCGGGAAGTGTCTGGGATCACTTGCTCCCTTCCAAACTGCCGCAAGATCCGGTCGGGCTGGTAAAAAGAAGTCCGATAAAGGCCCAGCATCACCACTTGGCTATACTCATCTGAGTGACGAAGAAAAAGCCGGATCTCCCAGTGGCGGACGACCCAGATTATATCCATTGAGCCCCGACGATAGAAGTGATTGGTCCAGTCAATATCAGAATAATTAGTCTGGGGAAAATGCCCGCGCATTCCATAAAAGGAAGGATCATAAGCAGCTCCGAACGGCACGGGAGCCTGGACCCAAAGAAAATGCTCTTCCAGCCACATGTGGATCAGAATAGGACTGCCAGTAGGGAACAATTCATTCCCAGCAGCAAAAGCAGTCAGGCCCGTGAGAGTCTCTGCCAAAATCACCGGAACGATGTTCAGCCGGCGATCCCGAGCCTGTAATGCTAAGTCTACGACCCGCTCATCTACTAATCCGGGTAGACCAACTATCAAATATCTCCCTACTAAGCAGAGAAAAAGCGCTGTTAATCTACGCCGCTGATAGTCCACGTCGTCTTCAATATATTCTGTGAAGGCTCCAGGAAGAACCATCAAGTTAAAAAAGTCCCCATTAATGAATCCTGGAGTAGCCCGGCGGGTAGAATTGAAGAGCTCCCTAATAGCCATGTACGGACGCCTTCTGTAGGCGGGTACCGCGATCTGGCGAGTAGGTGCCACTCCAAGCATAGCACAGAACTCCTCGAAGGTGGGACACATCTCGTTCATGCCAAAATTAAACAAGTGATCCGTAGGAGACCAAAACCTGGCGGCTCCCCTCAACATGTCCCAATTGATTATGACGTTCCGCCAGGATAAAAGGCACCTGAACCCGAAAAGATGTTCAAACAATTCCCTTTCGTCAGATCGCAAAGAAAGGATCCAGAAATCCAGAGCATTTTCATAAACCTCAATCTCCAGAGCCGTAGGAATGCGGGCGGCCATTTATAAGAGATGTGAGAATTTTATCGTGGCTGAATGAGGCTATGGCAAGCAATGACAGAGGCTGATGAATTTAGAAAGAAAGAACGAACTGAATTGGCGAGGAACTGAGCTCATTTCCGCCAGAATTTATACCGCAAACGGAGAAGACGGACAATTCAGCGCATAGTGCCCAAATAGTGACGAAAATAGTGTCTGCATAGGAAAACCATGGTGCCACCAAGAAGCCTCTTGGTGCCGCACCATGGCCTTCATTGGCAGCACCAGAAAAGTCCACTGTGTTGTGAAAATTCCGCCCGGTATCCTGGTTTGGTGATCCGACAATCTGCTGTTTCTGCGTCTGATCGTGGAAGGAAAAGAGAACCTACAAAAGGAAGCTACGAGCACGGACTCAACAGCCACAATGCACCGAATGAATAAGGGATTCGGCCATATTTCCCGTTCCGATATCACCCGAAAAGCCCGCTCTTATCCAAAGGTGTATTCTTAAAAATCCCTTTTTTCAGAGTACAGCGTGCCATTACATTTTAGATGTTTGGTATAGTTTTATTTTCTGTGTGAATTTATTTTTGCATGTGTAACATACTGCATCATATACATTATATTGCATTATATCATAATGTTTGTACATGTTTCTTTTACAAAAACAAAAACAAAAAAAAAAGATACTAATGTTCGCAGGAATCCAAAGCTAATGTGCTCGGGACGACTGGCTTCTGGGAAAACCACCACCCCTGACCCTGGGACCCGTTGCGAATCCTCGACCTCTGCCCCGACCGCGGCTTGACCCATCATCATCATCATCGTCATCATCATCATCGTCGTCATCTCGACGTCGGGCGCGACTGCGCTCCCCTTACAAGAAAATTCATCAGCCAATTTCTGATATAACTTGCTGATGCTGAAGAAGCCCCGCAACAGTTTCTTGTAAGTAGACACGTTCACAAAAAAAAATGAAAATGAAAAAAATGTTAGTCCCGAAAGAAAAAAATGCTAGTCTCGAAAAAAAAATGTGAAAAAAATAATAAATAAAAAAGGAAAGAGACAATAAAGGTGGATGTGTCTACCGAACGAGCCTGCTCCGGGACGTGACGCTCCTCCGGGATCTCGACATCAGGAAGAACCTGCTCTACTAATCCACCGCCCCATTCATACTGAAAAGTAGAGAAAATATCATCGGGCTCCGTAAACATCAGGTTCTCATCGAGACGTGAAAGGGATGACCCAGGCCTGACAGTAGCATCAGAATGCCGCCTGGGCACAACAGGAGCAGGAGGAGGGGGATGCAGCTCTAATCTCAGGAAATCCTCGTATGACATCACTGGATAATCTGTCGCGGGAACGAGGTATTTCCCCAAGCATTGAGACCGGTCGGGCCGCTCAGCTCTATCACCCAAGCAGAGGCCAAGGGGCACCAGGCACCACCGAGCCATTAGAAAAGATTGGTGCCGACGATTCACCCGCCGCCCATGTACAAAGAATCCACCATGATGGAAACCATCAATATCCCGGTGCCGAGCATCGAGTAGTATGATAATGACCCTCCGTGCCTTCCTGTGGAAGAAAATGCACCGAGCCAGATCGAGCCAACTATTCGCTCCAAAGACTCTTTCCCTCGGTATTGCAACCACCGTCATCGCTTGATCGACCGTTGTCGCCAACATATTGGGACACATACGGAGGCTGGTAGACCCGTCGAATGAGGCGCCCCGGTGAAAATCTGAAGAATGAGAAGGCCCGCACTGCAAAAAAAAAAAAAAGAATATATAATATATATATATATATATATATATATATATATATATATATATATAATGATACATAAAAAAATGAATGAAAAATCAGGAAAAGGCATGTACCTCCCACGCCGGGGCAAACCCATTCAGGGTCGGTGAATCATTCCGGCTGGCTCTGTCCATGGAAGCATATAATTCAACCAAACCAGCCTGTCCCCAATCATACAAAGGGATCCGATCGAAATCTGTAAGGCAAGCTAAGACGGAGGCTCTCAGGGTGACAGAGGAGTTGGCAAAGAGCGAGGAGCCAAGAAAGAAAAAGAGAAAAGCTCGTGCCACTCGAGTAACAAATTGCCATCATCGCCAGTACCCGACATTATTAAGAAGCCATTGCCGAACGCTGCTGATGTATATCTCGTCCGACGATTTGAAGCGAGGCTCGAAGCCCAGGAGGTCCACGATCTCCTCCCTACGATGTCGGAGAGTAAAATCAAGAGCCATGGTCTCCCCTATACTGGTAGGGATTCCCGTAATCGCGGCAAAGTCGCAAGGGGTCATGGTCGCCTCCCCCCAGCTGAAATGAAAAGTGTGGGTGGTGTCCCACCAGAAGTCCCGAAGCACATCGAAGACAGGAAGAAAGTTGGTGAAATGGGTGAAGGAATGCAAAAAGGTGCTGAAACCCGAGCCCTCTACCAACGACTGTGCAGCTTCGGGTAACATGTCAAAAATTTCAGCCACATCAATATAAGATACCCGCACTCTTTCGAACTTCATGCGAACCTGAAAGGAAAAAAAAAAGAGGTAAGTTCTCTACCCTTATTTTTTTCTCTGTACAGTTCTTTAAGTAAATAATGAACATATTGCATGTTTTATACCCCATGACTTTTTACAATAAATTCTTTTTTTAAAAAAAAGGAAAAAAAATCTTGTTCATAATAAAAAAATATAATGATAGATAACAAAAAGGAAAAAATAAATAATCCTTTAAATCGTTATATACCATTTTCATACATGTACATAAATTTACATGTAAATAAACATCATTCTTTTTCAAAAATCATAAAAAACCATTAAAAAACAATTTTTATATGTAATTTATTTTGCATATACATAATTTATTTTGCATCATAAAAATGCATATTAGAACTGCATTTGCCATGTATATAATAAAATGTGAAAAATTCATGCATCATCTTATAAGTATTCTACATTGCATTTGCATCAAGTAGAATAATTCATGCATTCATATTTTGCATTTCATTTGTCCAATAAGCTGCCATAGGAGTACGCTAAAAAGAAGGTAAAGTACCACCAATCATCAAAATAAATATCTTTGTGGTATTTACTATACCCCTGCAGCAATTGCGTGCTTGAAAAATAAATTTAAGGGCATGAAAAATATCTGTTTTGTCCTGTTTTTATCCGAAAATATGCCCGAAAAGCGTTTCGGAAAAATTAAATTTATACTCCGAATATTCCGTTTCGCGATTCTATTGCATGCAAAAATATGATTTAGTGTAAAACATGCATCATATAGCCCCATTTGCATTTAGAATATAAATCATGCATAGTAGGGTCAAATAGTGACCACTAGTTCAAATCATGCATCGCAAAAATAAATCATAGAAATTGCATACATTATCACTCAATTACATCATTTAGGCATAAATAGGACATGCATATGCATTACTAATAAAGTCAAGAGTGCTCCAAAAGTCCCAAACAGTGCAGGAATTTAGCAGATCTGAAAAATAGCCAGGAAAATTGCTAGAAAAGAGAAATCTTACAGTGGTTAAGGGAAGGTTGGACACGTGGGTGTCCCGATCTCGCAGAAGGTTGCCCCAGTCATCCTTAGAGTACGGATAATTGAGCCTATTCCGAACCAAGCTAGGAGGTTCTCTCCTCCTCCCACCAGATTCTGGGCGCATCGGTGCTTTCCCCTTCCTGGATCGCGAAGAAGATGTCATCTGCTAAGTAAAACACTGAAATTGGCGGAAGAAAATCGAGAAAAGGAGCAAAAAAAAAGAAAAAAAAAAAAGAAATGGCAACGGCGAGAAGAAAAGAAATGAAGAAAAGAGAAAGAGGAGCAGTAGCCCCTTTCTCCCACACTCCCGTCAACCATATAAGGGAGAAATAGGGAAGTTTCCCTTTTCCCCCTCCAAAGTTTGAAGCTGCAACACTTTGGTCCTCGAGTTTCAAAATTTTCAAAATGGTCCCTGAGCCTAACAGAAAGTTAACAAAGTCAATCTTGTTAACTAAAATTTGCAACCATTCACCAAAGGACAAAGGAAATAATATCCCCAGCAGATCAAAAAAAAAAAATCAAAGGAAGAAAAAATCAAAGGAAAAGAAAAGAAAAAAAAGTGAGCAAGAATAAAATTCCCAGCACAGGCCGAACTACGTTTGGTCTGATTCCTTGAAAAAAGGATACGTGAGGCGACCTATCTTTATAGGTCCGACCATCACAAAAAAAAAAAAAAAGAATAAATTCCCAAAGAAGAGTGGCAAAATGTCGAATCACCGAATCCACCCCAAGCAAAAGGTAAGTCAGATTCCTACCCGACTTCTAGAATAATTTCCTTTTTAGGAAAATTTGAAAAAAAAAACTTTGCTTTGTTTTTCAAAATAAAAAAAAAACTCTCTTTCAAATTGAGTTTTGATTTCAAAACACAAAAAAAAAAAGAGGAATATTTCAAAACACAAAAAAAAGAGGAATATTTCAAAAACACAAAAAAAAAAGAGGAATATTTCAAAAACACAAAAAAAGAGGAATATTTGAAAAACAAAAAAAAACAGGGAGAGCGAAAAGAAAGAGGAAGGAAAAAGAATGTTTTCCACTTCACAATTTTCGAAAATACTTGAAGAATGATCAATTTGCCGTGCTCGGCGACGGATCTTTATCTGGCCGAGCTTTTCGGATATTTGAAAGTTTTCGGTTATGTGTGGAAAGGAGGCGACCACCGACATAACTTAGAAAATTCTTCTTAACACGCTTCAACGACAAGGTATTGACCGGTTGAAATGTGGTGGCGTAAAAACATTCAAATCTTCATACCGTATTTGACAACGGTTTCGGACCGGAAGAATACGGCTTTTTCGAAAACACAAAAATCTTTTTCCGTTGTGTTCTCGATCGGGCTCGACCCGAAGAACATGACATCCTCACTTTGGTTGTAGTTTAGGTTTTGGCCTGAACTACGCTTGGTCTGATTTCCTTTAATAGGGAATACGTAGGCAGCCTACATTAGTAGGTCCGACCATCAGAGCACATTAAATTCACATCTGCTTAAAACTTCGATAATTTTTTATAACCGACTAAAAATGTCTAGGTTATAGAGTTTGGATAGCATGTTCACTGTGCATTATAACTGCTACCAATTGCATTCTCCCGTTCTTAAATGAACGAAATTGGAGAGTCTCTTGTTTATCAACGATGTTCGTCTACTCAGTAAGCCTTAAGGTTACCCGTAGACTCCATCGTTGAGGGGCTCTGTAGACACCCCAATTTCGTACCCCTGGTATGTGACTGACATAAAATATCAAGAACTGTTAAAACTTAACAAATGTCAAGTTGCAGGAGTCAAAAATGCGAAAGGAAAAGCAGGATGCGCGAAACAGTGAACTGCAGGGGGGTAAAGTGCAAAATTTTCGAAGGTTTAAAGGGGCATGGTGCCGCACCAAGGGGTGCCTTGGCCGCACCATCCCTTGCACTATGCGTTGTCTCAGAAGCCGAATTGTACAAGTCTTAATGCACGAAGTACAACTCACCAATGCACGGAGAAGAAACTGAAGAATTCCAGCCGTGTCCTCAGCCCTCAGTATAAATAGAGGGTCCCGGCCTCTCATTTGCGTTGCTCATTCCTCCGCGATTTTTAGATCGCAGCGAAGCTCTGCTTCGATTCCTTCGATATCAATAGTACGAGAGGTGCGAGATAGGTGAGTGGAAGCCCCTATAGTCTCCAAACCCCGTCCAAACTCTGCCAAATCAAAAACCCATAGGTTATAAGTGATCCCTAGCCTAGTTGTTAGGTATCCACCTCACTTCCCCAGTCCAAAAATCCCAAAGTAAGCCGTTACTCTGCCCGAGTAACGAGCTAAAAAGTCAAAAACTAAGTCTAGGTTCCGCCCAACCAAAAAGGCCAAAACCTACCCAAATAAGTTGTCACTCTGCCCGAGTTGATAAGCCCAAATCTCAGAAATCAAGCCATCTACCAATTCAAAACAAAAAGACTCCCTCTCCCTGAAGGACAGAGCGAGCACACCGCCGCTCTAAAAGGTAATACCTTTAAGAGCGTATTTTATTTTATTTGTATTTTTTGTCTTTTATTTATTTTTCAAAAGTTGTTATTTAAATCCGGCGCAATGTAGCCAATATAAGCCGTTGTGCTGCCCGGATTAGATTAGGAAATATTATGTAAAAGAGCCGTTATAATGGCCAAATATTCTTAAATATGTCTGTAATTATTGGAAAGAGGCGGCTGCGAGTCCGTAAATAATGTGGCCACGAATGTATTTGTTTAAATTTCTCTTGTCATTATAATATCTTATTTATTTGCTAGATAAATATAACAATAAGCATACTTCACCAAAAACGCTTTTGAGATCGAAGGGCGAGTTGGGTGCCTAGCACCTTCCCAACTCGTAACTTAGCCTCCGAACCCGCTTTTAAAAATCTCTGGTTTTATTTTTCTGGTTTTTCTTTATTTCTGCCTTAAAATAAAGATGACGACTCTAAAACTTTCAAGATCCAAGGCCTCGCAACATTCCCTCTTTGCACTTTCCTCGTTCTCCCTAAAAAGGGAGATACGGAATGGAGGGTGATGCATTCCCATATCCCGGTATCCCCTAAACAAGGGATAACTTGATGCGGGAAACCCATAGCTCCCATAGTGATCTGAATGGGCCATAAGGCCATTTTCAATAAATCCAAAGTGGGGGCGTCGCAATATCCTTTCTTGCACTTCTCCGTTTTCCCCTAAAGAAAACAAGGGAGAATGGGAATGGAAGGGTAATGCATTCCCATATCTTGTTATCCCTGAACAAGGGATAACTTGACATGGGAAACCATTAGTTCCCATTTTGGATAAAAAATCCACTCAGGGCAACCGAGGCACATTCCAACGTGCTAATATAGACAGCACTCCTCTCGCACTTTGGATTTCGCCTTCCCTAAACAAGGGAGGGTGGAACGAGAGCGTGGTGTCCCCGCATCCGCACGCACGCCGCACCCTATCGGTGGCGCGCTGGGGCGGAGCATCCCGAACCTCACAAGAGGCAGTCAATCCTACATTCTTGGTCGAACGACTCATGGAGAACAATTTCTCCTTGACAATATTGTTGGCGCAAAGATTTTAGATCTTTTCCACAGTTCTGGACTCGTCTCCATCCTCTGCTTTGGCGAAGAATTCTACCGACCTTCGGTCGACCTAATTCTACTCAAGGATGCACACTGCCAAGAGATGGTAAAAGCCTCCACTGGCCGTATTCGAGGTATCGATCTTGTCCTCAATAACTGACCTTTTCAAGAGTTTTCAACCTTCCTTCTGTTGGTCCCGACTCCATCAATGATTTTGTTCTCAACGAATCATGGCTGCACCGTACTGGCCACCAATCTCGAAATGACTATAGTATATGGGACATCTTTAACTATCCCTTGGACATGTACTGTGTTGGAGAGATTCTGAGCCAATGCCTTCTATTTCATGAACCTGGCTCAGGAAGCGACACTAGAAGACTTCGGAACTTCACCATTTCCGTTCTTGACTCTCATGTCATCAACTGGTCTGAAGTAGTCTTCTCTCTCATCTGTCGGTCTTTTAAGCGAAGACGAGTGAATGGGTCTGGTATTCTCAAGTACGCTAGGATAATCAGTTACTTCCTATGCTCCTACCACACCATTCGTTCCACGATTCACAAGGACGAACGCCTTCCTATCACTAGAGAATTGCTGATCACTCGAGAATTATTCGACAATCGAAGCTTTTCTGGTCAGGATAAAAACTATTCTCTAGATTCTAGCACTGGTTTTGGAGATTCAAATTAGGTTGTATTATTCAGAAACTATTAGTACTTTCTTCCGTTAGTTAGTGTCTTTTTCTCCAGCTATCTACTCTATTATACTGCATCTTTTCTATTACCCTTCTTTATTTTTTGCTTGCAACTGTCCTTCAGGTTTTATTCTTAAAGTGCTTGCAACCATTAAGGACGAGAGTTATATGACATATACATATAACTTAAGGAGGAGAGTATAAAAAGAGTGATAACCTTCCTTTCGTAAGGAGGTGAATTGACTTAACTAAATTCCAAATGAACACACAAAATAAATGTGATAATTCACCCTAAGCTGATTCTTTGTGAATCATGCTCAGCCTTTGTGGCACTTCTGTTGAAAACCTTGTTTAAAACTAAAACCCTCTGTTGAGTCCTACCTTCAACAGAAATAAAAAGTTTTTTCAAAAAATTGATTTTCCAAAAATTGATTTTTCAGAAAATTGATATTACAAGCAATCCTTATTTTAAACGCCTTCAAAAACATACATCTTCTTAAGGATTCGCTACTCTTACTTGCCAAAACAAGCTTTTATTCTATAAAAATTTATGTGCAAGTAAGACTTCTAAAAACCTTTTAGATCCTGTCCAAAACTCTTTCAAATCTAAAGTGATCTAAATTGTTTTTACTATTGCATTACATGTTCAGTACTTTGATTTATCGAGTCTCTAATAGCAATAGTAGACTATACCAAAGCCATCGCTTATATGTAATTATCAACATAGGACATGTCTTGAGATAAAATGATCATTCATTGTAGACATGCTATTACTATGTCTGATAAATGATTTAGTGCTTTGTATATGTCATTTTGTAATGGTTCCAAGAAAATAGGAGGAGATTGTTGATTATTGGAATATTCTTCTTGATAATTCAATTATCACTTTGCATATTCTACATATGTTGATTTGTTTGCCCCCATTACAAGTGAGTCTTCACGAGTGGCTAAAAAGGTCCTGCATCGTTAGCGTTAGCGTGGCAACTCGTGTTGATATCACATAGGTCTCAGATTTAGTTCAACCTAATCTAGTCCTACCTTCCTATATGATGATCAAGACAGACCAACACTTCAGAAAGCACTTAGCACCGGAAGACTTGCAGCTATGTCAAAAGCCTTCAGTGGCAGAAATGCCACAAGTTAACATGCTCGCACTGGCAGACATCAGTTCTCCTGTAACGGAAGACTTGTTTCACTGGCTTGAAACTTTCCAACGGCAGACTTTATAATCTGCACGTGCTACAGAGAAATGTCAAGAAGCTGCTCAAATCAAGACAAATATGTCTGTGCCTCAAAAAGCCTGACATACTCAAGGCTACAAGACTTTCTCTCACTCAAGTACTCTGTTAAAGTCAAAAAGCAATTACTTTATTGAACAACCCACCTAACAGTGCAACAGACGTCAGACCTACTCTTCAGAGACTTATCAACATAGTCTGACAGACAACGAGTTCCAAGATCTATAGGACTAAATCTCTGCTCCAAACAATCAAAGATCTTATGGACAAAGATCTCTATTCGATAGTCTTCAACCACTACATCTTCAACTGATAGAAATCTTCGAGTCTTCATCTCTCAACGATCATATTGATTCTCGCCTATATAAACCCTCTCTCTTGCTCAATGAAAAGTGTGGAAAAACTCAGAAACGGAGCAACGAGTAACTCAATCCACTCAAGAACTTCATAGAAAATAAATCATAAAAGAGATCGTCTTCACCAACGCATCTCTGATTTCCACAACAGATTGTAGTGAACTCATCCAGGTCTTAGCAAAACACTCTCAATGGATTGCTAGGAAGAAAAGCTTGGAAAAGAGAAGAGATTGATCAGAAACTTCAATAGGCAGAGATCAAGATCTGAAGATCGATGTTAGACAATGTCTGAGGAAAATGAAGAGCTGTCTGTAGATATTGCATTCATATCTTCATATTTGTATCCCAATAAAAATGTTGTTGATTGTGCAAATATCAATAATCATGGGAGGATGAGTGCTTTGCACTCAATCGTTCAGATATATTTTTTACATCTGAACGACCTTGAAAATCATCTTCTCATAACAGTTTCTTGGTTTCGTCTCCTATTGTCCTTTGCAACTTAAAGATCCTTGAATGGATAATTAAGTAAGGATTGTGACTTAGGAAGACAAAGCCAGAAAACTGGACATAAATTATTTAGACTGATGTAATATGTAATTTATATTTGAATAAATTCATATGTTCTTAAATGCTTTATCTCTCAGTCCTTAAATATCTATGAGCTTTTTATAAATGATTTATCTCCAGTCTTCAATGGCAGTATTTATAGCAGGTGCAGTCAAAAGGATCCGTTGGAGAAGACGAAGGCTTCAACAGCTCTTTTATGAATGCATTAAATGCATGGGGCTGTCAGTCAAGAAATTCGTCTTCACAGATATCTAGAGTAGGGAATGATTTCTGAGATCTTCGAAAAGTGGGCAATCTAGATGTCAGATCTGAGAGCTTGTTGCGACGCAGGTGACGTCTGCTTTCGCTTTCCTGCCATCGCTCGAGGCGAAAAGTCTTCTCGCTGAAAGTTGCTTTCTTTCTACGGCTTGATATGTCAGGGAATGTCTCAGTTTAAATTCAAAACAGTGATGAGATAAATTTAAACTGATCCAATAAATCGTTCAAGGATAGGACACGTCATGATAGAGACCGTGGACACAAGGTCCGCTGTAAGCTTTGAGCGTGTCTTCCTAAGTGAAGCCGTGAAGAGGTCTTCGAACCTCAGAAGTCCTATAAAAACTATATTTGGCAAAGTTCTATACACAGTTGCCACGCTAATCGATACGCAGCCCGATTAGCCACTGAAGTATAAAACTAATGTAATGTACTGAACATATATAAATCTAACATAAGAATCAACAGACCGAAAGGGTGAGTTGGGTGCCTAGCACCTTCCCAACTCGTAACTTAACCTACAAACCCGTTTTTACAATCTCTGATTTTTCTTTTTTGGTTTTTCTTTATTTCTTCCTTAAAATAAAGATGGCGACTCTATAAAACATTTTGGATCCAGTGGGGCATCGCAACACTCCTTTCTTGCACTTTTCCGTTTTCCCCTAAAAAATGGAGAATGAGAATGAAAGGGTGAAGTATTCCTATATCCTGGTATCCCCTAAAAAAGGGATAACTTGATATAGAAAACCCAAAGCACTCATAGTGATCCGAAATAGGCCATAAGGCAATTTTCATAAAATCCATAGTGGGGCCTCGCAACATTCTTTCTTGCACTTTCCATTTTTCCCTAAACAAGGGAAGATGTGAATGAAAGAGTGATGTATTCATGCATCCTGGTATCCCCTAAAAAAGGGATAACTTGATACAGAAAACCCAAAGCTCCCATATGGACCAAAAATTCACTGAAGTTACCGAGGCGTATTCAACGCGCTATTTTAGACAGCACCCTTTCCGCATTTTTAATTTCGTCCTCCCCTAAACAAGGGAGGGTGGAATGGAAAGTGTGGTGTCTCGCTTCCGCACGTACGCGCACCCCTATCCAAGGGCGCGCGGGGCGCGGGCGCACTCCGGGAACCCACACTTCGCTCAAAGGACATCAAAAGGTACGATGCTAGAAAAAGGGAGAAGAAAATGAAGAACAAACAAAACACACAAATGACGTGTGTCAAATCGTCTAAATTAATGCTCCTACTTCTCAAATAATGAGTATAAGGTATGTCGGGATCGTATCCACAGGGAACGTCGTATTTATTTTCTTAAGAATTGTGATAAAACAAATGAAACTTACGATTGATGATTGTTTAATCTAAACTACTAATTAACGAAAGAGAAAATTGAAACTGAATTTAAAATACTAACTATAAACAAAACATAACATAAAATAAAGGTCCAACTAAGGAATCAATTTCCATCTCGATTTACACGACTGATCATTGATGCAAAAATGTCTCGTTCAATTACAAATAAACCGACTATAGCTGTCGTCAAACGCCTAGCACCCAATTTTCCCTTACAATATCGATAATTAACAAAAGTTCGTTAGCTACCACCTAACCGGAATACAACCCCCGAGACGCTCGTAAGATTTAGGAATCTCGATTGCACTATGAAAAGAAAGACCCGATTCTAAACAGTGCATACTGAAGCAGTATCATTTAATTTAGATTATTCGTTCCCGCAACAGGGTTTGATTATGCTTGTGATGCCTAAAAAAGTGTTACTTGCTACTGTATTGAAACTTAAGGACAATTACGGATCAACGGATTCAACTAGCTATAGACCATTGCATGCACTAATTAAAATTCGAGCCCTGAATAGTAATTAATCACAACAATCATGCAACGTGAAAAGTAGAGAACAAAAAAATACTTACAAATGAACGAGATTAATCACCAATTCGATCTCACAGTAGTCAAATAACGAAACTTCAATTGCTCATTGACTGGAGAAGTAAACTAATTACAACCCTACTTCAATGAAAACAAACTTCCAACGACTCTTGTTCCTAGTAAGTATTTTTCTCTCATTTTCCTCTCTAGTTGTAGAGTTCTCTCCCCCTTTCCTTTGAAGAATTTCTTTCTATTTATAGGGGAAAATATAGAGGAAGTTTTACCCACTACTACCATTACTCCATGATCTAGGCCACTATCCCATGTTTCTTAAGACTAGGGCCTCAAACAACTATTCAAAGATTGGCCAAAAAGAAAGAAAGAAAATAATAAAATCCTAACATAATAAAACCAAAATATTAAATGAGTCATTAGCTCACAAAAAACTTAAATTCTAAAGATATTAATGTTTGAGCTTGAAAATCTCGTCAGTCATTTCCGCGTGCCTACGTGCTATTTGATTTACAAACTAGTTGCTTCCAGCATAATTTTTAGCCTTCCGCATGCCCACGTGTTAACTCTTGAACTTATTGTTTCTTCAAAATATCTCTTTTGCTCCACTTTTCTTTTCCAAGTCACTAAAACATCTATAATCATCAAGCAAACACAAAACAACCACAAGTGTAATATTTACTTACAAATTAAGCACAAAATCAACTAAAAATATCACGCATATGCACTTATCAAAATTCCCCCACACTTTTAACAATGCATGTCCTCAAGCATCTAGAATCACGATAAATATGATATCTCAAACAACCTCAAGGACTAACATTGCTCCAATACTTGTCATCAAATGTGCATTTTCATATTGAAACTCAAAATTCAATCAAAGTGATGGACATTCTATAATGTTTCAAGCTAGATTGATTCGCATGTCTCCAAAAATATCCTTCAACACCCACATATGCAAGTCTAAACTATCTTCACGGGAGCACACAAGTGTTTAATGTATCATAAAGCACTCAAGTCACACAACATAATCACATTACCATATTCTTGCAAATTGATCAAATCTTCATCACTAAATATGAGTCCAAATGCATCAATCAAAAGGTCTTTTAAGGATTGTGACGGGGCTAGGGGTGTAAAAGGTAGGATATAAGGAATTTAAAGTGGTGAAAATATCAAAGAAAATGCAAATAACCACATAAGCTATTTCCAAGTCATCCATCAGCTATTGTCACAAATGAAGCATAGCAATGACTTTAATCAACATAAAACTGAATTGCACATTTTACTTGACTCATGTTGTCTTCCTTTGAAGTGTTGCTACATTCTTCTTCTTTTTTTTCTTTCTTTCCTGCCTTTTTTCTTTTCTTTTTGGAAGCATCACAACAGGACCTTTTTTTTCGCTTTCATAGAACATGACTCATGAATAATTCGCTCAATTAAACAATCATCATTTGCTGCTTCACACCATATATAAGAATGAGACTTTGTAATACACTCAGTCATATGCAATTCCTTTGACTTAAAAAAACGGCTATCAAAGAAAGGCTAAAGGTTCATTATATTCGGGTTTAAACAAAGAAACGGATAAGGCTCAAAAGAGTTTATGTTGATTATTGGAATATGCTTCTTGATAATTCAATTATCACTTTGCATATTCTACATATGTTGATTTGCTTGCCCCCATTACAAGTGAGTCTTCACAAGTGGCTAAAAGGTTTGCGTACCGGTTAGCGTGGCAACTCGTGTTGATATCACATAGGTCTCAGATTTAGTTCAACCTAATCTAGTCCTACCTTCCTATATGATGATCAAGAAAGACCAGCACTTCAGAAAGCACTTAGCACCGGAAGACTTGCAGCTATGTCAAAAGCCTTCAGCGGCAGACATGCCACAAGTTAAAATGCTCGCACCGGCAGACATCAGTTCTCCTGTATCGGAAGACTTGTTTCACTGGCTCGAAGCTTTCCAACGGCAGACTTTATAATCTGCACGTGCTACAGAGAAATGTCAAGAAGCTGCTCAAATCAAGACAAATATGTCTGTGCCTCAAAAAGCCTGACATACTCAAAGCTACAAGACTTTCTCTCACTCAAGTAGTCTGTTAAAGTCAAAAAGCAATTACTTTATTGAACAGACCACCTGACAGTGCAACAGACATCAGACCTACTCTTCAGAGACTTATCAACATAGTCTGACAGACAACGAGTTCCAAGATCTACAGGACTAAATCTCTGCTCCAAACAATCAAAGATCTTATGGACAAAGATCTCTATTCGATAGTCTTCAACCATTACATCTTCAACGGATAGAAATCTTTGAGTCTTCATCTCTCAACGATCATATTGATTGTCGCCTATATAAACTCTCTCTCTTGCTCAATGAAAAGTGTGGAAAAACTCAGAAACGGAGCAACGAGTAACTCAATCCACTCAAGAACTTCATAGAAAAGAAATCATAAAAGAGATCGTCTTCACCAACGCATCTCTGATTTCCACAACAGATTGTAGTGAACTCATCCAGGTCTTAGCAAAACACTCTCAATGGATTGCTAGGAAGAAAATCTTGGAAAAAAGAAGAGATTGATCAGAAACTTCAATAGGCAGAGATCAAGATCTGAAGATCGATGTTAGACAATGTCTGAGGAAAATGAAGAGCTGTCTGTAGATATTGCATTCATATCTTCAGATTTGTATCCCAATACAAATGTTGTTGATTGTGCAAATATCAATCATCATGGGAGGATGAGTGTTTTGCACTCAAAATCGTTCATATATATTTTTTATATCTGAACGACCTTGAAAATCATCTTCTCATAACAGTTTCTTGGTTCCGTCTCCTATTGTCCTTTGCAACTTAAAGATCCTTGAATGAATAATTAAGTAAGGATTGAGACTTAGGAAGACAAAGCCAAAAAACTGGACATAGATTATTTAGACTGATGTCATATGTAATTTATCTTTGAATAAATTCATATGTTCTTAAATGGTTTATCTCTCAGTCCTTAAATATCTATGAGCTTTTTATAAATGATTTATCTTTAGAAAAGCAATTCTCTACTTGATTTCCCAAACCTGCATTTGAAAGAAGTAGTAAGTGTGATGTTGTTCTGAACATATATTCGTGTACAGCCACTTAAGACTTCTCCAAATCATAGCCTCTTTATCTTCCGTTGCCCAAACCTTTTAACAGGATTTTGATTTGATTAGCAGTTTACCGGCAGAGTTGATACTTCTACTTAGAGCAAGTCTACCGATAGACTCTACGGGCAGACATGTTCAACTAGATAAACTGCAATTGCCATTTAAACTATGCTTTATGTATCACCAAAAGAAAAGTTTTTAAATTGGCATCATAGGCTATTCACCCCCCCCCCTCTAGCCTATTAGAGCATTATTGTGGACCAACAATTGGTATCAGAGCAAGGCTCTTCTAGCTATATACCATGACTAACCTCCTGAGAGTTGCGATCCTCAAATGTTTGGTTCAAATGCATGACAAAAGAAAACTTGTTTTATTCCTCAAAAACTTTTGTCAAGGATTTCAGTTTGAGATAAATATTTTTGAAAAATATACTTATTTTGAAAAATTATTTTGTTTTCAGAAATATCATGAGATAGAAGATCATCATGATGATTGTGAGATACTTATTCATATGACAGATATATATATATATCAATTGGCACTATGAATAACTATCTCCAGATGAAAAAATTTCAGATGGATGCTTCAATTGAAAGGACTTCTGATTCAAGCTCTCTTAACATAAGGCTAACGATTGAAATTAATCCAACACCTTCTCGAGAAGAAATTTTCTTTCTTATCTATTCTTTTGAAAAAGGTTAAGAGTCAAAAACTCTATATCATGAAACATTGATTGATCCCTCTGTTATATGATATTTAGTTTCTGGGAACTTGGCCCATGTTTCAAAGAATTATTTGAATCTAAGAAAACATGAATCAAAAATCTTACAAAATTGTTTGCAAAGGAAATCCACTCTTTAGACAACATCGACTACAGATTTATCAGCTCAGATTCAAAAAGACTTTGTATGAAGAACATCAATCTCGATCCAGATATTTGACAAAAAGGTACATCCCTTGTCTTGTGCTCCTTTCTTCAAATCTTTATCTTTGCACAAAAAGGCCAAGGGAGAATGAGAAATTCAAGATCCAGTATTTTCTTCTTACTGATCTTCTTGAAATACTTGTTCCAGTATCTAGATTTTTTGGAGCTTCCTAAAGTTCATAAAATGTCGCTAATGATCTTCTTGATTCTTACTCAGGAATGTGTATTCTCTAAAGATCAATAAGCACACTTTATTATCTCTCATCAAGTTCTAAAAGCTTTGACTGAAAGTACAGGATCCTATTCATCTGATTTAGTCTTCTTCCTTCTGGATTATGATATATTTCTGATTTTCGTTTATGATTCCCTGCTAATCATGATCATGAATATATCATCTCTGCATAGCTTTATATTTGCTTGCTCTACTCTTGTCTATTCCTTTTAAAAGTAATATATATAGCTAGAGTAATTTCTCCTATCATACTTTGTTTCCTTTCTTGTCTTATAGTATGATCTGTGATTTACTCATCTGTTTCGTTGCCTCATTTTCCTTGAAGTTCTCTTTTGTTGCTCAGTACTTCATAAGCTCAGTTTTATGTGCTGACTTATAGAAGTTTTAACCTTGTATACAATGTGCAAACTACATGGGTACTTTTGCAATTTCTACAAAGGTTGAGGTAAAGCTTTAGAAACTGACTATTTCTTAAAAGCTAAAGACATATTTCATAGAATCTTGGTAAAGATAAAAACTACTTTGAAATGTGAAAAAGAGTTATGTTTTGTCAAATCCCACTGAAAAAGATTTTATCCACTTAAAGACGTTTCATTCTTTCAAGAAAGCCAAACCTACTTTTCAAAATCTTTTAGCTTTCCAAAAAGGTGACTTTATCGGATATCTAGAAATTTATACCAACTCTCACTCTTCCCCATATAACTTTTATTGAGAGTAGTTGAAAAGGACTTTTCACTCTTAAATGAGTCGGTCCATTGTCTTGCCTCAGCGAGTATTTATAGAGACATTCCTTCCGTCTTCTCTATCATTCGCAAACTACCTCAAACACTATGACAGACATTGATAGAAAATCCCTTTCTTCAAAAATGTTACTTAGGAGAATTTTTAGCACTAGATCAAGGATACTTCTCAACAACTTGGAATCACCCATCCGATTCTTCGAAAGTTGTTTGGTTTGTTTCAAGGATTTCTCTCGCGTGAAGACTTGCTTGAACAACCATTTAGCATATATCTCCTGCTTCCATGTATCTTAGCACACATTTGCTGCTCCTCTCATGTTGAAGATCTTCCTATCTTCAGCGAGCCAAATGTGTCTCTCCTCGGTTTTTCCTTTCAAAACTCCCGAGGATGAGCGCTTGCATTGAAACAGATGTTTATGTAGGATGTCTGAGATAGAGGAAACCAAGCCTAAGCTTGCTAGAGAGGTTGCTATAGAGGAGAAAAGGTTGTACCCCACTCCCTCCTTGGGTCATCTGAATCCCTTGATCTAGGACCTGTATTCTGCTTGCCAACCGGTTAGCTGAATCTAGGTCCATGGTCTTCATAGACATCTCCTTGTAACATCCTTCTTTAGATATGTATCAAGTGTTTAGATTAGTTGTTTAAAAGGAGTAGTTAAGCCATCGAAAGTTGTAATGAACTCTGTAATCTTTAGATCCCCTTTGTATTCTAGTATATTTTGATCTAAATGAGAACTTGTTCAAAGCATCTTTACTTCATGTCTATCTGCCTTTGTATGAACATTCCTTGATAGCATGAAATCTTATATTTGCTTGAGTTTTCGGTATTTGTGCTTTTTATAATATGTTGTTCCGAATTCAAGACAGCAAATATAACTCTGCTGTTAACCCAACAGCAAACCAATCTTTAATCATAAAATTTCCTATTCAACACTTGGTATTCAACATTTGGTATCTGAAGAAACAATGTTGGAATATGGCTAATTTTAAGTTTTGAATTTCTTTGAAGTTACTGCATACCTTGCAATCACTTCATAAAAAATTATAGATCGCATCTCAACCCATGATGTTCTGATGAATCTTAATTCCCCTCTATAATTTCAGGTCTCTCTAGTTTTAACGGTAGACCTTATCTCTGCCGTTGTAACAACGACCTTTCGAGGAAATAAGCAGTATCCTCAAATTCTATTATTTTCTACTGCTTCCTCTGTTCAATGACAACTTTGCTTTAAACTCTCTCTTATTTCCCTTGTCTTGAACAAAGATGACTTCCTCTCCCTTAAAGGACTAGTCATCATCATCTTAGCTGTTGACCTCGAAGCAAAAGTCATTCTTCATCTATACCGTCAGCCTAACTAAGTTTGAGCTACTTGCTTCTTTGTGATTCAAGTACGTTAACTGAAATGGTTGTTGTCTTTCGTTTTTGCTTCTAAATGCTCTTATCATTCATTTGGGATTCTATTATGAAGTAGCATGGTCACCAGTTAATCTTTACCGATGAAACAGCTGTACCTCCTAACAACTGCCAAGGTAAAAAGAAAAATCTGCAGAAAATCTCTTTTCTACTCTAGCAATCTGCAGACTCTATTCTTTCTTCAAAAGGGTTCAAAGCGCTTATTCTACTAGTGAGGAGGAGCCAACTGCAGAACTTAGTATCTTTCTCTTTTCGATACTGCTGTTACTACTGTTGTTGCTTTAATTTTATAAGAAACATCTTGCTCTCCCTCCATTTTTATTTCGTTCTCTTTGCCGATGAAGCTTATGGTTTATCCTTCCAGAAGCCAAGGCATTCCAAAGGAAATGGTTGCTGTAATTCTCTTCTTCCAATTGGTATCGGCAGACCTCAACGTCTGTTGTTCCATCCTTATACAGCAAAACTTCTTGTCTACAAAACTCTTCAAATCACTCTATCTTAGCAGACTTATCCCTGCTGACCTCTTTCATCAGCAGACCCTTATCTATGCCGACTCCCCTGTCATTCATTCTTTCGACAACGGCATACCTCATATTTGAGTTTACTGATGATCCTTCAATGATTGATATCATTCACCAAATTGGTATCCCTCATACAATCAATTGAAATCCTTCAACAATTGATTGATTTTCTTCAGCTCTCAAATATCAGTAAACTTCCACCCTTCTTGAACACATTATTCAAATCAATATAAAAGCTATTCATAGTTATCTTCGTTTATGTGTTTAAAAGACTGATAACCTCGCTTAAACCTTTTAAATTGGTATCAGCAGACTTTCATTACTGCTGCATACTTCCTTAAAAGTTATCAGTTGCATCGATAGACCTCAATGTTTACTGGTCAAAACCTTAACTACAGACCTCCTTCTCTGCCATTCACACTCTTGTATCAACACACTTCACTCTCTTTGAAACTAATCAACAAAATTGGTTTTGGATCTCTTGTCTTGATCAACCTTGGTAATGATATCTTTGACCAAAACATTTAGGAATGATTGATTGTTTTCAAAATAATATTTTAAAAATCCTTCTAAAAATGACTTTCAAAACAACTTTGTTACGGAATGACTAAAAAAGAATTGGAAGATTCTTTGAAAATTTGTGGAGATGACTCAGAGAAGCTCCAAAAATTTCTTCTAGTAAGCAAAGAACACAAAAAATCTTAACTATTTTGCAAAAACATTTTTTAATAATTCTTCCAAAATATTTTTGAAATGATTTATGTTCCAAAAGTCTATAGATTTGGGAGATTGTTGAGGATTGTGTAGATGATTCAGAATGCCCCGTAAATTATCTATTAGGATGTCTGTAATATTTAAAACCTATCATATTTCCTAAATTTATTTTTATGAAATTCAGTATATTATTTTATTTTTTTTGCTCATCGATATCAACACATCTTCTTTTTGATACCTAAGCTCAAATTAAATCTTTCACCGATTATTAAATCCTCGATTAAGTCTCTAATATGTCCAAATACATATTCCCTAGAAAACTTAATTATCGCAATCATGAATCTAGCCTCTCCCATAAAAACATCCACTCACTATTAAGCTTGAAATGATTACTTCGCGGTTCTCATTTCAATCAATAATAACTTTATTGTGGACACTTTCAAACAACGGTTCTTGATCGGTGTGTTCCTCTGCCCAATCTCAAAAGTAATGAATATATATATATATATATATATATATATATATATATATATATATCTCTTCTTTTTGATCTCCATCGTTCAATCAATCTAAGCGATTATTATCGGTTGCATTTTTACGTTTCACTAAGAAATTCTTCATGGCAGCTTCTTCATCCAAGCAGGCGTCTCTCGCCTCTATCCCCAATGAGATCTTCTTTAGTCACCATAGTAGGCTGGCCATCAATCCTACATTCTTGGTGAGCGATTCAAGAGAACAATTTCTCCTTGAAAATCTTTGTT
>CM028384.1:78570853-78597983 GCA_013146195.2 Codonopsis lanceolata | reverse complement strand
TAGATGACTTTTTGATCAATTGCAAGGATAGGTGGTCGATTCCAAACTTGACTTGAGATTTGGGTACCATCGGTTGAAGGTTAGAGCGAAGATGTTCAACGGCTTTTCGCGAGGGTATGGGCATTATGAATTTATGGTGATGCCATTCGGGTTGACTAATGCGCCGGCGGTGTTCATGGATTTAATGAACCGGGTATTTCATAATTTTCTTGATTTCTTCGTGGTGGTTTTTATAGATGACATCCTTGTGTATTCTAAGTCTCGGGAAGAGCGCATGCAACATTTCTGGATGGTTTTGTCTATTCTTGGGAGAGGCAACTCCCAAGTTTAGCAAGTGTGCATTTTGGCTAGGAGGTTTCTTTTTTGGGGCACGTTGTTTCTAGTGCCGGGATAGCGTGGATCCTTCCAAGGTTGAAGCAAATGAATTGGAGGGCCGACCCGATTCTTGAGTCGGAGTTCTTAGGGCTAGCCGGTTACTATCGGAGATTTATTGAGGGATTTTCGAAGATTGCTCGCCCATGACTAATTTGACTCAAAGAGATACGCATTTGTGTGGGTGATAAATGTGAAGAAAGCTTCCAGGTTAAGGAGGTTGACTACGGCTCAGTGTTAACTTTGCCCTAGCGGAGGTGATAATTTTGTTGTTTATAGTGATGCTTAGAAAGAAGGATTGGGTTGTTGCTTATGCGAGAATGGGAAAGTGATTGCTTATGCTTCAAGGAAATTGTCTCACATATGAGATGAATTATCGCATGATCTTGAGCTCATGGCTAATTATATTTAGCACAAGTGGAAGCATTATTTGTATAGTTGAAGTTTGAGATTTTCACGGACCACAAGAGTTTGAAATATCTCTTCTCTCAGAAAAAGAATTGAACATGAGGCAGTAGGAGATGGATGGAGAAATTGAAGGACCACGTGCACTATCTCTTTGTATCATCGGAAAGGCGACGTAATCGCGAGATGCTTTGAGTAGAAAAAGTACACTTGTCTTGTTTGATGATGCGGGAATGGAAAATGTTGGAGGATGTCCGTGATTGGAATCCTAGCGAGGTTAATCATGGTGTATATTTGCTAGTGTGCGGGTTATTCCAACTTTGTTGAAAGAATTAAGAGACTCGAAGAAAGATCCGGAGTTGGTGAAAATTATTGATGGTTTGAGTGAGAATAAAAGAGAATGAGTTCTCGATGAACCAAGATGGTATTTTGACATTTAAGGGTAGAGTTGTGTTCCATCGGTTGAAGATGTTAATGACTTGTATTGGATAAGGCTCACAAAGCAAAGTATACTATACATTAGGAAGAATGCAAAATGTATAGAGATTTGAAGAAACAATTACGGTGGAGTGGCATGAAGCGCAGGAGTAGCAGAATATGTGTCGAGGTGTCTCACTTTGTCGTAAAGTAAAGGCGGAACACCAAAGCCCCAGGCTGGAGTTTGTTACAACCGTTGGATATTCAGGAGTGGAAATGGGAACATGTTACGATGGACTTTGTTTCTGGATTTCCACGTACTCGTAGAGGTTTTGATGCCGTTTGGGTTGTTGTTGATCGGCTCTACTAAGTCGGCTCATTTTATTCGATTGCGATGACTTATTCATTGAGTCGATTAAAACAGCGGCATTGTAATGTGGGGAGATTGTTAGACTGCACGGGGTTCCAGTTAGTATTGTTTCGGACCGGGATCCGAGGTTTACATCGAGGTTTTGGCAGGCTTTGCAAGAAGCTATGGGGACCAAGTTGAACTTTAGTACAGCTTTTCACCCTCAGTCCGACCCAGACACCGAGAGAACGATTCGAATACTTGAGGATATGTTGCGGGCTTCATACGATTGATTTTAAAGGGAGTTGGGATACATCTTCCTTCATGAGTTTGCATACAACAATAGTTACTGGCCGAGCATCGAGATGGCACCGTATGAGGCTCTTTATGGGAGGAAGTGTAGATCTCCTATTTGCTGGGACGAGGTTGGAGAAGCTAAATTATGGGGTTCAGAAATTGTTCAGCAGTCTGTTGAGAGTGTGAAGATAATTCGAGATAGATTGCTCACCGCTCAAAGTCGATTAAAAGCTACGCTGATAATAGAAGGAGAGATTTGGAGTTTCGTGTTGAGACTTGGTGTTTCTTAAGGTATCGCCTAGAAGGGGTACCAAGAGATTTGGAAAGAAAGGGAAATTATCACCGAGGTTTGTTGGACCTTTTGAGATTCTGGAGCGAGTTGGGAGTTTGGCATACAGGGTGGCTTTACCGCCGTCTTTGTCGGAGATTCATAATGTATTTCATGTGTCTATGCTTCGGAAATATCTTAAGGATGATTCCCATGTTCTTGAGTATGAGGAGATTACTTTTCGGACTTGTCTTATGTTGAGCAGCCGGTGAAGATACTTGACACGAAAGAACAAGTTTTGAGGAACAAGAGGATTCCATTGGTGAAAGTTCTTTGGAAGAACCAAGAGATCGAGGAAGCAACTTGGGAGACCGAGTTGGAGATGCGAGAGAAATATCCTCATTTGTTCGATGACAACGGTAAGAATTTAGGGGCTAAATTCCTTAAAGTAGGGGAGAATGTAAAACCCTGAAATGTTGCTTGCATGTGTTATGCATGAATTCATATACTTATAATCATGATGAATATGTTTATTTAGCTCCCGTATATGTTTAGAGTCAATAGCATGATCATTGACGTTGTTTGAGATGCACGTATGCATTTTTCTTTCGCGAGATGCTTTGAATCTCTAAGGTTTGTGATTTATGTTGTAACACATGGAAAATTGTTAGAAGGCATTTATAACATCATTAACATGCCTTGGATGTTGGTTAGATGCTTGTTGCATTGTTGGTTGGGTTGCTAGTTTGATTTTTAGCGTTAACCCTTTCGCTTAACTTTTCCTGGCCGGCCGTTCGGGAGATTACTTCCCGCCTCGGTTTCTGGCATTGTTTTGATGGGGTTTGAGGCTTGATTACTTTGGTTATTGTTTGGAGGTTATTAAGGTTGATTTATAGACCATTTTTGGCTTGGAAGGACTCGGGATTGCATGCGGGAGAGTCCGGGACCGAGCAAGGAAAGCAGAAAACATGGAGTCTTTGGAGACGGCTGATGCGCTCGCATCAAGCAATAGGGAAGCGACCGCAAGGTCCTAGATTCAGGATTGCGGGATTTTTGTTCGGCTGGTGAACTGTCCGAACTTTTGGCCACTTAAACCCAAACTAAACCTATTCTAACCTCACCTAATTAGCCTAAGACTAATCCTAATCACCTATTAAGAGAATTAGGGGGTAATTAGTGATTGATTAGTGGGAATTAATCCCTCATATAAAAGCAACAGCCGCACTCTTTTATTCATTCAGCCGGCTTTGCGTCTTCTCCTTCAAGGCCTTCTCGCGAAAGCACCAAGGAAACTCGTGAGTGAGGGCTTTTGAGGAGGCGATTCTAGGGCTTCAAGAGGCTAAGCTTGGAAGCCATAGCTGGGTGTCTTCTTCTCCATCTAACCCGCAAGATTTAAGAGAACGGAGTGAGAAGAAACGGGTTCATCGTTGAGTTCGAGTTTGGGCAGTTTGTAGGGCTGAGAAATTGTAAGTTTCTACCTCTCTTCCCTTGATTTTTGAGCTCCATTGACCCTAGGGAAACAGCCATTCGTGGTATTTGAGGTCAATGGAAGCCATTGTTAGGGTTATAGAATATGTATGAACCCTAGGTTTTCAATTGAATGCTAGAACTCGATTGGCCTATGTGAGACTATGATATTTGTAAAATTCATGCTCTAACTAGCCTAATGAACTTGTTTATGTTGATTGATAATGTGGATTAATGTTGGTTTGGATGAGATGCTTGGAGGGTGTCTTGCCCTAAATTTGATTAGCTTGCAAAATCATTGATGTGAGCATGATTAGAATGTTTTATATGTTTAGTAGAGCATATTAAACTATATTGTGTGAATAAATCATGAATTGGAAATTATTGGTTGGTATGGTGACTTGAATAAATTTATAACCAAGATGTTTAATTTGTTCTAAGTTACCTTGTTAATTATTTGGTGGGGTTTATGTGAGTTTATTGATCGTCGGGTTATGGTTTTGACGATAGATATGAACTTAGAGGGATGATGAAGCCTAAGCTTCTATTCCTTGAATTTTCGGAAAACTTAGATTGAACTCAACGGAGTTAACCTTTGGGTTAGTTTGAATCCTAGGAACTATGATTTTAAGTCCTACGGAATTTTGGGTAGAATTCATGGAGGTCGAGCCTCCAAGAAGTTTTGGAGTGTGTGAAGCACACTTGATTATGAGAGCTTATATGATTCTCGGTTGTGATGTTTATGCTAGTTGTGGATTAATTGCATGACTAGTTTGATGGTAGAGTGTTTACCTACTTGTTTTGAGCATATGAGTATATATTACTTGTGCTTGGGTTTTGAGTCCAGTGGCGTTGTTGAGTCTTTGGTGGGTCGATACATTGTTTTCACGAATTATGGGATTCGTGATTTCGATGTATCGCCGTGCCGGGTTGCACACACCCCTCCATCGATGGCCACGGTGGGGAAGTAGTTTATCTTAGTTGTAGTAATACACATGACTTTGATAACTATGGAACTCGAGAGCGGAGACTGTCTCGGGGACGTCGATATCTACGAGAGGGATATCGAGGGCACATAAGGGTTTTGCACGTGTTTTTGCAGGAGCGACACGCGCGGAGGAATTTTGGTATGGTATCATATCCCTTATATATATGAATTGCTTCACTAGTACTTAAGTGAATACGTGCTTAGTGAATTGGATATGATATGTTGATGGTTTGGTTTCTTACATGTTATACTTAATAGATAGCATATTGGTTAATGTTGTAAGCATAAATGCTATCACATAGCTTTATTGGAATGTTGTTTTATGCCAAAGGTATAAATTATTATTGTTAAGACAAAAATGACTTGACATGAATTTATGATGACATGTTATACTAGGATGATAACATATTTATTTAATGTTGAGCATGAATGCCATACATGATTTATTATGAGGTTATTTCATGACAATAGCATGATATATTTATGATTGAGCATTATGCCATGGTAGGAAGTTATGGTTAGTAACTTACTAAGTCATTGTGACTTACTTTTATTTGTTGGTTGTTTTTCCCTAGATCCGAGCCGAGCTAGCGGATCCAAGTAATTCAGGAAGGTTACTTTGGCAAGGAAGTCTTTTGGACAAGGTTGCTACTTAGATGACTTCTTTTGTTTTTGGTGAGGTCGTTGGGAAGATGAAGTTATGTAAACTTCATTATTGGGTAGCAAGCCTTTATGTGTTTGTAATGATGTAATTATGTGTTAGTTTATTCTTTTGGTAGCCGACAAGTAAAAGTCGTGCGTGATGTATATTGGTAGTTGAACTTCCATATATTTTCTGGTTGCTAGTACTTATAACTGCTAGTATTTATTTTGTTGGTAGCCGACTGGTTTTAGTCGTGCGTGGTTAGTTGCTGTTTATGTTTAGCATGTTAAATTGCTAGTTTAATATGATGTTTGTTCTCCGGCATGTTTTAGCCGTTGAGTTGTTAGACTAGAGTCTTAGACTTAGTTTAATGTTGGGTTCCGGCCGTAGTTTCGCCGATGACTTGGTTTATATTATGCTTATTATTGAATTGCATAACAGGGAGTTTGTTCTACGTGCCCAATGTTGCGGCACGCGAATCGAATTTTCGGACCGAGAGATTTATCATCTCTTTGGTTGTTTTAGTTTGAGCTTGTTAGCTCGGGCGCCACTGTTGTATTATTATTCGCTTCCGCATGTGTTTTAAGTTGTCGGTGTATCGCCGTTATGGCCCTACCCATTATTTGCTATTTGTGTGTTATTAATTGTTCCCCTGGTGGCACGACCTTGGGATTTCGTCTTGGGATCCGGGTCGGGTCGCCACATCCTCTGCCTCTTCCTAGCATATTTTTTGGCAACAGGTTTGGCAAGTGCGTCACCAGTGGGTCTTGCAACTGTAGCTTCTGGTGCAGCTACTTCTTCATCTCTCTCCTCCTCATTAATTGCCAGATTTATCCTTCTACTTTTTCTTTTTGGAGCAGCATTTACCACAAACTTGCTTGAGTTAGTGGCCCAGGTGATATCTGCTAAACCATACTTCCTTCAACTCACTGGTTTAGTCACATCAATAGGTGTCACACTCCTAAAAAAAGCAGGTATCTGTCTCATAAAGTGGGTAATGATGAGGTAGTGAGTGATTTTGGATTTTACTGGGTTCCTCCTATGTCTATTCATATTCTCATAAATGAGTTTAACAAAAACAACAACCCAGTTGACTTTTTCTCCCAACAGAATGGCAGCCATCAGTGCCAATTGCTATTCTATAACCTTGTCTTTTGCCCCAGATTTGACAATTAGGCATTTGTCTAAAACAAAAGCTAGGGCATAATAAAGGGGCTGAAAGATATTTTTCTTTCTATCTGCAGCTATAGGTACAGGGACATTTCCCATCATAACAAATCATCCATTGGACACAATTTCCTTGCTAATTTCAGATAGAGACGAACCTGCAGTGCTGATATTGGGAAAGGCATTCAGAATGGTTTGGGTATCAAACACTACATCTATCCCATTGATCTTTCCAGAAAGGGAGTTTGGTATATTTTGTGTGGGTTGCATCTGGTGGAAGAATAACTCTGTTAAAGTTTGACTGTAGGTTTTGCCTATGTCGAAGGTAAGAAGGGGAAGAAGTCCAGAATTTGTGAGCAATGTAACCAATTCACGGCCTATGTCAAGTTTGTTTATTAGATCAGCTGTAAAAGACAATTAGCAGTGCCCTTGATTCGGTGACACTCAACTAGCTGACAAAATTATATCAGCTGACATCTTTCAATTGACACTTTCTAACCTTCTGATTATAGTCTTCGAGGCAATAGTTGTCATTGCAAAGACTGACAAATATGGGCAGTCAGTAGCTGACAAAGTAAATCAGCGTTAAAATTTTGATTTGTCAGCCGAGTCTCATCAGCTGAAAATAATTGATTTACGTATCTGCTTGGGACTAAGCTTTTAATCAAATCTTCGGTTGACATCTTCAAATTTCCATCACCTGACATCTCTCAGCTGACAAAAGAGATATAGCTGACATAATTTTTATCTCTTAGCTGACAACACAGTGACTGACATTATAGTCATTTGTTCGTAGCCTCTCGATCCCTAAATCAAAGGCGATCGTATTTCAAATTGAGATTTATTCTAAAATAATTATAAATCCCCTTATTTATTTGCCTTTTTATTTCTCCTTGGAACTCGCGAAGCTTCCTTGAGAAGCCAAATTGACCTTTCAACTATCCTACCAGCTTTGGCAGTTGAAGTGACGTGTATACACAAAAACGGCTCATCATTGTGATAATAACCTTCTGTCATAAATCACCCTTTTATCACAAAAACCAATATTCTGTGTACTTTTCACTACACTCCATATCCTCACTTTTAAAACCCACTCACTCACATTTATAAGCATCCGTACTTATAAAACACCCCCTATATATATAATCATCCTTTGCAAACTGCTCCTTCACTTCTTCTTCTGGTTCTTCTTCGAACTTTCATTACTTTGTTTAAACCCTAACCCTAGCTTGTCTGGTATCCATTCTCTCACTCTTTCCCTTTCTATCTTCTCTCTCTACTTCATTTTAACCTTTTTTTTATTTCAAGAAAATGGCATCTAATACAGTTGTAGGATGTCTCTTGGATGTGGTATCTCTTAACAACGAACCCATTGGGCTTGAGCTCATCCACCTCTTAGCGCCTGCAGGTTGATTCCTCTTTTCTCCTTCAACATCAGAACCTTCAGTTGTCGATTAAGCGAAGAATTCTTCATGTCTAGGGAAGAATCCCCAACTAACCCCTTCGCTCTTACTAGAACAATCAGAGGAGTTCCTATTGTCTTTGATGCGGAAACTATCACAGCGGTCATCCTTGGCTTGTCAGATGTTGGTTCAACCACCTACACTATCCCAGAAGAGACTCAACAGGCTGGGTGGATCACTATGAGAGGCGAAGTACCTGTAGAGCTTGCCTTTGATAGGCACAAGAACAAATTCTCTCCTCTTCACTATGCTCTTGCAACAGTGTTGGATAAATGCCTCATCATCAAGTCGGGTGGACATGACAAGATTGTTGAATCTCAACTCTTTCTAATGGAAGCTATTGTTGAAAATATTGTAATGAACTGGAATGCTGTTCTGGTACAGTGCGTGAAGGCAAAATTACCATGTACAAGGATAACATGGAGACAGGCAATCCTCTGCTTACTCACCATCTCATTATCAACCAATTGCTTCGATCCCTTCCTGCTCTTCAACATCGCCTTCTGTTGGAGATTTAGAGCCTGTAAGAATCAAGAAGTATATGGTTGCAAACATCAAGCAAGCTAATGCTTCAAGCCGGTCTAGTCAAGAAATTCCATCAGCAGAATCTGGCCAAAGACCTCGAAGGATAAGGACCACATCTCTCATTGGTGTATCTTCTAGTCAGGAAGCTGAAATTGGTCTGCCACCAGAAATTGGTCAACAAGCTGAAGCTGTTCAACAAGATGACATTGGTCAGTCAGCTGATAGGCAAGCAGCTGACATCCCTCAAATCCATGTACCTCAAAGAACCCAAAGAAGAAGACTGACCTTAGCTGCAAAACATGCTCCCAAAAGGCAAAGAAGAAACCCTGACCTCAATCCAGGTAACTTTGTTCCTTTTTCCCCAACTCCAGACATTCCAATCACTGATACTTCACCAGTTTCTCCTCCCTCAAATCCTAGATCCCTAAACACGGCTCCAATAAAATTTTTCCCTCCTATTAGGAATCCTACCTTCCATCTCAGACACTCATATTACCAAGCAAATCATGTCCCCATTCCTCCAAATTGGGTTTTTCCAATTGATCATCTTCCTTATTTTGTCCAGTTTCTTCTCTCTTTCCATGAAGATAAGAAAAATGAAAAACCTCTTATTAATCTAATCAAGTGCATTGACCACAACTTCAAGAGAAGACCTTATATCCTATATCCTGTTACCCCAAACCTATCACAAGAAGATCTAGTGGCCAATTATGGCAAATACTTTGACCCCCTTCCTCTTGTCTAGAATAGATTTTATCTTTCCAATGATCGTTTTGTCCAGGATGAGCTTATTTTCCTAGCTTGGACCATATACAACAAGGTGCATCAACTCCCTGCCTTACCACATGATGACCCATATCTAGTTGGGAGGGCTGCAGTGCTAGATGGTTATGTGCTCCATCAAGACTGGGAACAACCTTCAGTTGACCCAGCAAACTTGGCAAGAATTCGGAGAGCATACAAATATGTTCAAGATGCTGTTAATTCAGCCAACCAAGCCTACATTTAGCTCCACAGACAGATGGCCTTCATGCCAAGAGGAGCTTCTAAATCCACTGCATTCCCTGATGCCTTCAGCAGTGATCTTGGCGTATTAATCTCAGAGTCAATCCATACAGCCCCCTTTATGGTACCCTCTTCTATCCCTTTTACTGTTTCGTCTACCATTCTACCTGCTACTACTCAAGCTGATATAGTATCAACTTTCACTTCTACCGTGTAAACCATTCCAGTACCCACCTTTGTACCATCAGTTGAAGCCATATCTTTAGTCCTTCCAGTCACTGCTCTCATTCCTGCACCAACTCCAGTGTCAGCCACACCTATCACTCCAGTTGACCCTTCAGCTGATGTTGTTCCTTCAACCATCCCAGCTTATGTGTTAGCCATTCCTTTGTCAGTTACTCCTATCATCTCAGCGAACCCCGATTCTTTGTTATCTCTCCTTGACTCAGTGACATTGTGATTCCTATTTTAGAATCTTCTACTTTTATAGACACTAACCTACCTGCTCACCCAAATCAAGCTTCCCCTCTTACCATTTTGCCTGACTTATCTTTACACTCCTCACTTCCTTTGTCAGTCAACCCCATTGATGCCCAACAACCTGACCTAGCTGCTGATTCTGATCATCAGTCAGCTGAAGAATCAACTGATGAATCTTCTATGGGATCCTCATCTGACTCCTCCTTGTCTACATCTATAGATGAGTCTCTCATCTCTCTCCTTCTCAATTAGCCTCCAAAAAGGCAAAGAGACAACAGGAAATCATCACTAAGGTTCTTCAACACCCCACTGGAAAGAAAATTATCTTCCCAGATGTCATACATGATTCTGAACTAGAGCCTACAACTCAAGCTCCCACCTACCCTATGTCCACTTTCTTCCCTCCAGGCCCTGAGGGTGCAGACATTCACACATTTCAGCTCTTCTCCAGTACTCCAGGCCTTTCTCAAACACCCCCCTGAGCCTACAAACCCTTCTCCTCCAGGCACTCTTTTTACTTCAGCAAAGTTGGATCTGCTCTATGTACATCATCTCCAAATGAAAGCAGCCTTCACTCATCACACACATCAGCTTTCTACTCTTCAGCAACACGTTGTTTCTCTTCTCCATAATCTTACCCAGATCATCACAACTGAAGTCCAGGCTGCCATTGCTACTGGTGCACCTAGAGAGGCTCACTTGGATGACTGGAGAAGAATACTGCTTTATCAACAAGAGTGGGCAAACATGGCATTCAATGCTAAAGCTACATTGCTTCAAACCATTCAGGAGGAGAAGAAACAAAGAGCACGAGCTGATGCATACTTGGCTGAGAACAGAATTCTTAGACAAAGACTTGGTCTGAAGCTTTCTCAGTTAGTGACTGAAACTAAAGCTGATAAGGAAGCTGAAAAAGATGATGATGCTGAAAAGGAAGCAGATAAAGACAAGGAACCTGATGTTGATGTTGGGCCATCATCTGCAGCTCAAGCTGACAAGCCTGCTGAAGGATCCACATCAGCTGACAACTGAACTCATTTCTCCTAAACTTTTAAACTATTTAGACAAGGGTTTTTTATTTTACTTGTAGTAGACAAGTTAATTCTCCTTATCTGTTACCTTCCTGCAGTTTTATATTGTCTCTTATCTCTTGCTTACTAACATCTATTTTGCAGGAACATAAACTCTTCAATTGCTCTCTGCTTTCAAGTGAATGGTTTTAAGCAAATAGGAGGAGACTCTCTCTAGCTCGTTTCCTCTTTAGGGTTGCCGGCTCCTACACTAGGGTTTTTCTTGCGCTGCCGTCATGGCTGCCACCATGGAAGACCCTCCTCCGGCGCCGCCATCCCCCACTGCTAAGAAATCCTTCGCTTCCTTGTTCAAATCATCTCCTTCTACTGATACCATTAATCTAATACCTCCTTCCACTCATAAAGGCGAACCAGCTCTTAAACTTACCCCGGACATAGTTGCTACCCTCTCAAAACCCTTCAAACATGCCTTGGTGGGAAAGTTTTCACTTGGCCGCCCTTCTCTTGACATTATGCGCAAAGAATTCCATACATTCTGCCTCAAATCGGGAGTAACATTAGGCCATCTAGACCATAAACATGTGCTTATCCAAACTACCCACGAAGTTGATTTCCAAAGACTATGGATCAAGGACCAATGGTTTGTCGGATCGTATCCAATGCGAGTCTTTAAGTGGATGCCAGACTTCAGGCCGGAGGTGGAAAGTCCTATTGTTCCTGTATGGTTTTCTCTTCCTTGCCTCCCCATCTACTTGTTTAACAAGCAAACCCTTTTTTCAATTGCTAGCATGATTGGGCAGCCTCTTCTAATTGACAACCCTACTGCAAACCTTTCTCGCCCTAGTGTAGCCTGAATCTGCATTGAAATCAATCTCACTAAAACTATTCCAACTCGCATCTGGATTGATAGTGGATTGTCTGAAGGTTTTTGGCAGCCTATCGTGGCTAAACGTCTTCCCCGATATTGTACGTTTTGCCAAAGGCAAGGCCACGATGGTGATTCTTGCAAAGTTTATAACCTCCAAGTAGACAAACCCAATGAACAAGTTCCTGTTGGTCCTAATACTTCCCCCGCAGAGGAGACACAAGGTAATATAGGTGGGAGTAAGGCGATCTGGAAGCCTAAAGTACCTAATATTTCGACGGTTGATGTCGCTAATACAAGTGTGCCTTCAAAGCGATATACCATCCTGTTCGAGTCCCAAAAATGCTGCTGTAAATACATCATTGCCCGATGGCACTAAAGCCCCAGATCAAGGAACTTCCTCCCCTCAAGGCATAGAAGGTTCCAACATAGCGAATTCTCCTCCTGTTGCAGTTACAAGCCCTAATATAGATGTGAATGCTTCATTTAATGCTTCTGTGGGTACGGCTACCAAGCAGCCTAATCCTAACAATAAAGATCGCTGCCATGTAGAAGAGAACCATATTTAAAATTCCCCGGTTGATCAAAATATTCCTGAGCATGTCGAAGTTGAAATCAATTCTCCAAACAGATTTGTAATTCTGCAAACTTTGGATGAGGAAGACGGAGGTGTCGACACTCAGAACCTGGAAGCTTTAAATTTGGATGGAATGACCTCTAAGAAGAAAATTGGTAAAAAAAACCCCGGTTGTTACTGGTAAGGGAAGGAATACTCGTTCAAAAAAGCAATCTCACAACAGCAATAATTCGACAGTTTCTCATGACGATTAACCATCTATTTTGGAAACTTCGGGGAGTAGGTAACGACTCCACTATTGCTCGCCTCAAAAAATTAATTTCTCTTCATAAAATTACGTTTATTTCGGTTTGTGAGCCCATGCAAGATATCTCTAAACTTCCTGTCCTTGCCCGTAAACTGAAGTTTCGTTACTATTTTTGCAATTCTGCTAATAGTATATGGATGTTAGCTAAATCTGCTTTCACTTGTTTGGAGGCTAATGAGTCTTTGCAGCATCTTACTCTGAATATTAGGCACTACTCATGGTCTCATTCGGTTTATTTCACTGCTGTATACGCTAAATGTTCATCAGGGGAAAGGCAAGTTCTATGGAATAATATTATCGATATGGGACATGATTTCAATAATATTCCTTGGCTGGTCATTGGGGACTTTAACATTATCCTTGATTCTCACGAAAAAATTGGGGGCAATGGTTGGGATAGAGAGGGTGCTCATGAATTTCAAGCATGCCTCAATGCGGCTGGTCTTATGGATATGGGTTTCTCTGGTAGCCGATTCACGTGGAGTAATAACCGCGAAGGCCAAGCAACTATTTATCAGCGTCTTGATAGGGTTGTGTGCAATTATACTTGGATTTCTTCGTTCTCTTCCACTTCGGTAGCTCATCTCAACCGAACCTGCTCGGATCACTCTCCTCTTATTTTATCCATTAATTCGACTTCAAGAAGAAGGCCTTACCATTTTCGATTTCTGAATGTTTGGCCATCTCACCCTACCTTTCTGGCTACAGTTGAGCAGGCTTGGGCTGGTCAGGTTACAGGTCGCCCTATGGTTCAGTTTTCTAACAAGCTGCATGCGGTTGGAGCTGCCTTGAAGGAATGGAACAAAGCCGTTTTTGGGAATATTTTTCAAGCCGTTAAAACTGCAGAGGATGATGTTTTGGCGAAGGAAATTCTCTTTGCAGATAATAACAGTGTCGTTAATCGCGAAAATCTTCACTTGGCGCGGGCTAAATTACAGCAAACTATTAAGGTTGAAGAGGATTATTGGAAACAGAAATCTCACCTTCGTTGGCTCAAGGATGGGGATGGTAATATAAGTCTCTTTCACTCCTCCGTTAAGCAAACTCGAAATAAGCTTTTCATTCATCAAATTAAGGATATTCAGGGCAATAATCTTTCAACTGAAGTTGCCATAAAAGATGCTGCAACAAGCTTGGTCGGATTCTTCATAAATTTTGGAGTTCAGGAAGTATTTTTCACTAGTCCCAATCCGTGGCTGTTCCAGTAAGCTGTTACCAGAAAGTTAATATGTTAACGTGAGATTGAAGTTGTCATATTTTTAGAAATACATATCCTAATGGAGTGTTTTAAAATGTTAAACTCTATCTCAAAGAGTCTAGTTTCTGAAAATGTAAATTTTATAACATTTTGACTAACGAACAATTTTTGGTGAATTTTGTATGATAGACATGCAGAATGAATCACAACAGATACTCAGGTTTTTAACATGCATTTCTAGGGCATGTATCTTGATGAATAAAAGTCATAATGGAGTAAATTAAAAGGCTAAAATATATTCTTAAAAGTATAGTTTTAGACTAAGAAAGAATTACCTCCTTTGGAGTTGTGAGGAATTAATGGTCGAACTTGCAAGTTGATAGTGCAGAATGAGTTATAACAGAAAATCTGGAAAATGACTTGTCTTTGTGATAATCATAAATTGATGATTATTGGTCTGAATTGAATGATTGAAAAGGGTGAATAACACCTTAAAATGCCTAGTATCTAATATGTGTGTGGATCACTATATTTGAACATGCCAAGTGTGGTTTATAAATAATACATGAACCATAATGGATTTGGGAATATAGAATGAATGATCATTCTAGAATGAGTTTTAGTGAATATAATTTGAGTTTTTATCTGATCCTAGACCATCAATGAAGTATTGGGGATGATATGAGTTTCTACTTGTAAAGTTATGGGTTTAACCTAGATTCATAAAAGAAATTAATTTATATGTTTGTGTGTTTTATTATTTGTTAAGTTATCCACTTAACTTGGATTTATGCTAAAAATAAACATTCTATGCTTACTAGATATTATGACTTATGAAAGCATAATTGTGATACTTGTTAGGGATTGGGTTTTCATACTTAATGATATGACTTATAAGACATATTGTGTAATTGACTCGAAGCATAATCTGCTTTTGATTACTCTGTGGTTTCATGGAGAATTGATTCACCAACTTGTGTTGAATTTATATTTCATTAATAAGTGAAATTGTGAACGGTTGATCTAGGGTTTCTTAATGAGACAAGAACCTAGCTATGCTTGAACCGAGAACTTAGAAAAGGGTTAGAAATGCAAATAGCATTTATAACCTATTTGGGATAAATTGTAGTGAAGACTAAACGGAGTCGAGCTTAAGGAATAATTGAATATTTTTAGTATACTTCCTCTCTCTAGACTCTCTCTCTAGATTCTCTCTCTCCTTGGTTAGGGTTTCCAGCGTTTGTGTGGCTATGCCACCGGATCCGTCTTCGTCGGACACCCCTCCGACACCTTCAGGCGGTGCGCCACCACAGCCTCCGTTTACAGCTCCTACTCCATCTACGGTTCCGATCCCTCCTCAATCCTATGCGGCGGCAGTTAATTCTAAGGCGGCAGTGAACTGCCTTAACCCTAATAAGGTATCTGCCCTTAAGGAAATTCCTCTAGCCCCTCGTGCTCCTATAGCCATAATGAATGATCCGGGTTGTTTATTTACTCCAGTGGAGATTGATATGCTAGAAAAGCAATTTTCCTCTACATTAATTATGAAGTTTTCGGTTGGCCGTCCTTCCCTCCATGTGATACAAGACCACATTGCACAAAATTGGAAGTTAACAGCCAGGTTCATCGTAGGTCTTTTAGACCCTCGTCACGTCATGATCCATCTTACATCAGAAGACGATATGGTGCGCGCTCTCTCCAAAGAATCGCGCATGATCAATAGTTGCATGTTTCGGCTTTTCCGATGGTCTTCAGATTTTACTTTTCGGAAGGATAATCCTGTGGTTGCGGTTTGGGCAAGGCTTCACCATCTTCCTTTGCCTTTCTTCAATCCGGCTAGCCTTCATAGAATTGGTAATTCTATCGGTCATTATTTGCGAGCGGATGACAAGACCCTTGCGCTTAGTCATCCGATGTTTGCCCGGGTTTGCATTGAGTTAGACGTCTCTAAACCCCTCCCATCTCGCGTTTGGATCGGTACGTCAAAAGATCATGGTTTCTGGCAACAAATTGAATTTGAAGGGAATACCTCTTTCTGTACGGCTTGTGGTCTTCTTGGGCACATTGCTGCTGAATGTCGGAAAAAAGGAAAAGGAACTTTTCAAGCCCCAGGAACCACTTCGAACCCAATTCATCTCGGGACCACTAAGTTGGACTCGACGACTAATATTCTCCCAACTATGGACAACCCTAATATTGCTCAGACTATCCCTCCTCCGGTCGAGCAGTCAAAGGGCCATGCTTCTATTCCGGACTCTATTCCTGTGGCCTCTACGCAACAATGGAGAAAGAAGCAATCTGATGTTCAGGACGGCCCATCAGTTTCCGAAGAGGCTAGGGTAGAACCGGCTGTGGAGATTAATGAGATCAATATGCCTAAGGTACGGGATGACACAATGGAGCACGGATCTGTGTCGGAAGCGGCCAACCCGAATGATGCTGACAATAGAGCCCCTTCAGGCCCTAGTAATGCTTCGGCTACCACCACTTCACTTCCTTCACAACCTACGCCGATTGCTATGTGCAATACTTTCGAGGTTTTACAATCGTTGCATGATGGGGATGGAGATGCTAGTTTAGATGACCGGCTTCCCCCTTCTGATAAACCTCTCTCTCGGACTTCATCGGAGATGAATATGCATGTGCCTACAAAAAGGCAACTTGATAGAGTGGCTTCTTGTGACAACGTTTGGGAGTATCCCTCGTCTGAGGCCAATACCAAATCTTTCTATGAGGAATGTAAGAAAGCTCATCGTCAGCTTAAAGCAAAAACGAATCGTCGCATCACCCGTGCGGCAGCCAAATCTAAAGCCTGTTAGGCCCCGTTCTCGCCCGTTTTGGTTTCTTATGGCTGTGCTCATATGGAATGCTCGGGGTGTTGGTAACACCGAAACTATTGATTATTTAAAACTTCTTATTTGTCAGAATAATGTCTCTCTTTGTGTTATTTTGGAACCTAAACTTGCAGGGATCGTTTACGCCGGGTTGCGAAGAAGTTAAAATTCAAGCATTTTATGCATCGTAATCCTCGTCAACACCCACATTTGGTGGCCGTTATGGGATATTAATATAGAGGTTTCTTTTGTGGCTGCGTCCTCTCAACACCTTACTGTTCGGATGACTAGAGGGGATACCTATAATATTGTTGCCTCCTTTATTTATGCTAAATGTACAAGGGCAGAACGTCAACTCTTATGGCAGGACCTGTTAGCTCTCTCGCATCAATTGTCGGATCCATGGATCGTGGGCGGTGATTTTAATGTGATTGCCCAGACATCAGAGAAACTTGGAGGGGTAGGTTACGATTTTCCTAGTATTCATGACTTCAACCAATCCATAAGTTTATGTGGTTTACATGATGTGGGTTTTGAAGGGAGTGTTTATACATGGACTAATAATCAGGATGATGGAGATAGAATTTGGCAACGGCTTGATCGTGTTCTTGTGAATGGCTCGTTTTTGGCTAATCACCCCGATCAAAGTTCGGCATCTCAGCAGGGTTTGTTCAGATCATGTGCCGTTGGTTATTGACTTATCTTCAGATCGTAAGCCTAAGAACTGCTTTAAATTCCAAAGGATGTGGTTAGACCATCATGCTTTTCTGGATTTTGTGCGACATCGGCTTCGGCCCAGCTTCATGGCCCGCCTCTTGTGGCCTTAGGCAATAAACTCAAATTCCTCCGGAAAGAACTTAAAAGTTGGAATTGGAATGTCTTTGGTAATGTTAAGAACCAGATTTTTCAGCAACAGGATGAGCTTCTCCGCCTTGAATACTCTCTGCAACAAGCTTGGTCGGATTCCGTGGCTCAACAGATTGATAGTGTTTCCCAAAATGTGCGACGTCTTGTTGGTTGGAATGAAGAGCTGCTTCAACAAAAGACTCGACATTTATGGTTAAAAGAGGGGGACAGAATTCGGCTTTTTTCATGCGAGTATCGTGGACCCAAGGCGGTTAATTCGATTGCCTAAGGCTCCTCTGTGATTGGTGTTCGATACTAATACTATTGGCTCTATGGCGGTGGATTATTTCTCTTCCCTGTTTATGTCTTCTCAACACTCGGTGGATGCTCGCCTGTTTGAGAATATTACTCCGGCAGATATAGATAATGATTTTTTATGTCGTATTCCCGATGCTGAGGAGATATGGGATGCAGTTAAGCTGCTCAATCCTAGTAGCGCCCCGGGTCCTGATGGATTCACTGGGCATTTTTTTCTTGGTTGCTGGGACATTATTAAATCGGATGTGGTGACGGCGGTTCAGGATTTCTTTCAAGGGGCTGCTCTTCCAACTTGTATTGCCGCCACAACAGTGATCCTTATCCCGAAAGTTGCGCGGCCAGAGAGCCTAGGTGATTTACGACCTATCGCCTTTGTAACTTTTCTAGCAAAGTTATTTCTGATCTTGGCCCCGCCTAGCCGACCTTTTGCCAAATATAATCTCCCTAGAACAGTCAGGTTTCGTTCGTGGAAGGAGTATTCAAGAGAATGTTGTTTTAGCTCAAGAAATGGTCCATCGGCTTGACAAAAAAGTGAGAGGTGGTAATGTAATTTTCAAGCTTGATATGTCCAAGGCATACGACCGTATTGAATGGGACTTTCTTCTCCGTGCTCTACAAGCTTTGGGTTTTTCGGAGACTTTTCGTAATATCATTTTACGTATGCTCAACCCAATTTGGTACTCTCTTCGGATAAATGGGGAAAGTTTTGGTTTCTTTCATTCTTCGCGTGGAGTTCGACAGGGTGATCCGCTTTCCCCGCTTCTATTTATTTTGGCGGAGGAAGTTTTATCTAGATACATTAATCATATGGCGGATAGTGGTAATTTTACCTCTTTTCATCATGGTCGGGGGGCGCGGATTACTCACTTGTTCTATGCTGATGACATGTTATTGTTCAGCAATTCTAGCAAGCGCTCTATTCAACAAGTCCGCTCTATTATTTCTTTATATGAACGCAGCCTCGACAAATTTTGTTAATTTGAGGAAGAGTTGTTTCTTGACTTCATCTACTTGCTCACGCCGTATGGCTTCTCTTATTGCTTCGAGATCCGGATGCACTCGTGCTTATTTTCCTATCAAATATTTGGGTATTCCGTTGTTTCGGGAAGGATAAAACAAATGTACTTTGAAGAATTGAGGGCCGCTGACGGAAAATTGATGGCGGAAGGCTCTGGCTTCTTTCCTTTGGTGGTAAGATTACTCTTCTTCAACTGCTTTTGGCTAGTATGCCAATCTACACTATGGCAGCCTCAAAATTCCTAAGGTTGTGCTAAAGCGGTTAGAGGGTTACATGGCTGCCTTCTTATGGAGCGCAAATGGGGAGTCAAGACATCATTGGGTTCCTTGGCATCAGGTTTGTAGGCCGATTGATGAAGGTGGTTTGGGTTTACGATCTTTAGAGTCGGTCATGACCTCTATGCATGCTAAACTTGCTTGGTCCGCCTTACAGAGCCCTTCTTTATGGGCAAACTTTGTGCGAAGTAAATATGGTATCAAGCCGGACTTTTCATACCCCGCTAATGCAACCTATAATTGGAAATCTATTATTCAAAGATATGCCTATGGTTTCTATGCATAGCGCTTGGATTATTGGGAAGGCAATATTTCTTTTGGTCGAAAATTGGTGTGGCATTACTCTCAACGGTCCTCGGCCTATTGACATATCTCTTACAGTCAAAGAAGCTATGCCCATTCTCCCCGATCTTTTACAACACATTGCTCCGGAACATCATTCTTTGGTTTCAAGGGTCAATCTCGCTCCTCACTGTCCAGATCGACGGGTTTGCACTTTCTCTAAATCGGTTTGTTCGAGGTCAAAGCTTTCGAATTTTCACCGAAGTTCGCTCTTACGCATGGCTTGGGCTCATAAAATCTGGGTTCCTTGGCTTCCTAAAACCGCTGGCTTCTTTTTGAAACCGATTCATTATGGTCTCCGCTGGATTCTCTGATACAATCTCTTCGATTCAATTAGCATCTAAATGTGTTTGTTGCCGATTACTTCCGTCGGCTGAATCTATTACCCATCTTTTTTTCCAATCTGAGGTTGCTAAGGATCTCTGGGCTTATTTTGCGACGCCTATGCATAAGGTCTCGCATATCGGTTCAGTTCAGCATTTGTTGGATTCCTGGATTTTGCATTCTTCTTGTAGATCGCAGCTGGGGTCGTTTCGATTGGTCCCGCTGCTTGTTGGGAGATCTGGCGTGCTCGATGCAGAGCGGTTTTTGATGGTGTTCATATGTCTGTTGAATTTATTAAGAAGGCTGTTCAAAATGATATGCTAGGTTTGCTGCATGTCTTCTGTCCTAAGTCGGTCATGCCTCCTAGGGAGATTGTTGCTATTCAGAGACTTTCTCTCCCTATTATTAAATCGAAAGTGAAGAAGGGTCGATGGGTTCGCTGGGAAGCCCCTGATATTGGCTGTGTCAAGCTCAACACTGATGGCTCTTCAGTCAATGGTTTTGCTAGTGGTGGTGGCATATTTAGAGATCATGAGGGGAAGATGCTCTTGGCCTTTTCTTCGTGGTATGGTCAAGGCACAAATATGTTTGCGTATGATGGCTCTTCGGGAAGGTTTAATTCATTGTATCTCTTTAGGTTTGCGAGGAGTCTTGGTGGAGTCTGATTCTTTGGCTGTGTTTCTTTCTTTATCGAAGCCTCAGGACCTGTCCGGGCAGTATTGTTACGAGCTGAGGGAATGCAGGGAGAATTTAAAGGACCATCTGCTCGCCATATTCTCGTGAGAGGGTAATTCGTAGCCGATAAGTTGGCTTGTGTTGCTCATAATCATCAGGATTCTAAAGTATATAGATCGAGGGAGGTTCTGCCTAGGGTGATCCGTCGCTGTCTCGACTTGGACTCCCTTGGCATTTACACTTATAGGAAATAGTTTTTCCAGTGTCCTTGTATTTATTTTTAGAGGTAAGGCTCCTTTGTCCCCCCGTTTTGGGTAAGGCTGGTTGTCCCCCTCCGTGTTTTGGTTTTTTCAGATTAATAAATTCTGCAGGTGCCGCCCTGCTTCCCTAAAAAAAAAAGAACAACTTTCTACCACTCCTGATTTCTAATGATCTCATCAATGTGATTCCTTCTTTATTAAGCCCGCATCATAACATCCTTCCTTCGGCCCTCCTTCTATGGTTGAAATTAAAGAGATTGTTTCTTCTCTCTCTCTCGTGGGATAGTGCAATGGGGCCCGACGGTTTTTCGGGAAATTCTATACTTCTTGTTGGAACATTATATCGGGGGACCTTTTTCTAGCTATCTCTGAATTTTTTCAGGCTTTGAAATGCCAAAATCTTGGACCAGCACCCTCTTAATTACCATTCCCAAATCTGCTCATATTGATTCCTTTAAGGATCTTCGAACGATAAGTCTCTGCAACTTTTGTAATAAAATCGTCTCAAAGATTTTATCACTGCCTCGCCCACATATTGCCGCTTATTATTTCGATTCCTGTGAGTGCCTTTACTAAAGGGCATCTCATCCAGATAATTTATTATTGGCTCATTAAATGGTTCACCACCGAAGAAAAAGGTTAATGGTACCAATGTAATTCTCAACCTCGACATGGCTAAAGCCTTTGATAGAGTTTCATGGATTTTCCTAATTGATGTGCTCTAAATTTGGTTTTGGAGAAGTTTTTATTGACATGATTTGGAGGATTATATCCAACAATTGGTTTTCGGTTCTCACTAATGGCTCATCTGTTGGCTTCTTCCCATCCTCTCGGTGTCTTCGCCAAGGTGACCCTCTTTCTCCTAGCCTCTTCATCATTGCTGCAGAAGTTCTAAGTCGTGGTCTTAATAAGCTTCAGCTAGATCATCCTCACTTTGTGTATTCCACTTCAAGTGGTTGCCCTATCATCTCTCACTTGCCCTATCATCTCTCAAGCAAAGATCGTAAATTCCTTGATCTCTATGAGCAAACTTGGCCAACTGATTAACACAAGTAAAAGTGGAATCATGGTTTCTAAAAATATTGCCGCTAACAGATTGCTTCGATCGCGGGCATGTGGGATTCAATAATCATGCGCTTCCTGTTAATTATCTCGGTTGTCCTCTCTTTGAAGGCAGAAAAACTAAGAATCTGTTTGATCCTCTTATTGGCAAGCTCCAAGTAAAAATTAATTCCTGGATGGGTGCTTTCCTTAACCAAGCGGGCAAAGTTACATTGATCAATTCTGTTCTCCAATCTATTGTGATGTACCAGATCGATGTTCTAAATCCTCCTATCTCTGTCATCAAACATTTAAACAGGATTTTTGCCAATTTCTTCTGGGGTCAATTGACGGCAAACTTAAAACTCACTGGATCTCTTGGGAAAAATCCTGCAGACCTACGGATGAGGGTGGTCTAGGCATAAGGTCTATTTCTCGATGTTCTACAAGCCTTCTCCATTCAACTCGTGGAGACTTCGGTCCTCTAATAGTCTTTGAGTAAGTTCATGAAACAAAAATACTTTCCCTCTTCTCATCCAAGCCTATCTCTGCTTTCTTCGGGTTCCCTACTTGAAGCGGCTTTGTTCCATTAGAGAAATGTCTCAAGCTTTATTAAATGGATTTTGGGCACGAGATTGCTCGGTTTGGCATGACAATTGGCTCTGGATTGTAACATCATGCCTTCTTCCAACCGCTTTCTCGGTAAGAGATTTATTCAATACACATTCTAGCTCCTCGACGTTTGGTTAGAATTGGGTAATACAAATGGCTTACATTGCAAAGCATGGATCTCTTTTCTCGAGTCTTAACTCTAAAGGAATTTTTCTAGCTTCTGCTATAAAGACATAAGGAAAAAATGGACTGTTTTGCCTCACTCTAAATTCATATGGTCCAAGCATCTTCCCCGACATATCAGCATTTTCATGTGGCGTTTCTGGCTCCGTCACCTTCCCCTTGATGAAAGTATTATGGCTAAAGGTATTCAGTTAGCTTCCAGATGCTCATGTTGTGATTCATGGAATATCGAATCCTATAATCATGTCTTTTGAACGCCCCACCGCCGTTATGTTTGGCTTCACTTTAATAATCTTGCAAGAATTGCCCATCCATTTATTTCTTTGAATCAAGGCTATTTTGCATGGTGGTTTTCTAAGGATAATTCACCTTGCATGCTATTATTCCTTCTATTATCTTATGGGAGCTTTGGAAGTTCGAAACTATGCCTGCATGACAATCCTCGTGAACCCGGCCGGGTTGTTCTCGACAACATAAAGACCCTCATTATTTATATTCTCAAAAGTTCGGCATCTCTCCTCTCCCTCGGATAAGCGGAATCAAGTTTACTACTCCGTATGGGTCGCCTTACTTCTAAAATTGTTCGGGTTTTTAGTCGGTCCAAACCGATTATGGATCCTTTAAACTAAACACGATGGAGCTTGCCCAGGTAACCCGGGGTTGGGTTCACGTGGTGGTATTTTTGCGTAATAGCATGGGGATATGATCCGGGCTTTTTCAACTTCTTATGGCCTCTCTTCCGCTTTCAAGCGGAATGTTGGGCTCTTTCAAATGGTCTTCGAGAATTGCAACAGAGGTTTAAGGCGGGTTCTTGTGGAAGTTGATTCTAAAGGTCTTCTTGATTGCATTCGTGGTTCTCAAGCGCCCCTTGGCGATGCTCTTACTTAATTCGCTCTATTACTCTTCTTCAAAGCTTAATTAGATATTTTCTTCCACCATATTTACAGAGAGGCAAATTTTGTAGCGGATGTTCTAGCCAATTTTGGTGTTGATGAGGATCATGATGTTGTTTTTGATTCCGTTAACTCTCTCCCCCGCCAAAATTAGAGGTCTTCTTACTCTGGATAAAGTTGGTACTCCTTATGTTCGGGTTTCTTAGTCCTTCTTTATGGCCTTGTTCCTCTTTTTTTTTTGCATTTTATGTATTTCCTTTTCGAGGTTAGGCTCCTTTGTCCTCCCATTATAAGGGCCAGCTAGTTGTCCCCCCTCAAGTTTGTATTCTTTTCTATATAAATAAAATCTAGCAGGGTACCGTCCCTGTTTCCCAAAATAAAAAATAAAAAAATTGGAGGAGATTGTTGAATCTTGCCTTAAAGTAGATTTGCTGAAAATCATTTCAGTTGTTTTCAGCCAATTCTTATAAATTATTTCTTGTTGGTCACCTTGTGGGATATCTCTTTGTCACCTAGTACTTCTATCTACCGACCATAGTTTTAAAAAAGTGTAAGTTTAGTTACCTTATTTACTTGAACATTCTCTAGTATTGACACTTTTCTGTCTTATGTTTTGATAGATATTTTGTACTATATTTTTCTAACAGGATCCCTGAGATCTTGTGAGAAGATACATCGATATTGCTCAAACATATTTCAAATTCAAACGTGTTCCTAACGGGCTACTCCTAAAGATCATCTATAAATACCCACAGGAATCACTTGAAGAATACATAGAAGTCTGATCGATGTATTTTATACGTCGATTTTATATGCTTCTATGACTTAAATTATGCTATTTCATGAGGCTTTTGGCTACTAATATATGTTTTTGGTGAGTTTTATAAGTTTCAGGGTTATTTGTGAAAATATGCGAAACTCCAGGGTTTTAAGTGCAAATTTCAAGAAGGGCCAAAAAGGAAAAATGAAGAAAGAAGGAAAGTCAGGACACCTTGCGGAAGCAAGGTGCTCTGCACTGCGACCGCAAGGTAGGCAAAGACATGTCACAAAAGAAGCAACCAAGGAATCAAACGGCCGTATTATATCGAGACCTTTGACCGCAAGGTAGTCAAAATGCGACTTATTTGGATTTTCACACAGTCATTCGATTGAATTACAACTCCCGAGTATATATAGAAGCCAGATGACGAGTCCAAGATATAGAAAAACGGCTGGAAGCAGTCTTAGGTAGATTTTAGGTAGTTTTTAGATTGTATAACATAGTTAGATTTTGTAATTTCAAGTACTGAAGATCAAATCATGTATCAAATCATCTCCATGTGTTGTTCATTGTCTATGATGAACTAAATCATCCTTAATCTAGGAGGTGGGAGGTAACTTGTATCAAATTTATGCTTTGATTTATATATGTTTATTCAATGCTTGTTGATTGTTTTGTTTATCAATCCCTATATTATTTTGCTTTTAACAAATGAATGTAATCGCAAATAATAAAGGCTTAGAGGTGCGGATAACTGCATGACCAAGTGTATATGCCGTACACTGGCTCACCAACACAATAAATTGGACCTATTGATCCACGAGAGTGATAAGTTAGGACCAGGTTCTTACATGATCTAGGTGACAGATAGATCATAAATCTAGGTGACAGCTAGATTGACAGTTCCTGTGCTTAGGATATAGAATGGATGAATTTTATGGGATGGAGGTCGAACCAATTGTTCAAGACTATATCTATTTTTAGTGAACGAACCCAAGCTATTGAATAATAATTATTGTGAATTAAACATAAAGGAGATACAAGTGAAACCCAGAATCCTAGATTACCACCCACCATAAGATCTTCATATATGTTATTACTGTTTAATTAGTTAAACATCTAAATATAAATAGTAGTTTAGAGTAGAATTAAATATAAAAAACCCCTTTAGATTAATAATTTGCTATCAATAAGTTCACTGTTCGTGATCACTTGTCTATGTGGGTTCGACCCTTGCTTCCAATACTATTCTATAATAGTATTGTTCACTTGCAAGGAAAAAGATTAATTAAAACATCGATCAAGTTTTTTGCCATGTGCTACGGGGACAAGCTAGTTCACGTAATTAGTTTGTTGGTAGCGTAGTTTTTAATTTAATTTAGTTTTTAGTTTAATTTTCGTTTTTATAAAAAAATAAAAATACAAAAAGATTTTATTTTATTTTGTTAAATAGTTAGTTGTTTTTAAATTGCTTTAAATTTATTATATGCACAGTCGTCGATCTTTGAATCCTAAATTGGTAGAACTAAATCAAGATATTAATATTGTTAGAAGAAATCAAGAAGTCTTGGACAATCTAGTTCCCGAGTTTGATAATCAAGACCAATTGAATCAAGAGGATCCTCTGGTTGATCCTCCAATGGAAGACAATAACAATAATCGTAATCCTGAAAATTCAATTGACCCAGCCAATAGGAATCAAAGAGAAGAACTTGCAAGAAGAAATATGGAAGTAGTGATAAATCAAAGAACTATTAATGACTTTAGTAGACCTTCATTAAATGTTGTAACATCATGTTTAGTCTTGCCAGATGCTGTTAGGAATTTTGAGTTAAAAGGTCATTATTTTAATGTCATACCATCTTTTCATGGGATGCCCCATGAAGATCCTGTCAGTTTCTTAAGAGAATATGAATACATGATGAGTACTTTTCCTTTAGGAGGGTTGACTGAAAATCAAATCAAAATGAAATATTTTCCAAGTGCATTAAAAGAGTTGGCAAAGAGATGGTTTATGAACCTAACACCTAATAGTGTTTATACTTGGGCGCAACTATATGATTTGTTTATGAGTAAATTTTACAAGCATGCATCTCTTACTGAGTATAGAAAACAAATCATGTCATTTCAAAATGAACTGTGTGAAACATTCCATGAGTCATGGATAGATTTAAAAATCTACTCATTATATGTCCTCATCATAATTTGGCTCAACATGTGTTAGTGCTTCAATTTTATCATGGTCTTCGCCAGCTTACAAACTATGGTTGATAGTGCAATTGGTGGTTCTATTAATAGAATGACACCGAAGCACTAGAAGAATTATTTGAGATGTTAAGCATTAATTCCCAAATGTAAAAGTGCTAGAGGTAAAATAAGAGCCTATATCAATTGCAAGATAATTCAAATACACAAGCTCAATTTGAAAATTGGTAAATTCAAGAAGCATGTGCTTTATGTGGATTATATTCTCATGCTACTAATTTTTGTCCGTCAAGTGCTATGTATTCCGAAGTGCTAATGCTATGAATATGTACCTCAAAGGCCAAGGAATGATCCATATTCAAACACATATAATCTGGTTGGAGGAATCATCCTAACTTTTCTTGGGAGGAAATAAGCCTTTGCAACCTCAACAATTCAACCTCAACCACCACAACCTCCACATTGCCAAATCAAAATCGTTGAGAATTGAAGAAGTTCACAAACAAGAAGTAGCTAGTAAAGGTCAATCGGCATTGATGAAGTATATGCTTGAAGAAATTGAAAATCTAAAGAAGCACATTGCAAATTCTAGTTGATAAAAGAGAAGAAGGAAGTTCCCTAGTCAACCGAAAGCAAGCCAAGTCAATCACCGCTTCTCATGGCGGTAAGGTGATAAGGTGAAGAGGTAAGTGATCTGATCCTTCTTCTAAAGTGCCTGCC
>CM028384.1:78534375-78570753 GCA_013146195.2 Codonopsis lanceolata | reverse complement strand
TTCCTCCAACCGTGATTATATGTGTTTGAGTAAGGATCATTCCTAGGCCTTTGAGGGAACATATTCATAGCATTAGTCTGTTCAGAACACATAGCACTTGATGGACAAAAATTAGTAGCATGAGAATATAATCCACATAAAGCACATGCTTCTTGAATTTGCCAATTTTCAAATTGAGTGTATTCGATTTTCTTGAATTTGATATAGGCTCCTATTTTTACCTCTAGCACTTTTCTCGTTGAGAATTAATACTTAACATCTCAAATAATTCCTCTAGTTTCGGTGTCATTCTATTAATAGAACCACCAACTGCACTATCAACCATAGTTTGTAAGCCTGGTGAAAGACCATGATAAAATTGAAGCACTAACACGTGTTGAGCCAAATTATGATGAGGACGCATAATGAGTAGATTTTTAAATCTATCCCATGACTCATGGAATGTTTCACCTGGTTCATTTTGAAATGACATGATTTGTTTTCTATATTCAGTGAGAGATGCATGTTTGTAAAATTTACTCATAAACAAATCATATAGTTGATCCCAAGTATAAACACTATTAGGTGTTAAGTTCATAAATCATCACTTTGCCAATTCTTTTAATGCACTGGGAAAATATTTCATTTTAATTTGGTTTTCAGTCAACCCTCCTAATGGAAAAGTACTCATCATGTATTCATACTCTCTTAAGAAACTAACAGATCTTCATGAGGCATCCATGAAAAGATGGTATCATGTTAAAATAATGACCTTAATTCAAAATTCCTTACAAAGATTCGGCAAGACTAAACATGATGTCACACTACATTTAATGAAGGTCTACTAAAGTCATTAATAGTTCTTTGATTTACCACTACTTCCATATTTCTTCTTACATGTTTTTCTTCTCTTTGATTCCTGTTAACTGGGTTAACTGGATTTTCAGGATTTTAATTAATATTATCTTCCATTGTAGGATCAACTAGAGGATCCTCTTGATTCAATTGTTCTTGATTATCAGATTGGGAATCTAGACTTTCAAGATCTTCTTGATTTCTTGTAATATTATTTATATCTTGATTTAGTTCTATCAATTTAGGATTCAAAGATCTATGACCAAGCATAAAAATAAATTAAAGCAATTTAAAAACAACTAACTATTAAAAACAAAATAAAATCTTTTTGTATTTTTATTTTTATAAAAATTGAAAATTAAATTAAAAAATAAATTAAATTAAAAACTACGCTACCAACAAACTAACTACGTGAACTAGCTTGTCCCCTCGCAAGGCCAAAAACTTGATCGATGTTTTACTTTAATCCTTTTCCTTGCAAGTGGACAAGACTATTATAGAATAGTATTGGAAGCAAGGGTCGAACCCACAGAGACAAGAGATCACGAACAGTACAATTTATTGATAGCAATTTATTAATCTAAAGGGGGTTTTTATAATGATTTTATTCTAATCTACTATAGATATTTATGTGTTTAACTAATTAGCAGCAATTACAGATTATGAAGATCTTATGGTAGGTGGCAATCTAGGATTCGGGTTTCACTTCTATCTCTTTTATGTTCAATTCATAATAATTATCATTCAATTTATTGAGTTCGTTCACTAAAGATAGATATAGTCTGTTGAACTATTGGTTCAGCCTCCATCCCCGCAACATTCATTCATTCTATATCCTAAGCACAAGAACATGTAATCTATCTGTCACCTAGATCATGTATGAACCTGGTCCTAACTTATCACTCTCGTGCATCGATAGGTCCAATTTATTGTGATGGTGAGCCAGTGTACGACATATGCATATTGGTCATGCAGTTATCCGCACCTCTAGGCCTTTATTATTTGCGATTACATTCATTTGTTCAAAGCAAAATAATAGAGGGATTGATAAACACCACAATCAACAAGAATTGAATGAACATAAATATGAATTAAAACATAAATTCGATACAAGTTACCTCCCACCTCCTAGATTAAGGATGATTTAGTTCATCATAGACAATGAACAACACATGGAGATGAACGGAAACATGATTTGATCTTCAATACTTGTAATTACACAATCTAACTATGTTATACAACCTAAAAACTATCTAAAATCTATACAAAATTGTTTCCAGCCGTTTTTCTCTCTCTTAGGCTTTGGCATCCGATCTCTATTTGTACCCGGGAGTTGTAATCCAATCGAATCACTTGTGAAAATACGAAATTCACGCATTCTGACCACCTTGCGGTCGCAAGGTCTGAGGTACCTTGCGTCCGCAAGGTCTCCAGTTTTTCGGCCTTTGATTTTCTGATGTCTTCATGTTACTGCCCACCTTGCGGGGGCAAGGTCTGAGTACCTTGCGACCGCAAGGTCTCCAGATTGAACTTCCTTCGTTTATTCTTCATTTTTCATCTTGGGCCCTTCTTGGAATTTGCATATAAAACCCTGTAGTTTTGCATATTTTCACTAAAAACCCTGAAACTTACAAAACTCACCGAAAACACATATCAGTAGCCAAAAGCCTCGTGAAATAGCATAATTTAAGTCATGGAAGAATATAAAATCGACGTATAAAATACATCGATCAAGGATCAATCATACCAAGATTTCTCCTTAAGTAAGCAAACCTGGTTGCATCCAGTGGCTTGGTGAGATATCAGCCCATTGATGTTCAGTTATAATGTATTCCAGACTGATGTTACCTTTTTCCACATGATCTTTGAGGAAGTGATAACGGATATCAATGTACTTTGTCTTTGAGTACATCACTGGATTCTTTGAGACTGAGATTGCAGAAGTGTTATTACACATAATTGGACAATTAGCAGTCTTGATATTGTAGTCCACTAGTTGTTGTTTCATCCATAGTAGTTGAGAGCAACAGCTGCTGGCAGCAATGTATTATGCCTCAGTGGTAGAGTTTGCAACTGAACCTCGCTTTTTGCATGACCAAGAGACAAGTCTATTTCCAAGAAATTGACAAGTCCCACTAGTGCTTCTTCTGCTCACTTTGTAGGCTACATAATCTGCATCTGAGTACCCAACTAGATCGAAGTTGTTGTGTTTTGAATACCAGATACCCAGATTTATAGTTGTTGAAACATATCTGATGATACGTTTGGCAGCAAGTAAATGTGATTCCTTTGGATCTGCCTGAAATCTAGCACAAACACAAACATCAAACATTATATCGCTCTCGGCAAGAAGTAAAGAAGTGAACCCATGATTCCTCAATACTTGGTCACGTTCTCTTGCTTTCCCTTTTCAACTTTGTCAAGATGGCAGTCGGTAGACATTGGAGTCTCAAATCCTTTAGCTGAATCAAGACCAAATTTCTTGATAAGTTCCTTTGCATATTTGGTTTGGCCGATGAAGATCATGTCTGAAGTTTGTTGAATCTGCAGTCATATAAAGTAGGTGAGCTCTCCCACCATGCTCATCTCGAACTTGCTTCGCATCAGCTTCTCGAATATTTTGAACAGGCTTTGATTTGTAGATCCAAAGATAATGTCGTCCACATAGATTTGTACTAGAAGAGAATGACCTTTGTGCTTGAGGATGAACAGAGTTGTGTCTATTCTTCCTCTTACGAATCCTTGTTCAATTAAGAACTTGGATAGAGTTTCATACCAAGCTCTGGGAGCTTGTTTCAGGCTGTAGAGTGCTTTCTTGAGTCGTTACACTTGATCATGTTTGTCTTGGATGACAAAACCTGGAGGTTGTTCAACATATACCGTTTCTTGAAGATTGTAACGACCCGACCCGGATTCCAACACGAAATCCCAAGGTCGTGCCGCTGGAACTAACTTAAGAAGAGGACAAGCACTTGATAAGCAGTAGTGCTAGTCAAACAGTCGAGCAAACTCGCTCTAAACATTTTTTTTTTTTTTTTAGGAAGCAGGCACTCTGCGGACTTTATTAATCCGAAAAACCAAAACACTGAGGGGGACAACCAAATTTTACCCAAAACGGGGGGACAAAGGAGCCTTACCTCTAAAAATAAATACAAGGACACTGGAAAAACTATTTCCTATAAGTGTAAATGCCAAGGGAGTCCAAGTCGAGACAGCGACGGATCACCCTAGGCAGAACCTCCCTCGATCTATAAACTTTAGAATCCTGATGATTATGAGCAACACAAGCCAACTTATCAGCTACCGAATTACCCTCTCTGAGAATATGAGCGAACAGATGGTCCTTTAAATTCTCCCTGCATTCCCTCAGCTCGTAACAATACTGCCCGGACAGGTCCTGAGGCTTCGATAAAGAAAGAAACACAGCCAAAGAATCAGACTCCACCAAGACTCCTCGCAAACCTAAAGAGATACAATGAATTAAACCTTCCCGAAGAGCCATCACTTCTGCAAACATATTTGTGCCTTGACCATACCACGAAGAAAAGGCCAAGAGCATCTTCCCCTCATGATCTCTAAATATGCCACCACCACTAGCAAAACCATTGACTGAAGAGCCATCAGTGTTGAGCTTGACACAGCCAATATCAGGGGCTTCCCAGCGAACCCATCGACCCTTCTTCACTTTCGATTTAATAATAGGGAGAGAAAGTCTCTGAATAGCAACAATCTCCCTAGGAGGCATGACCGACTTAGGACAGAAGACATGCAGCAAACCTAGCATATCATTTTGAACAGCCTTCTTAATAAATTCAATGCATATGAACACCATCAAAAACCGCTCTGAGCACGCCGCATCTCCCAACAAACAAAACAAATGCACCAATCGAAATGCCCCAAACCGCGATCTACAAGAAGAATGCAAAATCCAGGAATCCAACAAATGCTGAACTGAACCGATATGCGAGACCTTATGCATAGGCGTCGCAAAATAAGCCCAGAGATCCTTAGCAACCTTAGATTGGAAAAAAAGATGGGTAATAGATTCAGCCGACGGAAGTAATCGGCAACAAACACATTTAGAAGCTAATTGAATCTGAAGAGATTGTATCCGAGAATCCACCGCGCACCATAATGAATCGGCCTTTCGTAAGAAGCCACTGACGGTTTTAGGAAGCCAAGGAACCCAGATTTTATGAGCCCAAGCCATGCGTAAGGAACGAACTCGCTGAAAATTCCAGAAAGCTTTGACCTCGAACAAACCAGATTTAGAGAAAGTGCAAACCCGTCGATCTGGACAGTGAGGAGCGAGATTGACCCTTGAAACCAAAGAATGATGTTCCGGAGCAATGTGTTGTAAAAGATCGGGGAGAATGGGCATAGCTTCTTTGACTGTAAGAGATATGTCAATAGGCCGAGGACCGTTGAGAGTAACGCCACACCAATTTTCTGACCAAAAAGAAATATTGCCTTCCCCAATAATCCAACTGCTATTCATAGAAACCATAGGCATATGCTGAATAATAGATTTCCAATTATAGGTTGCATTAGCGGGGTATGAAAAGTCCGGCTTGATACCATATTTACTTCGCACAAAGTTTGCCCATAAAGAAGGGCTCTGTAAGGCGGACCATGCAAGTTTAGCATGCATAGAGGTCATGACCGACTCTAAAGATCGTAAACCCAAACCACCTTCATCAATCGGCCTACAAACCTGATGCCAAGGAACCCAATGATGTCTTGACTCCCCATTTGCGCTCCATAAGAAGGCAGCCATGTAACCCTCTAACCGCTTTAGCACAACCTTAGGAATTTTGAGAGCTGCCATAGTGTAGATTGGCATACTAGCCAAAACAGATTGAAGAAGAGTAATCTTACCACCAAAGGAAAGAAGCCGAGCCTTCCAGCCATCAATTTTCCGTCGAAAACGGCCCTCCAATTCTTCAAAGTACCGCTGTTTTATCCTTCCCCGAAACAACGGAATACCCAAATATTTGATAGGGAAATAAGCACGAGTGCATCCGGATCTCGAAGCAATAAGAGAAGCCATACGACGTGAGCAAGTAGATGAAGTCAAGAAACAACTCTTCCTCAAATTAACAAGCTGTCCAGAGCTGCGTTCATATAAAGAAATAATAGAACGGACTTGTTGAATAGAGCGCTTGCTAGAATTGCTGAACAATAACATGTCATCAGCATAGAACAAGTGAGTAATCCGCGCCCCCCGACCATGATGAAAAGAGGTAAAATTACCACTATCCGCCATATGATTAATGTATCTAGATAAAACTTCCTCCGCCAAAATAAATAGAAGCGGGGAAAGCGGATCACCCTGTCGAACTCCACGCGAAGAATGAAAGAAACCAAAACTTTCCCCATTTATCCGAAGAGAGTACCAAATTGGGTTGAGCATACGTAAAATGATATTACGAAAAGTCTCCGAAAAACCCAAAGCTTGTAGAGCACGGAGAAGAAAGTCCCATTCAATACGGTCGTATGCCTTGGACATATCAAGCTTGAAAATTACATTACCACCTCTCACTTTTTTGTCAAGCCGATGGACCATTTCTTGAGCTAAAACAACATTCTCTTGAATACTCCTTCCACGAACGAAACCTGACTGTTCTGGGGAGATTATATTTGGCAAAAGGTCAGCTAGACGGGACGCCAAGATCCGAGAAATAACTTTGCTAGAAAAGTTACAAAGGCTGATAGGTCGTAAATCACCTAGGCTCTCTGGCCGCGCAACTTTCGGGATAAGGATCACTGTTGTGGCGGCAATACAAGTTGGAAGAGCAGCCCCTTGAAAGAAATCCTGAACCGCCGTCACCACATCCGATTTAATAATGTCCCAGAACCAAGAAAAAATGCCCTGAATCCATCGGACCGGGCGCTACTAGATTTAAGCAGCCTTAATCGCATCCCATATCTCCTCAGCATCGGGAATACGACATAAAAAATCATTATCTATATCTGCCGGAGTAATATTCTCAAACAGGCGAGCATCCACCGAGTGTTGAGAAGACATAAACAGGGAAGAGAAATAATCCACCGCCATAGAGCCAATAGTATTAGTATCAGAACACCAATCACCCGAGGGGAGCCTTAGACGAATCGAATTAACCGCCGCCCGGTCCCTGATACTCGCATGAAAAAAAGCCGAATTTCTGTCCCCCTCTTTTAACCATAAATGTCGAGTCTTTTGTTGAAGCAGCTCTTCATTCCAACCAACAAGACGTCGCACATTTTGGGAAACACTATCAATCTGTTGAGCCACGGAATCCGACCAAGCTTGTTGCAGAGAGTATTCAAGGCGGAGAAGCTCATCCTGTTGCTGAAAAATCTGGTTCTTAACATTACCAAAGACATTCCAATTCCAACTTTTAAGTTCTTTCCGGAGGAATTTGAGTTTATTGCCTAAGGCCACAAGAGGCGGGCCATGAACTGGACGAAGCCACTGATGTCGCACAAAATCCAGAAAAGCATGATGGTCCAACCACATCCTTTGGAATTTAAAGCGCTTCTCTAGGCTTACGATCTGAAGATAAGTCAATAACCAACGGCACATGATCTGAACAAACCCTGCTGAGATGCCGAACTTTGATCAGAGGCTGATTAGCCAAAAACGAGCCATTCACAAGAACACGATCAAGACGTTGCCAAATTCTATCTCCATCATCCTGATTATTAGTCCATGTATAAACACTCCCTTCAAAACCCACATCATGTAAACCACATAAACTTATGGATTGGTTGAAGTCATGAATACTAGGAAAATCGTAACCTACCCCTCCAAGTTTCTCTGATGTCTGGGCAATCACATTAAAATCACCGCCCACGATCCATGGATCCGACAATTGATGCGAGAGAGCTAACAGGTCCTGCCATAAGAGTTGACGTTCTGCCCTTGTACATTTAGCATAAATAAAGGAGGCAACAATATTATATGGTATCCCCTCTAGTCATCCGAACAGTAAGGTGTTGAGAGGACGCAGCCACAAAAGAAACCTCTATATTAATATCCCATAACAGCCAAATGTGAGGTGTTGACAGGATTACAGTGCATAAAATGCTTGAATTTTAACTTCTTCGCAACCCGACGTAAACGATCCCCTGCAAGTTTAGGTTCCAAAATAACACAAAGAGAGACATTATTCTGACAAATAAGAAGTTTTAAATAATCAATAGTGTCGGTGTTACCAACACCCCGAGCATTCCATATGAGCACAGCCATAAGAAACCAAAACGGGCGAGAACGGGGCCTAACAGGCTTTAGATTTGGCTGCCGCACGGGTGATGCGACGATTCGTTTTTGCTTTAAGCTGACGATGAGCTTTCTTACATTCCTCATAGAAAGATTTGGTATTGGCCTCAGACGAGGGATACTCCCAAACGTTGTCACAAGAAGCCACTCTATCAAGTTGCCTTTTTGTAGGCACATGCATATTCATCTCCGATGAAGTCCGAGAGAGAGGTTTATCAGAAGGGGGAAGCCGGTCATCTAAACTAGCATCTCCATCCCCATCATGCAACGATTGTAAAACCTCGAAAGTATTGCACATAGCAATCGGCGTAGGTTGTGAAGGAAGTGAAGTGGTGGTAGCCGAAGCATTACTAGGGCCTGAAGGGGCTCTATTGTCAGCATCATTCGGGTTGGCCGCTTCCGACACAGATCCGTGCTCCATTGTGTCATCCCGTACCTTAGGCATATTGATCTCATTAATCTCCACAGCCGGTTCTACCCTAGCCTCTTCGGAAACTGATGGGCCGTCCTGAACATCAGATTGCTTCTTTCTCCATTGTTGCGTAGAGGCCACAGGAATAGAGTCCGGAATAGAAGCATGGCCCTTTGACTGCTCGACCGGAGGAGGGATATCTGAGCAATATTAGGGTTGTTCATAGTTGGGAGAATATTAGTCGTCGAGTCCAACTTAGTGGTCCCGAGATGAATTGGGTTCGAAGTGGTTCCTGGGGCTTGAAAAGTTCCTTTTCCTTTTTTCCGACATTCAGCAGCAATGTGCCCAAGAAGACCACAAGCCGTACAGAAAGAGGTATTCCCTTCAAATTCAATTTGTTGCCAGAAACCATGATCTTTTGACGTACCGATCCAAACGCGAGATGGGAGGGGTTTAGAGACGTCTAACTCAATGCAAACCCGGGCAAACATCGGATGACTAAGCGCAAGGGTCTTGTCATCCGCTCGCAAATAATGACCGATAGAATTACCAATTCTATGAAGGCTAGCCGGATTGAAGAAAGGCAAAGGAAGATGGTGAAGCCTTGCCCAAACCGCAACCACAGGATTATCCTTCCGAAAAGTAAAATCTGAAGACCATCGGAAAAGCCGAAACATGCAACTATTGATCATGCGCGATTCTTTGGAGAGAGCGCGCACCATATCGTCTTCTGATGTAAGATGGATCATGACGTGACGAGGGTCTAAAAGACCTACGATGAACCTGGCTGTTAACTTCCAATTTTGTGCAATGTGGTCTTGTATCACATGGAGGGAAGGACGGCCCACCGAAAACTTCATAATTAATGTAGAGGAAAATTGCTTTTCTAGCATATCAATCTCCACTGGAGTAAATAAACAACCCGGATCATTCATTATGGCTATAGGAGCACGAGGGGCTAGAGGAATTTCCTTAAGGGCAGATACCTTATTAGGGTTAAGGCGCTTCACCGCCGCCGCCTTAGAATTAACTGCCGCCGCATAGGATTGAGGAGGGATCGGAACCGTAGATGGAGTAGGAGCTGTAAACGGAGGCTGTGGTGGCGCACCGCCTGAAGGTGTCGGAGGGGTGTCCGACGAAGACGGATCCGGTGGCATAGCCACACAAACGCTGGAAACCCTAACCAAGGAGAGAGAGAATCTAGAGAGAGAGTCTAGAGAGAGAGAACTTTTTGCTTGTTTAATACCCTAACTTTGACTCGCTCTAAACATGAACATAACACCGCACTAAAATACGTTATTTCAAAAATCGAATTAGCGGAAGCAATATAAGAAAGAAGTCCCAAGCTATGAAGCTCGAAACCAACGACAATGAAAACCAAGAGAGACATTATCTCTCAAAGGAGGAAAAACAAAACTCGCCGCAACATTGCAGACGCTAATCAAACCATCGGCACTCGGGCGTTTCAACAAAGAACCAACCTGATATAACAATTACCCAACGGCTAAAGCATACCGGGGTCAACCAACAATTATAAAAACTAGAATAAGGAAATTCCCCAAAGCACTGCGAGGAGACAACCGAAATAAATACTAAAACCACAAACAGGCACGACAAACACGTCGGCCCAAGAAATAACCAATACAAATACCCAGAGTATTCTACCCGACAGTAAAGTCTAAATAACTTTACAAAATGTCGATCTCACAGAATAACAAAGTACATGAAATCAATGACAATGCTAAAAAGGAACAAGACTCCACAAGTCGCTACTCGGGAAAGTCGGCGCTACAAACACGAACCACACGATCTAACCTCGATCTATCGACCAGCGCCTGCTACGAACGATCTACTCAACCTCAGCTATCGCCATCGCAACTAAAAACAAGTACGAGATGAGTCATAATGACCCAGTACGCTACTACAATATATATGCAACATATAATTATGTAACATAAACATAACCAGGGTGTCATTTTATATATGACAAAAAACCCGTGAAGAGGCGTCGTATCGTTACGATACTCCACAAGATATCCACTCCTTCTTACTTACTACACTCCCAAATGAACCAGGTGTAATTCCTGCTCACACACAAATCAAATGAATTAGAAGGTAGTTCCCACAAAACATCATATGCAAGTATACATATCACTATATATACGAATCAAGTTATTCACACTGTTACCACGTGTAAGGGTGCATGTTTATATATATACACCTATATCGTATGTATATCTCTAAATATACATATCAAATCTCCCATAAAATCATCATGCATAAGTGTGCATATCTATATATATACACATCAAGTCTTTCATATATATCTCATATACAAGTATGCATATCTCTATATATACATATCAAATCTCTCATATATCATCAGACAATACAAACATGGTCAATAAGATCTCATGTTCAACTAGCACTTTGTTATCACATAAGTTCCCATAGGAAGCCACATAAGGGATAGAGAAGATACCAAATCACCGTCGTCGTATTGCTCCTGCAATCACAACTGTTAATCAAATCGTGCCAGTGATACCCGTGTTCAGGTATCAAAGTACCGAGCTCTCTTCTCGGGTCCGAGCTCTCTACTCGGGAAAATAGCACTAGCCAATGCGCTCTTTTGGTTACGGCAAAGGGGCTACTTCCCAGAGCTAGCGGTGGAGGTGTGTGTGAAACCCGAATCGATGCGGCGATACATTGCAACCACGAATCCCATAATTCGTGAAGACAATGCATCGTCCCACCATCATCAAGAAAACTCAAGTAATGCCAGCTGGACTTATATGCAATGCACAAGCAGATGTTTACTTGCTAATTCTCAAGTAGATATAATGATCTACTAAACTCATACGATTATGCACATTGTTACAATAATCACAAAACCACAATAGGAGCTCATTTGAGTCCCTAAATCATAAGTGTCAAGTTTGTTCACTCTATTCAATTCAAGTCCCAAAAGCTAGTAATCTAGTCAACTGGAATATAATTATCATAGGATCTCACCACGATCCTCGTAAGGCTCAATTGTTCCTTAACTCGACTCCGTTGAGTCTTTACTACAATTCCAACCAAATAGAGTTTGAACACTATATGTGTCCCAAGACTCTTTTCTATGTTCTCGTTTGAGGCATAGCAAGGTTCTCTTTCCATTTAGAAATTTAGTTCAAAGTCCCAAGTCGATTATATAAGGGAAGCCTAAGTTGATTATTGTGAAATCAAACTTAGTTCGAATTTTGATTCATAATTCCACTTAATAGTAGAATCCAAGTTCACCACAATTCATTAAGCGTAGAAGGATCGATCGCACGAAGGCAAATACATTCAATATGCTCATAAGTCATATCATAGAAACACATAGAAGAATCAATTCTTGACAAGGTAGGAAATCATGCATTTAGTCATAATATAACATATACACAGTATTCCATATTCACCCATGAAATTCAACAGAGTCACAACTTAACCATCAGTCCATTAAGTACTATCCAAGACTACTCCGTTAGTCTCGGATCATGAAGCCATTTACTAAACTCTTCCTAGAGTAGTAACTCATTCAATAACACAAAAGTCGATGGTAGTCAAAGACTTAAGCAACACTAGAGCGATAATATCCCGTAAGGTCAAACCATACCGGTGAGTCTTAGATAACAACATGGTCATCCTAGCGACTTATACAAGTAGACTCTATGTATAGAGTACTAAGAAAGCCCCAATCCAAATCTTCTCATAGAATAGTCCTCAAATTCATTATTCAACAAGTAGGTGTTTTTACTCATTAAGGAATCAAGTAGGAATTCGACAAGAGCGAATTCAACCTGTCAAGTAGATACATCATTCTACAACATGCTCTCAATTGTGCATTTGCTTCACACAATCACATAAGAACTCGATTGAGTCTTATAATCACTCATATCAAACATGCCCTTCAATCCATCCCAAAGTCACGTAGGCTAATATATTAGTCTAACGCACTACAAACATCGTAGGGATTGAATGTGGAGTCGGTATTGTTCAATAACTCCCTAATCTCAAGTCCGGTGAGTTTTACTAAAATTCAACCAAATAGAGCATTGATAATATATGCATTACATTGCCCTTTCCTAAGTTCTCCTTTCATTTAGAACTCGATAACTAGGCCGTTCATGATCTTAAACTAGCCTTAAACACAACCCCGAGTTTCAAACCCTAGTTTCGGTGATTTTGTTAAACCTTGAATTGAAACATATTCTTTCACAAGAGTTATTCCTAAGCTCATTATAAACAACATTCATGCTTTATAAAATATCAAAATCACAACTTCATAGATAATTCATAAAATCCTACACATGTTTCAAAGATTGAATTGGAGGATTTGTCTTCACAAAAGATGTTCATAATCATCAATAGAGCAACTATAATGAAGGGGTCATGTCATTTTATTGAACATGAAAATTTCAGGGATTTCTCAACGTACCTTAGTCCTAAGATTAATGGAGGAAAGGTTGATTAGAGCAAGGATTGTTGTAGAGAAGATCGAGAGCTTCGATTTGGCGGTCTCGGTTCGACGATCGGACCACCGGATCTCCGGGAAATGATCTCTCAAGTTGGTGTGACCTCCATGGACGAAATTTGGAGCTATGTCTCTGAATCTCTGGTTCTGTTGAGCACAAAAATGGCTGGAAGGGATGAAGTTTGTGTTTATATACTTCCTAAGAGGTCCCTAATCCAAGTGAAGTGATTAAGAGGCTTTCTATTGGCTAAGGCATGGAGACCATTGATAAGCCATGATCCAAGGGTCTAAGAGGGTCTTAGACAAGTCAACAAAGGTGGCTGAGACTCACTTAGGTCGGCCAAGGGCAAGGGTGCAAGAGTCAAGGGGGTCTTCAACCAAAACAAGTCAAAAACCCAAAATCTGGAAAACAGACAGTCAATCTTGTAAAATCGACCATAAATATCTCACACCTCCAAATGAGGTGATTATTGATTTTTATGAAACTAGACTCTTTAAAATATAGTTTAGAATTTTAAATTACTCAATTTGGACTTATATTAATCAAAATATGGCTACTACAACTTCAAGTACAGAAGCTGATTTCCTGAAAACATAAATCTGGCACAGCCGTAAGTCAAGACCTCAATGAGGTACTTATACACCTTGGAAAAATACCATATTTTACAGGGAGTATCCTAACATATGTAGGTAAAACATACTAAAGGTTTAGAAAATTCTCTTTAGTAGATTGGTACCAGAATTTTCCCGAAGTTCGCCCAAAAACAAGACTGAATCTGTGAAGTGATATGTTGGTCATCTTATTTCCAAATGCAACAAATCTATGAACATTGATTGTGCAAGCATGAGAAATACTAGTACACTTGGTCTAGAACTTAAATGAACTTCTCGCAAGTTGAAAGCACAAACAATACAAGCAACGAAGGCAAACACGAGAAACCCTAAGACTCAAACGAAGCAACAAAGCTTCTAAACTTTCAACCAAGCATACTATGATCAAGGTGAACATTATAAGTCATATATGCAAGGTACTAAGACTCCCATGAGACCCAGTTAAGTGCTAACATGCTAAGACGAACACTCAACGCATTAACAACAAAGCATGCAACACGAGAGAGTCAAATACACGAAGGTTCGGGGTCTTACAAAGATCACCATTGAGAAAGGCACTCTTCACATCCATCTGATATACTTTGAAGTCCATGAACGAAACATAGGCTAGAAAGAGTCTGATTGCCTCTAATCTAGCAACAGGAGCAAATGTTTCATCGAAATCAATTCCTTCTTCCTGTCGGTAGCCTTGAGGAACCAATCTAGCTTTATTTCTGGTGACGTTTCCATCTTTATCTCTCTTGTTTCTGAATACCCATTTGGTGCCGATAACTGGATGGCCAGTCAGTCTTTGAACTAAGATCCACACTTTGTATCTTTCAAACTAGTTCAGCTCTTCTTGCATAGCTTCAATCCAGTAATGGTCTTCGATAGCTTCATCAATCTTCTTTGGCTCAATTTCTGACACGAATGCGAATGCAAACATAGTCTCATTTCGAACTCTATTTCTCGTACGAACTCCTGAGTTGAGATCACCAATGATTTTAGAGATGGGGTGATCTCTAGATTCAATAATAGCTGCAGGAAGATCACTTCTGGTGAGTTCTTCCCTTAACAAATCTGGAGAAGGTAGAGAAGGAGATTCACCAAAATCAGATTCTGAAGAGATAGGATCTTCAAAACCTTCATTTTCTGGTGAACAAGAAGGGTGAGTGATCTGCAAAGGTGTTTGGGGTAGAACAGAAGAGATGGGTTCGGGGTCAACAGAAGGGTTGGAACTGGTACCAACAGAGTTAAAGTCTGCTGGTGCAGGATTAGCAGAACTGGAAGGGTCTGCAGTTGGAGGATTCTAAGGTAGAGAAGAAGTAGAAGCTTTATTTGTATTTGTCTCAATATCATCAAAATCATCAGCAACATTCGGAGCCTTTCGAGGCTCTAATAAATCATATTCATCAAAAGTAACATGCACAAATTCTAAGATTTTCAAAGAAGTTTTGTTAAATATACGAAATGATTTTGAATGATTGGAATAGCCCAGAAAAATTCCTTCGTCTGATTTTGAATTAAATTTCCCTCTATATTCTCCTCCATTATATAGAATAAAACATTTACAGCCGAAGATTTTGAAAATACCAATGTTTGGGGCTCTTCCTCTCCATATTTCATATGGAGTTTTGTTATGAAACTTGTTTACCAGGGATCTATTCTAGGTAAAACATGCAGAGTTGACTTACGCCCGAAGTACTTAAGTCTTGCTTCTGCCAACATAGTTCTTGCTGCTTCAATGAGTGTTCTGTTCTTCCGTTCAGCTACACCATTATGTTGAGGAGTTCCGGCAACATAGAAGTTGTGGCCGATCCCGTGGTCATCACAATATCTTTCAACACCGTTGTTCTTGAATTCGATGCCGTTTTCTAATCTAATGTCACAAATGTCTTCAAGCTTTTGGGTTTGAAGTCTTCTGAAAAGAGCGGTGACCAAATCATATGTCTCATCTTTTGAAGCCATTGTTTCGATCCAGGTGAACCTTGATTAGTCATCAACTACTACAAATGTGTACTTGTCTCCAGAGATACTGACTTTAGTGATTGGTCCAAAGAGATCCATATGCAGAAGTTGAAGAGGTCTGGTCGTAGACATGACAGACTTTCTTTTGAAGGAAGACTTGGAAAGTTTTCCTAATTGGCAAGCTTTGCAACTTCTGTCATGGTCGGCAGACACCGTAGGTAGACCTTTGACAAGCCCATCTTTGGAGAGCTTGGAGAGGTACTTGAAGTTGAGGTGACTGAGACGCTTGTACCAAAGCCAACTATTGTCGCGAATGTTGTTAGCAACTAGGCAAAGGTTGAAGGATCTTCCTAGAAGGTTTAAGTCCACGACATAGACGTTTCCTTGTCTATTGCTGGTCAGTAAAGTTGAGCAGGATTCACGATCTTTGATGAGACATTGGTTGGAGGAGAATTGGCAGATGAGTCCTTTGTCGCAGAATTGGGATATGCTTAGTAGATTATGCTTTAAGCCATTCACTAGAGAAACTTTGTTGATGGAGAGACTTCCTCTAGTGATTGAGCCATACCAAATTGTTTTCCCTCTTGCATTGTCGCTGAAAATCACCATAGGACCTTTAGCTTCAGCTATATCTGATAGTAGACTTCTGTTCCCTGTCATGTGTCTTGAACAGCCACTATCAAGGTACCAGATGTCCTTATCTTCTGAATCTATAGCCATGACGTAGACCTGAAAAAGATCAAAGAAACAAGGTCCCCTTTATTTTCTTTTGGGTCCTGAGGATTAGCAACCTTTTGGAACTCATACCTGCCTAACCTTGAGAGAACTAGGTCTCTCAGATTTTGGTGTGAACCTTACCAGGCATTCTGGGGCCAGATGGCCTAAAAGTTGCAAGAATGACAAAGATGAAAGTTCCACAGAGGATTGTGATTAGCTTTAGCTGTAGAATGCTTGTGGCATTCTTTGTTCTTAACAGCAGTCTTGGGTTCAACTAGTTTGTTGACGATAGACTTAATTGGTTTCTGTTGAACCTTTCTAGATTTGTTACTAGTAGACTTTGCCTTGGCTGGTCTGTTGTTAACCTTTTTAGGAGGATTTGGTAGAATACCTTTAAGTTTATAGTCAACTAATTTAGGTGCCTTAGCTGTTTCATAGACAAACTTAACAGGTACCCGCAGAGATTTCGTAGGTCTACCGCCAGCAGACTTTACCTTGGCAGAGCTGTTATCAGTAGACTTTGATTTCTCTACCGTTCCTTTCTCAAGCTTTTCTTTAGAAGCAGTTTCTTTGGCTTTCCGTTTCTAAGCCTTGGGGTAAACGTATGGTACACTTGTATAACCAAGTCCATGTTTACCCTTGTTTCCGAAAGTCTGTTTTGAGAAGGAACTATCGTAAGCAGTCTCGAAGGTTTCACCTTTCTTCGTGACAGAAGAGTATGCCGAACTGGGCTCATCATTATAACCCAAAGCCAAATTTATCTCCATTAGGCTTTTGGCTTGAAAGGATTCCTTCAAAGGTTTCCTTAGAGCTGTTCCAGGAGTCGATTGTCTTTTGCAAGGCAATCTTCTCCAGGTCTAGCCCTTGAATGTGCTCAGTAAGACAGTCGACTTTGTCACAAAGGAATTTGTTTTCTCCTTTTAGCTTGATACTTTCCTGTTGGCAGCTATTGAGAGTTTGAATCTCATCTGACAACAGAGATTTCTCAGCAGCAAGCTTCTCATAGTTCTTAGTGATTTTTACATAGGCTACTCTAAAAGAATTGAACTCTTCAAGCATTTCTTGATTATTCTTGAGCAGTTCTTCCTTACTGAAATTTTCACAGTTGATCTCACTTTTATCGAAAGGACTTGGTGAGATTTCAACTTCAGGTTCAGAGTCACAGGTAGGGCCTGAATCATGAGCTATTAAGCATATGCTAGCTTGCTCACAATCGTCCTCTTCCTCTTCTGAATCAGTCTCAAACCATGTAGCAACCTATTTTTCTTCAATATCTTCAGCCAGCATACCTTTATGTTTTTGAAATTTCTTATACGAGGGCTTTTGGTATGCTTCAAATTTTGGCTTTGGACATTTAGAGGCGAAACGACCAGGTTTTCTACAGTTATAACACACAAGCTCTTCGTTAGATGAGCTTTCATCAGCTTTTCTAAAAGGCTGCTAGTGTGTGTCCTTCTTTCCATATTTTGCAAACTTTTTGAAACGTTTTACAAACATAGCAAATTGTTCATCTGAAAGAAAATCATTTTCACTGGAGGAAGTAGAAGGTTTTGTTATCAACTGGAGTTTCTTCTTGTACCATGGTAGGCAATGACACAGTTCTGAACTATTTGTCCTGCTCTAGAGCTTGATTAACTTCGAGCTCGTAAACTTTTAAACTTCCGTAAAGACTACGGAGACTCTTATCGTGTAATTTCTTAGATTCATTCATGGCAGTGGTCTTAACATGCCACAGACTACCTAGAGAGCCTAGAAATCTCATATTCATTTCCTTTTTGTCATAAGTTTTACCAAAAGAAAAGCAGCTATTTATTACCTCACTGAAGCGATCGTATGCTTGTCTCAAGGTCTCCTTGGGATCCTTCTTGAAAGAATCGAATTGTTGGATGAAGGTGTATTTTCTGTTGTCTCTTGTGTCTTGGTCTCCTTCCAAGTATTCGACAAGAGCCTCCTACATTTCTTTTGCAGAAGTACACTGGATCACTTGTTGGTAAGTGCTGGTGTCTAGTGAGCTAGTTATGATGTTGATGGCTTTGCTATCTAGCTCTACTAGCTTTCTATCATCCTCTGTCCATTCAGATTCTTCTTTGGGTACTTCAGCAGGATTTCCAGTGATGGATGCCAGAAGATTTGCCTTCATTGGTACATGACGTCCTGCTAGTACGCATTTCCATAACCTATTGTCAATAGAATTCATAAAACACATTACCTTATCCTTCCAAACATTGAAATGGCCTTCGTCCAATATTGGGACGTGGTTTGCATTTGACGTAGGTAGCATGTAGTGTGTTTGTGCCATTGGATCGTGACTCTCAAGAGTTTAATCTTGGAAAAACTAGTTTTTGAAGAGTTAAGCTTTGATACCAATTGTTAGTCCCAAAGGGCACAATAATAAGCTTGAAGGGGGGGGGGTTGAATAGCTTATTAGACACTTAAAACTTTTTGTATAAATTACTAAAACAAACACTTGCAATCTATTGAAAAGATTGAAGTAGCGGAAGTCTTGTAAGGAAAACAGTTCAAGTCTGCCGGTGAAGCACTACCGGTAGACTTTGCTGAATACTCAAGTCTGCAGTTTGAAGCGATAAGTAAAGAGATATGAAACAGTAAAGCAGTAAGCAACAATAATGAAAGAACACAAGTATTTTGAGATGGTTCGCACTATAAAGAGTGCTACGTCCACCACCAAGGCAGTCAACCTTGGACTTAAATGTGCACTATGTTTTCCACTAGCTAGTTCTATTACAAAAAATTCCAATGGATCATGTACAAAATATTTGACTTGTGTTTGGAGGTTGGGAATTGAATATCTTGTCCAGCTGCAACTGGTTCATCTATAATATTCTCATTTTGTGGGTTTTGAACATTAACTTGTTGTTCTGGTATGTTGTTTGACTGTGATACAACAATTGGAACAACAATTTCAGCAGGAATATCGTGTAATGACATTTCTACCTGAATTTCCTGAATGTCAATTTCACGTGGTTTCCCACTCCCATTGATTGAGCCATTTCATATGAACAGAGCATTTCCTGACTCAACAATTCTCGTAATATGGTTAAGACAGTAGAACCTATACCCCTTAGACTTTTCAAGATAGCTAATAAAATATCCGCTGGCTGTCCTAGCATCAAGTTTCTTTTCATGTGGATTATATACTCTTACTTCCGTGTGGCAACCCCAAACATGAAGATGCTTCAAACTGGGTTTCCTACCAGTCCATAACTCATAAGGTGTTTTAGAGACAGCTTTACTAGGAACCCTATTGAGCAGATACGCAGCAGTCTTTAATGCATGCATCCACATTGATAGGGGTAAGGAGCAATTATTTAACATACTCCTAACCATATCCATTAATGTACGATTTCGTCTCTCAGCAACACCATTCTGCTGAGGAGTCCTGGGCATTGTATATTGTGCACAAATGCCCCGACTTTCAAGGAAATTTGCAAATGGACCTGAACGTTGTCCATGTTCAGTAAATTTTTCGTAATACTCACCACCTCTATATGATCTCATTATTTTCACTTTCTTATCTAACTGCCTTTCCACTTCATTTATGAACACCTCGAGGATGTTCACTGAATGAGACTTTTCATGCAGTAGATAAACATAACCATAACATGAATAGTCATCAATAAAGGTAATAAAATAGTGTTCTCTGTTCTAACTTGGAACGCCAAAAGGACCACAAATATCGGTGTGTATCAGAGGTGAGTGCTTCTTGTGGTTGATTTCTTTACTATGGTTTTAGTCTGCTTTCCTTTAATACAGTCAACACATACGTTCCAGTCACTAAAATCCAATTGAGGAAGAATTTCACTTTTCATCAACCTCAATAACCTTTCTTTGGAAGTGTGACCCAATCTTTGATGCCACAAGTAAGCTGAACTTTCATTTGGTGTACTACGTTTAATGCCTACATTACTTTCAACATGAAACAAAGTTTTCGCAAAATCGTTGTTAGGATTTACACGATAAAGTGAGTCATACAACTTTCCTGACCCACAAAAATAGTTATCTTTATACAACAAAAAATTGCCCTTACAAATCTCAAAACGATAACCTATTACATCAAGCTTCCCTCTTGAAACAAGATTTCAGGCACATTCAAGTACATAGAGACATCTTTCAAGGTTTAAATGACACCCAGTGTCCAAAAGCAACCTATAAGTCCCTATGCCATCTATCCGTGCCTTCATCCTGTTTCTCATAAACAAGTACTGTTCATTTCCTTTTACGGGCTGGATCGTATTGAATCCCTACATAACATGAGACACATGAGTAGTTGCACCAGAATCTAACCTCCAGGTATTATTAGGAGTTTCTATAAGATTCGATTCAAAACATACAGAAACATAATATGTAGCTTTTTTCTCAAACCATTCTTTTCGTTTAGGACAATCAGCCTTTACGTGTCCTTCTTTGTTACTGAAGAAACACCTAATTTCCTTTTTCTTGATTTGGCCCTCAGAAACCTTTGTTGGGGCCTTATCACTTTTCATGCCTTTGTCCCTTTTACCTGGTTTAAACTTACTGCTGCTAGCACCATCATTGACTGTGAGGTGGATGAAGTGATCTTTTATTTTCTTTAATCTCCCTTCCTCCTGCACTAACAAGGCCATTAACTCTTTAAAGTTCCATTTATCTTTCATGGTGTTGTAATTCACATGGAACTGGCCAAAATCAACAGGAAGGGAATTCATTATGAACTATATGAGAAAGCTATCACTCACATCCATTCCCATAGTCTTCAACTTTGCTACTAAGTTGGACATTTCTGTTACATGATCATGAATTGACTTTGACCAATCAAACTTCTTTGTAGTCAATTCACTTATGAGATTGCCTACAATGGATTTATCTGCTAGATCCGACTGAGAATAATCTTTAACCTTTAGCATGAACTCTCTAGCATCTTTAGTCTTTGGCATTGATGGTTTAATATTTTCAGTCATAGTCATTTTCATAAGGTTCAAGCTCAGCCTGTTAGACCGCTGCCAAGCCCCATAGATGGAATTGTCATCTTCTGAGCTAGTCTCATTAATGGCTGCGGGATTTTCATCTGATACTATAGCTATGTCCAGATCCATAACACCTAGAGTAAACTGGATTTGTTCTGACCAATCAGTATAGTTCAGCCCGTTGAACTTAACAACCGAACTTCCTGATGCAAAAAGACTTAACGAGGCTGCAAAACATTTATACATGCTCAACCATTAGCGCTTTGAGTTAACTTTAATAAGTTCAGAAACAGTCATGAACTTTAAGCATGTATTTAAGTTCACCTTTGGGTAAGCCTTAAACGCATAAACAATTTAATCGATGTCATACGATAGAAACTTTAATGGACAATCATAACATACAATAGTTAAATAAGTTGTCTATCTTTAGATATACATCTTATTTAATCAAGGTACAATGATTAATCCCTTTAACGTTATAGACTAGTTGCAATGGTCCGTCTTTGGATGACCTTCTAGCAATTAGTCTATAAACTCAATTATTCAATCAACTTTCCTTGTCATTTTTAGAGGCATCTCTGTACTCATGAACAACTGACATAAAATTAATTTAATGTGTTAGACATTCCATTTAGCCAGGCCACTTTGGTGACTAACAAGCTATTAATGCCTTAACAATAAATTATACTTTTATATTTCAAGCCTTTAACAGAACATGAAAATTTTATTTGGAAAATAAAAAACATAATATCCAATTTGTTCTACAAATTTTCGACAAAGCTTGAAATTCAACATAACCGATGTTAAACACCCAATTAATTTTGCGCAAAAACTTTACTACACAAAAACTTTGATTTCACTCTTAAACAGTACAAGAGCGACAAAATATTACATGTACTAATTACCGTACAAACTTTACAGTTTAAAATATAAGAGACACTTTAATAGGAGAAATTATGAGTTCGCAACCTTAAGCTCTGATACCACATGTTATACTTTTATACATGCATGAGTTTCAAACATAAATCATTTTCTAGAAACTCATGATACTTTAATAAACCAAAAATCTTGGAACACATAATTATCACGATTTAATATACATAAACAGATAATGGAAACTAACTTGGATCCATGATATTAACTTACAACTGTTATGGAAAGCAGAATTTTCGACCTTGCCTTTCACTTTTATTTTCCTTTACTTTTCGAGGACGCTACTTTTAGTCTGTCTCTTTTTTGTTGTTCATGACATGTTATATTGGATCCATGATATATATATATATATATATATATATATATATATAGAGAGAGAGAGAGAGAGAGACTTGTCATTGTTTCTTCATATTAGAAACAAATCTAATCAAGCCTTCCTTGATCCAAACTTCACGCCACCGCCTTTAGAAATGATGACATTGATAAACATCATTGACTTTGGTCAATGATATTTATCTCCAAAGGGAATATATATACATATATGTCCATTATTATGTATATATTATGTACAAATTTTAAAGGTATAGGAAGAGAGAGTACCACTTTAAAACTCTCAAGCTTTAACATACTCTTATTCTCACTTAACCATCAAAGTGGAACACTTTATTGCTAAAACTTTATTTATCATTAATTTATATGGTTCATATTCATATGGGTCACATAATGGAATAAATCCAACATTTAAGGGTTAGGACATCAGATTGCATTGCCTTTGATTTAGTTTAGTAAATGATTTTTTTTAAATGGATGGAGGGTTGTTCGGTAAACAAAGCTAGTTTTAAAGTTTAATATTTTTTCTTTTAAAATGGAAGGAGGATAATTTGGTAACTTAACCTCTTTAGTGATATTGTATCTATAGGGGTTTCGTTGTAACATTTAGAGGTTCGATATTTTTTTAATTCCAAGCCCACGATGGTTTAAAATTCCTAGAACCGCATGTGATGGTTTCCGAAGTGATTTTTCTGGCAACATTGCTAGCCTTACAACTACTTCTACATTTTTCCTTACAACTAAGTTTTAAATAAGGTAAAGTTGTATTTGTCCAAAACAATTTTTCTCAATTCAAGATTTAGTTGTAAGGAAAGTTATAGGATTAGTAGTAAGAATAACATTTTCTTTTTTCTGGTATCATCTAGTGTTGCCAAGGATTTCTCCAGAATCTCGGAAGAAAAAAAGAATGGAAGCTGAATTTTTTCTACGTACATAAAAGTCAAATACAACTTCTTATAGTTGAACTAATTTTAAAGCTGAGCAGTGACCACCATATTTCAAATTAACTTAGTGTAATAGCCCAAAAATACTAGTATGAAATATCAAATTATAATATAATTTAAATTATATTGTTTTGGGCTAATCAAATCATTTTAGTCTAGTTTCGGTATTAGACAATTTTGGAATTGAGTCGTTAAGATGATGAACTTTCGTGTCATTATTTAAGTGGGCTCGACCCACAATAGGAAATTTAGCCCATGACTATATATCAGATACTAACTTAGTAAATTATACATATATTAATATATATCGAAAAGGCAAAAACTTGTGTAAGATGGTCTTACAAATATTTTTTGTAAGACATATCTTCTTTACCCGACTCACCGTGTATTGGTTGGTTGAGTTGTAAGAGAGTGGGGTCCGTCTTACGAATTAAGATCCGTAAGACAGTTTTACATGAGATCTACTCATTGGAAAATATTATAAGAGATTAAAATATAACTAATAATTAATATTATGGTATTAGAAGTAATCTTACACATGATATGTTTCTGCCGGGTTGTTTTGGTGAAGTAGTCTATCTCCTCGGTTAATCTCGGAAGAAAGTCTTCTAGTAAGAGTTTGTATACAAGTAAATCACGCATTGAGATTAAGCTAAAAAATTAACCTACCTATGTTTGAGGCTATTTTTGTTCAACATATTTGAGAGAGAGAGAGAGAGAGGAAAAGGAACGACGACTTAAAAAGAAGATCGCAGCGGCGAAAATTCTAGCTATGTTCTATCGAGAAAACTGATGCGAGTAGAGCCTCCAAGTCGAACTGGGCAAGAGGGTTGAGATCGACAAGGGAGTTTCACAAAGGGATGGTTCCATCCAAGTATGAGAAAGCGAGCATAGGAGCGTTCGGACAACCAGCGGGGAACTACTCGGAATAGGGCTTTGTAAAGGTGGGCCAATGAGTGGATGGTGGACGGAGAAAGTAAACAAGGATGCTCGACTTAAAACCAATGGGCCGAGGAAGTTTAGTTGTTCGGCTTGGAGTAAATGCTCGGGGATGAAGGCTCACAAGGGTTGCTCGGCAAAGGAGTTGGTAGAGCAGGGCCGAGTTGACTGGAATGGTATTTTAAAAGGGAACACGGGTTGGAATGGTGCAGGTAAGAGGGCTACGAGCAGGCTGGGTTTGCGGGGAAGCGGGCTGAAGGAAGACACATGAATTATAGGGGATATTACGTTCGATATGAAGGGACCAAGGTTGATTTGGGTTTGGGTTTGTGGGGCAAGGCATTCAAAGAAGCAACGGCCGAAGGTGGGAAAGGGGTGATCGCCCTACATGAAGGAATCCCAATTAGACTAGGGTTTTAATTAAATCTTTTATTTAATTAGTTGTTATTTTGTTTCCTTAAAAGTTGGTTTACTTTTAATGTTTTAGTTGATTAGTAAGTCTTTATTTATGGTGAGTAGAATTAGGATTACTTTCTCTCCAAGCTAGGAGTTCTTTTCTTTTTAGGTGTAAGATATTTTGTAAGCCTTTATAAGTAAATTTAATTCAATGAAAACACGGATTATGATTTTTGTGTAAAACACTTTGTGAAGAACTAGTTTTGTTCTTTCTTTTAAATCGGTTCAATTCAATCAAGGTAAGCGAAGCCTAGATTAGTTGCATCGTCGATTCTCTTTACGTTGAGCGAGTGAAACTCAACCGGTGAGTCCGTCTATCTGTCCTTCGTATTCCTTGTCATTTTCGTGGGTGATACAAGGGTTTTGTGAGCTGTTTTGGGGTTGTTCGTCGTTGTGAATCTGACCATTCAAGTTGTTTACGCCAGCTTGAGTATTAGGGTTTTAGAATTCACATAAAGTGGTATCAGAGCACAATTCATTACGAATCCTTATTCGTAATTAAACATGGAGGAGACTGCACAGAGGGGAAGAATTTTTAAAACATGCGGGTTAGTGCTGGGAAAGGTTTGCATGATAGCCATTGACGAAGGAAGCTGTGTCAACGGGGCATCTACCTTTTTGTAGAAAAACTAGGGCTGCCCATAACAGCTCATCCTTATACATATGAGCTTTATGGACTCCAGAAAGGAGCAGGAGTTAAGGTAACTAAGCAGGTTGGCGTCGCGTTCTTCACATCGACTCCTGTCACATACATTTGGGGAGGCCATGGAAGTTCGATAGATTCGGGGTGCATGATGGGCGATGCAATACGTACATAGCAACTAAGGGGAAAAAGGAAGTATATGTTAAAGCCATCCACGTCCATGGGCGATGAAGGCAACTCGGTCACATTGCAAACTGTAGACAAGCCAAAGAAAGAGGAATAAGAGAAACTGATCGAAGAAAAGATGATTATGGTTCGGAAGGAAAGTGAAGCAAGCACACGTATACGAAGATACGTCTGACTATAAAATCCCAAATCCGTTTGCATCATGGATTACGAATTATGTTCTAAAGGTGGAGAGGGCTGAGGTTTTGTGGCAAGAAGAACAGTCTGGAGTCGAACTTAAGACCAACAACGGCGAGTTACAACTCCACAATTTGAAGTATTCCAAGGTATGTGACGTTACTGTTCAATTTCGAGTGCTTGGACAAATTTTGGTGACAGTTTGCATAAGATGGAAGGAAAAACGAGTGGCCATACCAATATGGGCCTTACACGGGTTTAAACCACCTTGGGAGGAAAATTGGAAGGAAAGAGAGACGAGTATATGGGCTGCACTTGGGCACAATAAATTAAGAAGGACTCAATGCTACAACAAAGATTATGGGCAGAATCAACAAAAATTAAGGATAACAAGGTGTGCTTGGGAAACCTGGTTATACACAGTAAAGAAGAAACAAATCCTTGGGCAATACGAAAGACGGAATTTCTAACCGTACAAGCTTGTGTATGGTCAGATCATAAAAGGGAAACAAATTTGAGGAAAGTAAGGGGTGCACGGTTGGGGTGGTCCAAGACAAAGACCATGAGACTGTTACCGTTTTGAACAAAAGCTTTGGGGCTAATTCAGAATTTGCCAACGGAGTTGGAGCAGTTCTCAAGGAAGTAAAGAAAAGGCTATCGCAATTAACTTCACCAAAGGCCAGCTGGCTGGGGTTAGAAGAGAATCGGGAAACTTACAAAGGGGAATTGAAAGCAAAGGGAATTATGTTGGAGAAAACAACGAGTACCAATGGATGTGGGAAAATACTTTGTTATCAAAACCAGAATGGTGGACCACAATAAAAATACAAGTGCACGGGCGGGGTTGATCCTTGCATTGTTTTCAAGATAACCTTCTTCCGCGAGGGAAAGTGTGATGCGGGGGTGTGTGGGACTTGTTCGAAGTTGGGAATAGACCAGCAACAGAATGGGTGCGATCTGGTTATGGAAAGTAGGACCAAGGAAGACACTACAAAAAAAAGTAGTTTTAGGGACGCCACTTTTTAGGTCGCATTTATCTCCCGACCTTATTACATGGTCAATTAGATCGGTTGGAGTTTTGGGTAACAAATGATTTTTTTTAGTACTGGTACCCAGCGTCCTAAACAAATTAAACGGTAAATTGGGAGGTTGAAATAGAAATTACCAAAATTTTCCCTCTAATATTCCAAAATTTTTAATGCCCCTTCTCTTCTCTCCCGTCCTCTCCCTCCTAATTTTCTAGGGTTTCCTAGGAGAAATACAATCCAATGGACACGACGATTGCGCACAGGTGAGTTGTTTCTCCTTTTCGTCTTATAGCAATTCTTTGTTTTTTAATTTTGTTTTTCAATCTTGTTTTTCAATTTGTTCTCCTTCTCATTGTCCTCTCTTTCTATGTTGTTTAATCCTGGGTAAAACGAAGAGCAGCGACAAACACTCATTTAGATCTTTAAAGGAGCATGCAACAATAGGCAACTTTCTCATCTTTAGTCTATCGTATTCTTGCCCCCAGCCATACATTAGTACTATTGATATCCCTTTCTCTTTCAAAAAATTTCAAAACATTTTTACTGTTGCGAGAAGGTGAATCGCAATCGGGGGATGGAAAAATTTAAAGCAACCTGATTTGAAAGAAGTTTTATTAATTCAATTGGAAATTACTATCCAAGTCGGACTGGGCAGGAGGGTTGAGATCGACAAGGGAGTTTCACAAAGGGATGGTTCAATCCAAGCATGATAAAGCGAGCACAACGAGTATAGGAGCGAGCATAAGTCGCCTTCGGACAACCAGCGGGGAACTATTCGGTATAGGGCTTTGGAAAGGTGGGCCAATGAGTGGATGGTGGACGGAGAAACTAAACAAGGATGCTCGACTTAAGACCAATGGGCCGAGGAAGTTTAGTTGCTCGGCTTGGAGTAATTGCTCGAGGATAAAGGTTCACAAGGGTTGCTCGGCAAAGGAGTTGGTAGAGCAGGGCCAAGTTGACTGGAAGGGTATTTTAAAAGGGAACACGGGTTGGAATGGTGTGGGTAAGAGGGCTACGAGTAGGCTGGGTTCGCAGGGAAGCGGGCTGAAGGAAGACGCATGGATTATAAGGGATGTTGGATTCGATATGAAGGGACCAAGGCTGATGTGGGTTTGGGTTTTGATGTACCTTACGGGGCAAGGCATTCCAAGAAGCAACGTCTGGAAGGTGGGAAAGGGGTAACCGCCCTTCATGAAGGAATCCCAATTAGACTAGGGTTTTAATTAAATCTTTTATTTAATTAGTTGTTATTTTGTTTCCTTAAAAGTTGGTTTACTTTTAATGTTTTAGTTGATTAGGAAGTCTTTATTTATGGTGAGTAGAATTAGGATTACTTTCTCTCCAAGTTAGGAGTTCTTTTCTTTTTAGATGTAGGATATTTTGTAAGCCTTTATAAGGAAATTTAATTCAATGAAAACGCAGATTATGATTTTTGTGTAAAACACTTTGTAAAAAACTAGTTTTGTTCTTTCTTTTAAATCGGTTCAATTCAATCCAGGTGAGTGGAGCCTAGATTAGTTGCATCGTCGGTTCTCTTTACGTTGAGTGAGTGAAACTCAACCGGTGAGTCCGTCTATCCGTTCTTCGTATTCCTTGTCATTGCCGTAGGTTATACAAGGGTTTCGTGGGCTGTTTTTGGGTTGTTCGTCGTTGTGAATCTGACCATTCAAGTTGTTTACGCCTCCTTGAGTATTAGGGTTTTAGAATTCACATCAAGTGGTATCAGAGCACAGTTCATTATGAATCCTTATTCGTAATTGAACATAGAGGAGACTGCACAGAGGGGAAGAATTTTTAAGACACGCGGGTTAGTGCTAGGAAAGGTTTGCGTGATAGCCATTGACGGAGGAAGCTGTGTCAACAGGGCATCTACCTTTTTGGTTGAAAAACTAGGGCTGTCCACAACAGCTGATCCTTGTCCATATGAGATTTATGGACTCCAGAAAGGAGCTGGAGGTAAGGTAACTGATAACTGTATTTTATACACAGTTATTGAGTATTATTCCGACTTAAATTATGTTATTTCTCGAGGTTTTTGTTGTCTAATATGTGTTTTAGTGTTGTTTTATAGTTTCAGGGACTTTTGGAATAATTGTGCAAAATATAGGCATTTTATGCTGAATTGAAGAACTTCAGGGACCAAACTGCAAAAGCTGAAAACTTGAAATTCCAAAAGCTGAAAATCAGCTTTTACAAAGAAAATCAGCCGCCACTTTTAGACATCCAATTGCCTTGGGAATTGTGAAATCCCATTTTAACTCTTTAGTGTTTTAATTATAATGTATCTCCTTTTCCTTCTTGTTGTAGGATTAATTAGGTATAAATAGATCCCTTTAGTTAGGAAAAAAATGAGAGAAGTTCTGTATTATTTTTCTTTGTCTATGAAGAAAGATTCTCCAAAAATGGTTCAAGGTTTTGTATTTTCAATTATGGAGAGCTAACTCCATAATCTAGGAATTGGAGGTAACTTGTATCAAATCTATTGTTTTATATTAATTCTTATTCATTTAATTCTTGTTGATTGTGGTGTTTATCAATCCCTCTATTATTTCGCTTTGAACAAATGAATGTAATCGCAAATAATAAAGGCCTAGAGGTGCGGATAACTGCATGACCAATGTGCATATGTCGTACACTGGCTCACCATCACAATAAATTGGACATATCGATGCACGAGAGTGATAAGTTAGGACCAGGTTCATACATGATCTAGGTGACAGATAGATCATAAATTTAGGTGACAGCTAGATTGACAGTTCCTGTGCTTAGGATATAGAATGGATGAATTTTGCGGGGATGGAGACTGAACCAATTGTTCAACAGTCTATATCTATCTTTTGTGAACGAACCCAATAAATTGAATGATAATTATTTTGAATTAAACAATAGATTAGATACAAGTGAATCCTAATTCCTAAAAGATTTACAATTCTTTGATTTATCTCATATTTATCATGCTTTGTTAGTTAGATTATTTTATTGCTTTCTAGTTAATTTAATTTATAAAAACCAAAAAACCCCATTAGTTATTAACTGTTTTTTTAATAGATTAGTTAAATTTACTATAATCAAATCCAAATCTCTGTGGTTCGACCCTTGCTTCCAATACTATTCTATAATAGTCTTGTCCACTTGCAAGGAAAAAGATTAAATAAAACATCGATCAAGTTTTTGGCGCCGTTGTTGTTTGTTATTTTGATTTAGTTAATTTAGCTTTTCTTTTATTATTTTCGTTTTTAAAAAATCTTAAAAAATAAAAATATATATTAATTCCGAAAATCAAAAAAAAAATTTCCAAAAATAAAAAAAAAAAAAAAAAACTCTTAAAAAAATAAAATTATGGCGTACAATAATTATCATTGGGGTATGGAAAATTACGCACCTATGAGAGTCACAAATGAATATGCCTACCGAAATGCTAGAATAAATCAATCATCTTTTCCTAATAGTTATGAAAGCGATTATCACAATCATCCATCTTTTCCGCCCTATCATAATAACTATAATGAGCCACCCTATTATAATCCGTCCTTTTATAATGAGTCTCCTACTTATTGTCATCAATCATCTTTCTCCTCGCATAATTATCATAATGAGTCTCCTTCTTATTGTCATCAACCCTCTTTTTCTTCGCCTAGTGATCCTAGTGTGTCAGAAGATATTGCATATATGGAAGAACTAATTAAAACTCGCAAAACCCAATATGCAATCCAGAAAGCTTCAATTGTTAATGAACCTTATTCTTATTCGTCTTACCTTAAAATGCAAGAACTAGAACAAAACTCTAAGTTTTTGGCAAAATTTGAAAAGAGGTGCTTAAATGAGCTAAAGAAACAATATCAATTAAATGACCCAATACCTTTAGATGAAGAAGTTCCAAAGTCAGAAGGAGCAAGTAAAGGTCAAGCTACCCTTATGAAATATTTGCTAGAAGAGATAGAAAATTTAAAGAATCGATTTGCAAAAGTTAACGAAGAAAGAGAAGAGGTAAGTAATTCTATTCAACCTTCTGATATGCCTGATAAAGTAGATAATTCTGATAAAGAAATTGAAAAAGATAAAAGTGAAAATAATCAAGAAAAAGATGAAAAAGTAGAACTAGAAGTGCGAGAGAAGGAGTTGATTCCTTAAAGATGATAAGATACCCATGGAAGTCTCTAAGGGGGAATGTAATATAGAAAGGGGTAAAGAAAACACAAATATTGAGGAAAAAGAATTGATAGTAGTAGAGGAGCCGATTGAAAAAGATGATGAGTTGATTTTAAGATCCCAAGATTTTCCACAAAATGATGTACCACCTCATTGTTCTCAAGAACCCGAAACAATTTCGGAGACTTTCACTGTAATTTATTCTCCAATTGATTCTCCGCTAGACACTTATGTGGAGTTAGGGACGTCTTCTTCATATTTTCTTGAAGAGAATCAAGAACATATTTTAGAGATACATGAGGATGAGCAATGTTATGATGAAAAATTGGAGGAAATTCCTGATAGGATTACATTGGAAGATTTAGGTGTGAAACTTCCCGTCCCCAAATCAATTAAATGGCCATATAGAAAAGAAAATTTCACCAAGGAAGTGTTTGGCTTAAATGGTCTAAAATTAAGACACTACATGAATGGTGGATTTTATGGACCAAAAATGTGTGCATTCCTAAGTGATCCGGCGATGCCTTCTTAGTGAAAAGGAATGATTTAAGTCAAGCTAACGACTATAACTTAGAACAATTTCTAATCCTTATCTCTTTGTATTTATGTTGTTGCTTTTTGAGTCACTCGTTAGAGTCTCCCTGAGTTTGTGGGTTTATAGGGGAGTGTTAATAGTGTCACCCTCACAAAAAGATTTTATTTTTATGTATTTATATGCACTAATTTTATTTTTAGTTTTGTAGATTTTTTTTGTTTTAGTTTAAACAGGTTGAAGGCTGCTCAAAAAGATTTAATTTACGAGTTCAATTGAAATTAATAAAGCAATTTCCAGCTGATTCAAGAAATAATAAAAGTTCAGGGACTTAAGCGAAATTAGCTTACAGTCGCAAGGCCCCTTTGACCTTGCAACCGCAAGGTGGACAGAAAGTTGGTGCAAGAAGCCTGGAAGGGAGTACACAATTAAAAAAAATAAAGAAAAAGAAAAAAGGGAAAAGGCAGCTGCAGTACCCTCTGCTCCTCTCTCTCATCTCACCCATCCCCAAGCTTCATCTCTATCCATCTCACCCGACGCCATCTCCCACCATCTCTCATCACCACAGCCTTCATCCTCCATGGCCGGCCCCATCTATCCCTCCGTTAAAAAACCCAGCCGCCATCTTCCGTTCACCAAAACCTCCACAACCCATCTCTCCGTCATCCTCCATGGCCGGCGAATTAACACATCTCCCTTCTCTCTCTCATCCCTCACCGATACACCCGCCATGTTTGGCCGAGCACCACTCCCAATCCCTTCGCCCAAACCCAGCCGCCATTCTTCACCAAGCCCACCGCCGTCTCCAACAGCCCCGGCGTGCCCTGAATCCCCATCCTCCAGCGCTGCCTCAAGCTTCATCGCCCCCGCATCCAGCAAGCCGCTCACCATCTCCAAACTTAACCCCAGCCGGCCACGCCATACCCGTCACTGTACCCCATGGCAGGGACCTCTCAGGCCGACCCTCTTCTTCTTCTCAGGAAAAAATTCAGCTAGTGCTCTGCCCAGCATCGTCTTCCTCCATTCAAATCGAGCATCCCCGTCTTCAAACAACCGGTCCCCAGATCCGGCGAATGATCTCCAATTTCGATTCCGTCCTTCTCCGGCGAATCCATCTTAACCCATACTCCATCCCGTCTTCTGTCATCGCCCCGCATCCAGCCGCCGTTAATCTTCATCCACAACCCAGCAGCAAACTCATCAAAGCCATCATCTCCTTCCACCTTTGTTCATCCCGACTCCGTCGAATCAGCTTCCAGCCTGATCACCTGCAACTCTTTCGCCGGGCGTCGACAACAACCTCCATATCACGGTCGGTTTCACCATCACAGTTACGGCTTGAATTTCGGAATTCCCTTGCAAAAATTTTAAGTAAGATTGCTTCAATTTTTCTATCAATTGCTGAAATTTGAAATTTTGTTATGGAAATTTTACTGAAAATTTGTTCATAAGCATGCTCTGTTGATTCTATTAGAATTCTATTATGGTGGTATTATGTTGGGTTAATTGCTGAAATTTATTTCCAGCTTGTCCAGTTCAATCATTGGGGACTTGTGAATTTTCATTGGAGTTTATGGTTTTAGTAATTTGAGTATATTGATTTTAAACAAATGATGGACAATAATCCTTGTTAGTATGATAAGTTTGAGATGTTGATCAGATTAAAAGTAGTGACCAACTAGTCAGTGTGCGATGAGATTCAGATTGTTGCTCAATTGGTTAGAACCATTGCCTAGTTCAAGTAAGATTTTGCAAAAATTCTGCTAGTTAACCGCCTAAGTTTGGGAAGATTATAATTGTTCTATTTTACTAAAAATTTGTTGAAGTTGTTAAGTATACTCTGGTTATACTTCAATTAAATGGTGAAATTAATTTGGACTAAATACTTTTCAAAATTTGTTTGGAGGATAAATCACTACTTCTAAGTTGGATGTTCTTATGTAGTAAGAGTTGTTGATTTTGATAAATTGGAAAGAATGGGAGATTTTGAATTGTTATGTGATGTGAGTTGGGTTGTTATGTTTGTGTCAATTGTTATGTTGTTGACATTTCTTTTACTCTCATGTTTTATATTTGATTCACATTGAGGACAATGTGAAATTTAAGTTTGGGGGTGTGAATTGCCATGCGCTTAAATGATTTTTTTGAGAAAAGCTTTTGTTACCTGTTTTCAGTTAATTTGGTTTTTATTTTCTTTTTGTTAGTTTTAGTAGTTAGTTTATTTTAAAATTTATTAAAAATTCAAAAAAAATTCAAAAATTTTCCGAGTCTTTAATTTTGGTGTGATTACTTCTGCCAATGATAACATGTTTGTTAATAGCGATGCATGTATACTTGTCTACGAGCCTTAGCTTGGTCTAGTTGATGGAACTTTATATCTCCAAAATTTTTGAGCACAAAAATACCATGACTTGATTTATTAAAGAATTTGGATATTTTTATCGAGTTCATAGTGCACATTGCATTCCCTTTGGACCTTGCTAATTTTTGTGGTCATAAACATTTTAAACCGCCGTCATTACATGATTGTTGCATTATATTTGCGACTTAGGGTTGATTACATGCTAAGTTAGATTTGTTAGACTTCTTTTGCTAATATATCTCAAGCACACTTTCGAACCGTGAGTGCATTTAAGTCTTGATTTTCCCTACCTCTTTTCTAGCGAAAGCTTATGTGAAATACTTGTGGAGCTCGTTTTTAAAACTTCGAGTTAGGGAATGATTTGAAACTTTGTTGAATTTCGTGGAAAACGAAGCATGAACATTGTGGCAGTTAGGATATGATTTAGGCCATCTTTGGAACGTTTGAGCCTTTTTATCTCACCATCCCTATTTTATATTAATCCCTAGTGTCCCATTTGAGCTTTATTATAAAGAATGGCGTGTGCTAAGCACACATCGACCCCCATTCGACATCGTTTCTATTACCCACATTAACTTAACCCTAAAGCTTATACACTTTTGCCTACCCTTTGAGAGAGTAGGATTGGGTTGGGAATGTTGTCTACATGGTGATTGATGTAGTTCAAAAATAGCACCAATGAGTTCTTGTATTAAAAAAAAAATTGCATATATGAAAAAAAAAAAAATGAAAAGGGTGCGAAAATCAAAAATTGCACATGCCCTTCAAAAGAAAAAAAGAAGAAGAAAAAATAATGAAAAAAAAAAGAAAAGAAAAAAAAAAGCAAAGAAAAAGATCATTGGGAAGAAAATCTTTATGATGATGATGGTACCTTCTTCAACCCAAAAATCCAAGTTTGGGGGTTGTTGAAGGAAAGTGAGTGCTTTGTATGGGAAAAAAGGGAAATGTTCCTACTCTCTCACTTTTTAATTTCTTATCCCTTTTATTGTTACCCCTCACCCTGGCCTTACATTACAAGCTTAATAAAGTCCTATTGATCTAGTTGTCACATTTGTTTGTGTTAGTTGACATGGTTTGGAAGCATAGTTGATTTGACCCTCGTTTTGAATTATATACACATCTTCATATAGCTCACCGTATTTGCATAATCTCAGCTATTATAAGTAATTGAGACTTGAGAGCATTGTATTTCATACATAGTTAGTGCATGGGATGGATGTATAAGCATTTGAATTCTATCACGATCTCTCTTCGTGTTGTTAACCGGGTATTGATGGTATGTACATGTTTTGTGATGCACACGTTTTATTTGAAATATTTTGGGAATGAATGTTGTGCTTAGCTTGATAAAACTTTCTAAGTTTGGAGATAATCAATTAATGGTTCACACACACACATGGAGATGTACAAGTGATATTGATGATGATTGAGTGAAAGCCTAGACTTGTGGCTATGTGTTGTTATTTATCATTCCTTGAGGCATTATGTGGTACCATGCCGATGTTTTGACTTGTGAAAGAAAAAAATATTTTATTTGCTTTAATTTAGTTTAGTTTAATTTTTAATTTAGTTTAGTTTTATATTTATATGTTTTGTTTTACTCGAGGACGAGCAAAAGTTTAAGTTTGGGGGTATTTGATAACTGTATTTTATACACAGTTATTGAGTATTATTCCGACTTAAATTATGCTATTTCTCGAGGTTTTTGTTGTCTAATATGTGTTTTAGTGTTGTTTTATAGTTTCAGGGACTTTTTGAATAATTGTGCAAAATATAGGCATTTTATGCTGAATTGAAGAACTTCAGGGATCAAACTAGCTGAAATTCCAAAAGCTGAAAATCAGCTTTTACAAAGAAAATCAGCTGCCACTCTTTTAGATCCAATTGCCTGAATTGTGAAATCCCATTTTAACTCTTTTAGTGTTTTAATTATAATGTATCTCCTTTTCCTTCTTGTTGGATTAATTAGGGTATAAATAGATCCCTTTAGTTAAGAAAAGAAAAGAGAGAAGTTCGTATTATTTTTCTTACATGAAGAAAGATTCTCCAAAAATGGTTCAAGGTTTGTATTTTCAATTATGGAGAGCTAACTCCATAATCTAGGAATGGAGGTAACTTGTATCAAATCTATTGTTTTATATTAATTCTTATTCATTTAATTCTTGTTGATTGTGGTGTTTATCAATCCCTATTATTTCGCTTTGAACAAATGAATGTAATCATGAATAATAAAGGCCTAGAGGTGCGGATAAGCTGCATGACCAATAATGCATATGTAAATGCATTATTTCACCAATCACAATAAATTGGACCTATCGATGCACGAGAGTGATAAGTTAGGACCGGGTTCATACATGATCTAGGTGACAGATAGATCATAATCTAGGTGACAGCTAGATTACATGTTCTTGTGCTTAGGATATAGAATGGATGAATTTTGCGGGGATGGAA
>CM028384.1:78488233-78534275 GCA_013146195.2 Codonopsis lanceolata | reverse complement strand
TTGTTGTTGGATAACGGGACTCTCTAGGCTCTCTATTTAAGAAGGACCAGCCTTGGTGTGGCACCTCAGCCTGCCGTTGCTTGTGTTCATGCATTCATATTGCTTGTGAGCATGTTTGCATAGTCTATATATGATTTAGAATCATTCATAAGTCATTCATGAAGCTCTTAACATGTTTAGAATCATGTATGCTTGCTTGTTGAATCGCCGGTTCGATTGCTTTGTTTTGGCCTTAGCGATTTCCCTCGCTCGTATTGCTTGTATTTCGTCGTGGAAGTGTTCGTTGAGTTCTCGGCCTTGTATTCAGGTCATAACCATGTTTAAACAAGCCTTTTCCATGTCCAAGTTATCCTAGTATGATTGGTGTTTGATTGGTGTTTGATTCGTTAACCATTCGTCGCATGATTCGAGCCTTGTTCTACCTTGTTCCGGATGTTGTTCGGGTGTGTTTCCGACTTGTTTTGAGTTGGGTTAGACCTTAGAATGGTTGCCCATGAGTTTGGGACCATTTAGGACATGTTTAGACCAAGTTCGGTGGACCACATGCGCAAGATCGAATTCCCGATCACTACTCATGACAGAGAAATGGTCAAAAGTTGGAAATAGGTCCAGCGCCCGCCTGTCATATGTGAGGCGCCCGCCTCAGCATCGGGAGTCACCGGAATTTTTCCTGCTTTGTTGTTTTACGACTTTTGTCCTAAACTCCTATCCAAAACCTTTTCTAAACCCCACCTAAACCTCCCTAACCCTCCTTACTTATACCCTAACATCTCTAACAAGTTTTAAGAGTGGATTAGTGAGTGATTGAAGGATTAAACAAGCCAAAAATCTGATTTTAAGAGACCACAATGTCTTGACACTTGTCCCACTCACTTGTTGACCATTATAAGCCACAATCGCTCAGAGAGACCTCATTTCCTCCCTCACTCTCCAAAACGTGATTCATCTTCCTCAAGCTTCTCCCATGTTCTTGAAGCTATCTTCTTTATCCTTCATGATCCTTCCTCCATTTGCTCAAGCCACCTCCACAAAAAGTGTAGAGCTTGAAGAGTAGATCATTTTCAACCGAATAGTTTTCTCATTTGCTTTCTTTGGTGTAGAATACAAGTAAGTTACTTTTCTTCTTTGTTTTAGTTCTCATTGACCCTAAGGAAACAAAGCTTATGATGTATGAGGTCAATGAGGACACATAATTGCTTCTTATGCCTTCATCTTGTGTTTTGAAAGAATGAGTTTGTTAGAAGCATGTATAGATGATTTCTTGCCTATCAAAGTTTATAATACTCTTTCATCTTGTCTATTTAAGGTTATGAACATGTTAGAAACATGTATATAATTGAACTTGATGATGCTATATGAAATCACACATGATAATGCTTTTGGTGAATTTATAACCTTGTTGAACTTAGAAATGGCCTAGGTTGGGTTATGAAGCACATAGCTTCAATTTCTCCAAAATTGGGAATTTAGAGTAAAGACTCAACCGAGTCGACTCTAGGGAAGATTTGAACATGTTGAACCCTAATTTCAATCCCTACGAAGTTTGGACACCGTTTGATTGGGTTTACTCAAATATGAGCTTAGATTAATTGTTTGCAACAAGTTGTTGGTATGATTGGTTTGAGCAATTAATTGCCTTGACATGTTTTATGGTAGAGATTAATACCCTACTTGCTCGGATGAGTTCGCTCTTGTCGGATTCAATCCTTAATTGGTTTAAGTCAAGTAAATATCTACTGCATCACATTGAGTCCACGGCATTATTTGGTTTGTTTATTACGTCGTGGTGGGACGATGCATCGCCACGAATTGTGAGATTCGTGCTCGCTATGGATCGCCGCATCCGGGACCTCACACACACCTTCACTGGCCGCGGGGGAAGTAGCCCCTTTCTATCAATACGCGTCGCATTGGTCGCTAAATTAAATCGAGTAGGTTCTCGGTATAAGTCGATGAATTCACAAAACATCGATGGCACAACCCAAGATAAAGTTTATTTCAGAGCTACAAGCGGCCGTGACTATATCATATCCTACTTGTATGATTTATTTTCCTCACTTATGTGAATAATGTGCTAAGTGTTATATGAAGAACATGAGCCATAATTGTGATAAATGTCATGTTATAACATGAACATGCATTTTTTTAGTAACTTACTAAGTCTTTCGACTTACCCTATTTGTTTACTTTGTTTTCCTTAGATCCGAGCCAAGGAGACGGATTTCGCTAGACTTCCCATAACCGCATTAGTTGATTGCGAGCTAGAAGGTTGTTCTTTTGGGATTTGTAATTAGACTTTTGTTTTGGCAAGGATTGGGGAAGCAAGTCACCTAGACTTGACTTTGGAGTTTTTGTTGTTGTAGTATAACCTTATGACTTAAGACTTATAATCTTTTGTATGCCGACTTATAGGTCGAGCTTGTTTATATGTTAATGGTTCACTACGCTTTTTTCGCTAAAGCTCTTTTAAATATTATTGTTGTTGTTGTCCCGCATATTGTGGCCGCTGAGGATATTATATGCATGTGTTAAAATTGTAGGAGTAGTTGTTGTTCCTACTGTAACGCCGCCGATGACTTGTTTATTTTAAGATTATTTTCCCAGCCAAGTGTAGCCGAGTTGTTGTTTGTATGCGATGTTGCGCCACATGAATTTTATAATCCTACTTGCGCATGCTTACTTGTGTATATTTGGGCGGTCCGACTTGGGGTTTCGTGATTGAATCCGGGTTGGGGTGCCACACTTGGTGGACGATTGATCGCAGAGTATTCGTAGAGAAGTAATTCACTTGATATCGGCCAAGAAAAACTAGTGAGCCATTGATTGATCCATCATCCGAAGGCTCACTGCCACTTCTTTATATCATCAGTACGCATTTGCTATTAAAGCCATGAATGACTGGTGTATTCATGAATGTTGAGAATGGATTAGATATTCCTACTCATATAGGAGTTTTTCATATTGATTTCCATTTTTTTCTTAGAGTTGATTTACTTCATTGTAATATTGTTTACAACTTATTTTTAGTGGAAGTTTTGCCTCATGGCATCGTCTTACAAGTTTTCACCAGTAGACATTTTTACATCTCGTGTTTCTTCCCGCTTGTTTGTTGCTTTATTCTCGTTTATTTTCCGTCCGCTGCTTTTCTGGTTGATGATTCATCAGATGTTGTATCACTGGATACAACATCACTGATTGTTTCAAAGAAAAGTTTTTTGGTTCAACGTTGAAACCTAGCTGTTCAACTATTTCAATTATTATCAAGTTAGATGTTAATTTTAAAAGTCTTTAGATCAATTTTTTTTTACTATTATTACTAATACAAAATATGCATCTCATGTTTCTTAGAAACTTATGTTAATTTTAAAAATATTTAGACAAAAAAAAATCGTTTAATATTAGTAACAATAGAAAAAAATTTATTATAACCATGGAAAAAATTAACAATCTAATTATAATGTCCAAAAGTTATATTATTATTACAAAAAAAAATATATATCTCACATTGTACTCATGCGAAGTACTAGCTAAATAACTAGTATTGTTAAAAGGTAATCAGGAAAGTAAGTTGATTAGTCAACTTAAAATGAGCAAGTACTTAAGGAGTAATCTTGTCCAAACATATATTTCTTTGATGCAATTATTAAGGATATAGTGGATAAGCAAAAATTGTAGTGGAAATAACATTTCTCCATGAATAAATTACATAAGAATCAATGCAACACCTAAATCCAAGGTTCTAAAAATCGTTAAGCGGCCTCTAGGCAGCACACTAGTGCCTAGCGCCTAGGGGACTAATTGAGGCCTAGAATTAAGACATAATTACCATTTTTTTTATATTTTACATCAAAGATCAAACACATTGACTAAATTTTTTTTTATGTTTGTCATTTTATCAAACTCTTGTCTATAATTGTAAAATGAACAAAAATATACAAACCTACCACTAATCCCAATTCCCAACAACACCAAAGCAATAAATCAGTCAAGTTTAGAATTAAAAAAAAATTACTTCACCTACCTATGCCCCTACAACCCACAGTCTAACCTTTCCTCCCTAATCCCTTCTCATTCTAAATTTTGAGTCCCGAGACAGTTCCCTTCTTCTTTATCTTTTTTTCTTCTCCTTTTTTCTCTCTATCTGGCAAACCGACAACCCATTTTTCTTCATTTCTTTTTTTTCTTCTCTCTCTCTCTCCGGCAGACCGACCTCCTCATTTTTTCACCTTCAAATCTATTTCCTCCTAAATCTAACCCTTTAATCTATTCCCTCTCTCTCAACCTATCGAATATCCACAAAATCAAACCCCTTTTCTTTCTACCTCCCTTTCTTCCTCACCATTACCACTCCCCCTTCTTTCTTCAGTTCGCCCCCTTCCTTCTCCGGTCACCGCACGCCACAAAATCAAAGCTACAAAAATAAATTAAGGTCGGCAGGGTTTGGCGTAGGCGACGACTTAGCCGATTAGGCGACGACTAAGAAACTCGCGACGGTGGAAAGGCGCCTAGCGCCTAGGCGGAGCTAGGCGGAGAGTTTTAAAACACTGCCTAAATCCTAACTTTATTACAATAGACCTTTCAGTTCATACAAAACTGTAACATTTTACCTCAAATTGTAAAAATATCATTATTCGACCCTAAAATACAATTAATACTTATTTCTTAATCCAAATCCAAATGCAAACCTTTTATTCAAAAATGTCGAGTTACAAAGTATAAGTTCAACTTCTATTTTGTGGCAAGACTTGGTAGAATATTTTTGGAAAAAGTATAAGGGGACTTCTTAAATAAAATAATAGTATATGCCGATGAATAGTAAAGTTCAAAATCTCCAGGGGTAGTAATAGAAACTTTGTCAACCAAATAAATTGCCTTGAAAGATGATTCAATCCAAGTCTTCCCACAGTCCCACTTGTTCTGATATGTCACTGACTCACTGGAATACTTTTTCTTTTGTTGTTTATTATTGCTAGTAGGTCAGTTAATGCATTAGATATGTAGTAGATCTAAAATTCTATATCGCTGATTCAATCCGATAATTCGACGGATGAAGTATATGTCAATCTATATTCGATTAAATATTTGATCCGATTCGAAATATAAATTTATAGATAAAACACAAAGAAAATATGAAATGGAGGAAGATCTAAAGATAACATTTATATATAATTATGTATATACCATGTATATTTATAATAAGAAATAAGTTGTTTTTGAATCGGATCGAATCCTTAATAGATCAGATATAGCTAAATTCATATCCGATTCGTTAATAAATATATTGTCAGATTCAGATTCAGGTTATTGGACCATTATACAAATCCATATCCGAAATTTTAAATCAAAATCAGATCGGATTTGAACCAAAATCCGATCTATTGACAAGCCTAGTTGTTAGGGTAAGATTTTTAAAAGATCTCATGAACATTTTCTTCATGAGTTAATTCGTACGACACGCGGGAAAGATTTAACAATATTATAATCTACTCCCTTAGTTTTGTGCAAATAGTTTCCTATTCCATTTTGAGATATTTCACTTAAAGAGTTCTTTTTCAAAAATTAACGTATAAAAGTGACATTTTATTACTAATGATCTACTAAAAATATCATTTAAAAAAATTAACATTCAAATGTAAACTTTTTGCTCGGAACGGATAGAGTAATTATTAAGGATATATAAGTATTATCGTACTTAATCACACTTATATAAATGTTTTAATATAATCAATATGTATAAAGTTGAAATTACAAGGATATTGTAGACTTAATATTTAAAATTGTACTCTTTAAGTGAAACGTTCTAAAATAGATTATTGAATTATTTGATTGGAACGAACAAAGTAATTGCTATAAAATAAGTAATTAAACTTTCATCCACTTGTGATGTAAAATCTTGTTTACACTAGCGACATTTAGATCATGACACATAGTCAACCAATATCAAAATAAATCAAGACAAAAATTATGATTGATACTTGACACGTTTTATTTTATTTAAAAAAAACAGCCGTTGGATGAAGCTTTGAGTATTTTTTATCCACCGGAGGTATAAAATCTAGTTTATACAAGCAACCTTTGGATTTCGGCATATGACTCCCAGAAATCTAAAAAAATCAAAACAAAGAATGTGATTAGCATGTATTATAATCTAAATGTCGTTTGTGTACCGCCGGTGATAGAGATTTTACTCATTTGGAAATAGTAGCCTTCATTTTTGAAATTGTAGTCTATGTGAAGCTCTGCTTTCACAAACCATGGCCTCCTTTGTTGAAATTGTAGTCTATTTTTGAAATAAAGCTGCTAGGAACTTTATAGAATCTTATACTTTGCTTGTTTTGTATTTCCCCCTCCGAAAATTATTGTTTTGTAATTATATCTAGACAAATATGTATTCAAAATTGGTGAATACAAGGAAAGAAGTGAGTCCTTTCAAATATTTGTTTTTGATTGATAACTAGTTTTATACCCGTGCGTTAAACGCACGGTCATACATTTTTTCAATTAACCTATACTCAAGCGAAACAAAGAAAAAAAACAAAATTTCAAAAATGAAGAAAAAATTAATGTTGGAGGCAACTACTTTCTATTTAAAAAACTGATTTGTTTTGAATTAAAAATTAGAGACTTGTTTATTTAAGATCTGAGAAAATAAAGTTAATTTTTTAGAGAAAAAAATTTGGGGTTTAATAGTATGGTGTGTGTTTCAAGGAGTTTTGACTATTTAATGTTATAAGGGATGCAATTGTAAATGATAAAGTTTGCTGTAAAAAATGATGAATGTTTCGAGGAATATTCAAATCTAATGAAATCACATAAAAAATTGTGTTTAATTTTTTTGTATAAAAAAATATTTTTCACATTTAGATCCACCGTGAATTTGTTAATATTTTTTAAACATCGATTTTTGTTATTTATTTTTGGATAAATCTCCGAACTGTTTTTATCATTTAGAATTTTCGAAAGATATTTTTTCTGGTGATTTTTATTCCATAGTACTTCTAATTTGTCAATAGTTTTTTACATCTCAAAATTTGGGTATTTATTGATTTACTTGATTTTTTTAGTATAATATTTCAATATTTGATGGGTTCATCTTTCTTGCAGGTAGCTGATCATATACAAAGAAGGAGACGGTGATTGTGAACTAATGTATATTCATTAATCATCATTTATAATGTGTTGATTCATTTCCGTTTGACACAATCGAGAATTGGAAAACTGTACAAATTAGGATAATTCATGGTGGAAGTTCCAAGGAGTTTTTGAATTATTTAAATAAAGAATTTATTAATTGTTTCTTGTTAATATATAGGAGTTTCTATTTTGGGAAACAAAGTTTTGGTGGGATTTTTCCCTATATAGGCTACCTTGCTTTTATATATATATAGATGTCAAGTCCAAAAGTGATATAGTCATTGGTTAGATAAAGATTAAAAAAAGAAGAAGAGAGTTCCCTATTGCTTATCAAGGTTGCCTCCTCCCTTTCGTGTACTCAATATTAGAGGTTTGTCGGAGTTTTTAAGAATCGGCTTATAAAAACTATAAAAATTGGACCGAATCAATATTTTGGTTTAGTCCTGTATCTGAATTTTCATATGATCAGTGATTTGACTCGATCCCAATTCTAAAACAAAAAAAAAAAACATGAAATCAGATCGAACCGACCCAATGATTATATATATATATATATATATATATTAATGAGTTTATAATTTCGATATTTTTAATTGTTGAATGTTCTTTTTTCAAATATTTTCTTAATAATTTTTAAGTCTTTAAAATTTTATTATGTATTTGTATTAAACAATTAAAAAGTTAAAATCATAATATTTGTTCGGTCCTTGTTCTTATATATCTTCGGTTGACTTTGGACCAGATCAATGAATTGGTTCTCATGCATATTGCGTTGGTTCCAGTTCTAAATTTTTTTAGAATCGGACTATTGGTCTGGTTCCAATTCTTTATTTTTTTCAAAAAAAAAATGGACCGAACCGGACCAATCTCAACCTAGTATTATAGTAGTTTGCTCATTTCAGTATTGATGCAACACAATTTGGTATTGGTCCGTTCCTTACGATGTATAGGATAACTGGGCTTATGTATAGGTATGATCTTGTGAACATCCTGTCAAAAGAAGAAAACCATAAAAGGAATACAAAGCAGTGGCTCGCGAAACCCCTCCGGTGTGAGAGTAAGTCTTTAGCTTGTAAAAAGCAAAATGACAGAGTTTCGGTGTGTAAAATGAGTGTACCTTTGAAATGAAGCATTGTAAGATATATATAGCCCTTTCGGGAGTAAAATCCGGGCTGAGTCATTAATGTGGAGAGATCATAGGCCTTTATGACCATAAATGTGGGTTGACTGCGTAATTGACAGAGTTGCAACTTAAATCTCGGGCTCGAGAGTTATCAGGCAGTTAAGCTTAGAATGAATATCTGGTTTATTCGAGCAGCCTTGATCCCTATTCGATCAGATTGGTGGGAAGATTCCTGCTCGAGGTGCACGTAGGATGTTTACCCCAGGTTATCCTGCTCGGGTGACCTCTTTCCTGGTCCCTATCTTCCACGTGCTTATCACATGAAGGCACATGTGCTTGACTCGTGACCAGAATTTGGGCCGAGCTCATCAGTGACCCCCATTTCCTTGTTCATCGAGTATTTATGCTCGGTGCAAGGATCATGTTTGAAATTTTTTGTAGCTTGAATTGGGGAGAAGAACACTTGTTTATTTTTGTTGTGGCAGAAGTAAGGGTAGTTGCTTAGTTGGTGACAGTTGGTGTACTCGGAATGCCGGTTGCATGAAGCCAGGAGGTTCATCTAGGACAACGTCGGCTAGGTAGTGTCATGATGGATTGCGTGTTTTCGAGACATCCATTAATAACGGGCTTGATCGGGTGTATCGTAGCCGCCATAGTTTGAATTTGGGAAGGCCTTGGGCGCGTGATTTGAGCATCTTTTTCCTGAATTTCTCCTATAAAAGGGGAAAACCTAGCTTATTCGTTCTTTTTTACTACCCCCTTATCTTCAAACTCTCTGCATTTGTTGGTTGTTCTCTGGCTTCCACTTGATTCTTCCGACAAAAAAAACCTTCCTCTTTGCAACCTGGATCAATTTCAAGTTTTCCCTTCCGGTAAATTAATCCCCATTCAACGCATAAGTAAGTCTTTTTGCTCTAATTTTTCTTTTTCTGCATATCTTGAATATTTATGAATTTCTGGGTTTCTTCATGTATGGTCTTCACATTCATCTTTTCTAGGTTGAGTTTTCGGGTTCCTCCTTTTAGATTAGGATGATTCTTATCGAGATCGAAGGAAATCTGGGAAAATAATGAAAGGAGTTATGGTGTTTTAATCAAGATTCTCCCCCGATCTCTTTGTAGGATGTCTTCTCCTTTTCGCCTGTTTGATGAAGGCTCTGATCACGAACAAGAAGCATACGATTATGATCATGGTGCTCAAGAAACCGATGTACCAAAAGATTCTTAGAGGACTGGATATGATGTACATGTTTTTTAGGGAAGGTATACCCATGAAGCGAGCAGTCGAGCTCCTACTGGAAGGGTTGTGAATGACTAAACCATCGATCAGGATGAGGTGGATGAGGCGAGCTTGAGTGGGATCCCTAGCGATGAGGAGTTGGTCGGGCGACCTCGAGCAAGACGGAGACACCGTAACGAAGATTACTATAACCTGAGCTCGCTTGCTCACTGGGAGTCAATTGACTCAGTTGTCGAGGTCGGGAATTGGTTCAACTCGATTGTGATCTCTAAGGAGGTTTATCGAGGAGTTCCCTATGAGTCAGAGATGACTCCTGCTCAGATGGGAAACAAGACAAAAAGAATGGTCTTCTTCTACGACTTCTTCCGCATTGGGATGCGTTTCCCCCTAGACCTTTTTATTGTCGAGTTCCTGACAGAGACCCATGTTGTTCTGTGTGATCTTCAACTTACTACGATGTTGATTTTGGTCGCTTTCAGTGCAACCTGTAGGCTGGTCGGCTTTGAACCAGAGATGACCATACTTCGCAAACTCTTTCAATTTACCAAGGATAAAAGATCGGGCAGGATCACTGGTCGCTCAAAAGCTGGAGCTTTGAAGTTGTTTACCGAGTTTCCCCACAAGGTTGAAAAGTGGGATAAAAGAATCATTGTAGTGGAGTCCCGGGTTAGATGGCTCATTGCCTTGACCCCCTATGAAGTGAAGCCCCTCACCTATGATAGAGTTTCCACCTTTACTGGGGAAGATAGGTGTATGGCGATCTTGAAAGGTGCGCTGGGGGTGACCGAGAAGGGTCAACAATGGTTGATTAATTGGAAATCAATCGTGCAGGATTCGAGAGTCATGCGTCTAGCCAGGATGTATCCTACTCCCATGGAAGGTGTAGAGCCCTTGATTGCCATAGCATCCGAACCTGTCCATCCTTTCTGGGGGACTTGTCATGACAACAAGTTCCCCAGTGAATACGAATTATGCGGTCTGGCAAGAGATTGTACCCCGCGTCTTGACTTTAATGATGCTGGTATATGTTTTGTTTTTTGAGCCTTTGGAGAAAAAATATCATGTTGGTTTCTAATGCATTTCCTTCTTTTTCTGACAGTGGTGAAGGAGATACCGTGGCAGTGAAAGACTGACTTCAAAGTGAGGTTCATTGCTCGCCATGTTGAGCTGATTGGCCGTGAGCAGTCTTCGTCTGCTTCCTTGCCCAAGGCCCCCTTTGTTGAAAAGAGTCGGAAATCATCCTGGGCTCCTGGTTCTACTTTTGATCCGAAATCTCCTCCCGTAATGGCACCGCCCACCGAGCATGTATCTCGGAAAAGACCAGTTGTATCGGATGTCCGAGCGGGAAATTGAAGCTCCCAATCGCGGATAATTGAGGAGGCACCCCAAGAAACTAGTCAAGGGGCGTCTGGCTCTTCTGGCTCTTTACTCGCTCCCACTATTCTGACCCCTCCGGTCACGGGACTGCTACCTCCTCCTCCTCGACGCGAAGAAACACCCCGGAGTGGCACTCCCAGTAGGTTGAGGGCCAACTTTGTGATGCCCTCATCCTGAGAAGGGACCAGGGGATTGGTTAACGAGCTTGCTGCTGTTCCCTCTCTTGAAGGAATCAATCTTCATGAGAGGGGAGCTATGAGTGCTGTGTGCGGTCAGTAAATTTTGAAAAGGGTTGTTCAGCCCGATATTCTTCGCCGCGATGCCGAAACTCCGAACTGGTTTTTGCTCGGTGAAGTTGGCTTGCTGGTCAGCGAGGTATGTTATGCTTTTTTGCATCAGTCATAATTGATATTGATTTGTAGAATGCTTGCTTATTTGTGTTGTTTGTGTTTTTCAGTTCGCCTCCAAGGTCACTCTTCTGCATAAACGTGCATATGAGTATAAAGATAAAGCCAGGGCCTTATTTGAGCAAAAGAAAAATTTTGATGAGGCTTCCCGCTCATACAAGGAGGATCTTTTGGCCAAGGACAAAGAAGTCCTTGCTAAGGTTGCCGAGCTGACCAAGCTCGAAGAAGAGATTATCCGCCTGAAGGCTCAGGTCAAGTTCGCCCAGAATGTGGAACTGGCTGCTCAAAAGACCTTGAGCAAGGAGAGGAAAAAGGCTGAGGATGCTCAGGTCACGGCCGAGCAGAGGGAGAGAGCTTGGCTGGCAAGGCTTGCCAAGAAAGTCGCTGCTGCCAAAACTACTGCCTTGGAGGACTTTAAGTAGTCAATCGAGCTCGAACAGCTCGTGTATGCGAAGTTGGTCGCCTACAACTCACAAGTGTGTAATCATGTTCTTCGCATGTTGGCGAGCAGCGGGCTTCCAGGCATAACGCCTGAGATGATGGTGCAGTGGGAAACTGCTTCGCCTTGGTGTGCTGAGGCTCAGAAGAGCCATGCTTTAGTCCCCTATAATGATGATGAGTTGGGGATCATTGCGACCAATGATAGGGATGCTTACGAGCCCCTTACCATTCTTAGCCATGTTAAAAAGTTACTGATTGGATGATATGAAAGTTTCGTTTCTCGACAACGGAACCAAACTGATGCTACACAATTTGCTCTTGGGCCATCCCTTACGGTGTATAGGATATCTGGGCTTATGTGAAGGTATGATCTTGTGAACACTTTGTCAAAAGAAGAAAACCTTAGAAAGAATGCAAGGCAGGGCCTCGCGAAACCCCTCAAACGTGAGAGTAAGTCTTTAGCTTGTAGAAAGCAAAATGACAGAGTTTCGGTGTGTAAAATGAGTGTACCTTTGAAATGAAGCATTGTAAGATATATATAGCCCTTTAGGGAGTGAAATCCGGGCTGAGTCATTACTGTGGAGAGATCATAGGCCGTAATTTACAATAGACCTTTCATTTCATAAAAAACTTGAACATTTTACCTCAAATTGTACAAATGTCGTTATTCAACCCTAAAATACAATTAATACTTATTTCTTAATCCAAATCCAAATGCAAACCTTTTATTCCAATGTGGTCGAGTTACAAAGTATAAGTTCAACTTCTATTTTGTGGCAAGACTTGGTAGAATATTTTTGGAAAAAAGTATAAGGGGACTTCTTAAAATAAAATAATAGTGCATGCCGATGAATTGTAAAGTTCAAAATCTCCAAGGGTAGTAATAGAAACTTTGTCAACCAAATAATTGCCTTGAAAGATGATTTTGAATCTGCGTCGGATATTTCGAAGCCAAAAAAGGTGTGATTTTCGAATTCTAATCTTAATTTCTTTTCTTTCTATTCACTTTTTTCGTCCTTATGTAATGGTAAGATGATTAGCTTGAGATTTTTTTTTCGTGTTATCTTAACTTAATTCGGGTCTTCCAAACTAGTTGGAAAGCTTACTCATAGAAGCTAGTTCATATTTCGAAATCAAATTAATTTAATGCATCCCAACGGATCCTAATTTTTAATTCGATGGAATTCAACTTTCTAACCTCTCAATCAACTAATAGGCAGTGTGAAAGAAATGGATTTTTGGGAAAAAATCCAGGTTAAGACGGATCGTCCTGTTTTTAACCTGTTACCCATTTTAATTCGACCCGTTTAATATTTTAGTTCAAATGGGTTCTGACCCGTTTCAAAACTCGATATATACCCGACCCAATCCACCAAATTATCATGGCTAACTTGTATCTTAATTAAGAAATCTAAAAAAGAAAAAAGAAATCAAACATGTGATAACTTAAGCTGTGACATTACAAGCCAAATTATGAAATACTTAATGAATCACCATTTGAGTTGGAATGGAAAAATCAAACCACAAAACGGAAGATTGAATTGGGGTTTAGAACAACAAAAATATAGAATTGGCACATGAGAAAAGCAAAAATATAAAGATACAAATTTATTTAACCTTTTTTTTGTGGAGAAATTAATATTTTTGTAATTTTGAGTATTTTTTGTTAAGTGAAATGAATGTTTTATAATTATTGTATTTATTTGATAATTTTATTTTAATGAGTAAATGAGTGCATATACACATTTATTATCCGTCCATATAGTTTATGTTATTTAATGGACACTTACTTACCCACTTATTTAAGCTCATTGCCTCGTTCATATCTACCCCTTTGCCATTCCTAATTATAATTATACCATTTTGAGCATTTAATGTTACTATAATTGACAATTTTAATACAAGTACATAAATACTTATTATGTTAAACTCTTTGAATATTAAAAACTATAAGCTCTCTCTCGAGATTTAGTAATTTAGTTCGTGATTTTGGAGTTTTTTTTATCCCACCAACTTTTTGTATATCTCTCTTTCTTGATTTTAATATTTATTAAAACAAACTTGGAAATCAATAAAGCACCATGTCAAATACACCCAAGAATGTTATTTGGTTTTGTAGTTTTGAACTTTTTTGTTCTTATTGGCACCACAACTTTCTTTTTATATCTCTTTTACTTCTTTTTTTTCAATTATTACAAAATAAACATTCAAAATTAAGTCACTAAATTATGAAGTTAAATGCACATTTAATCATTTTTACAGAGTGAAAAAGAAAAAAAAATCATAGTCATTTCTACAATAGATACACTACCACAATTTAGGGGTGACAAATCGGTCGTGCTGGCCTGTTATCGGGCCGGTACGATAACAGCACGAACACGAACACGGCACGATAAACTTATCGTGCCTAATATTAAAACTCGAACATGACACGATAAAAACACGAAAAACACGGCACGACACGATAGGCACGATAAGAAAAAAAGCACAATCTATTTAGCCAGGTCCATTAAGTCCGTTAAGCCCAATAAGCATTATAAAATATATAATTTTGATTTTTTAATACATATTTTGAAAATTTATCACTATAAATAGTCAAGTAGTTTAAAAGTCTTAAATTTTCAAATAATAAAACTATAAAATAATCATGAAAATAGTTCGAAAGAAGTGAATAACCCCTAGTAAATTTTTTAAAATATATTTTTAAAACATATATATATTAGTTATCGTGTCTTATCGTGCTTATTAAGCACGGCCGATAATAACCCATTTTTTGTGGTGTCGTATTGTGTTGGCCCTATAACAGCCCGAACCCGATAAGTCCCAGCCCAAAACTTATAATTTCATGCCGTGTTCGTGTCGGTCAATCGTGTCGTGCCTCAAATTACCACTCCTACCACAATTTGAAGGACTATAGAAAGAAGCGGATCATCGTATATAGGAGTACTAATAATAGAGAGAAATGGGGAAAAATAATTTTAGAATGAGTAGTTAAACGAATCTTTTCATTACTACGAGGATGTGAAAAATTAGAAATTTAATTAAAAAATGGTATTTTAATTTACAAATGTTTCAATGATAGGACTCAATAAAAGGGGTGTAATAAGAGGGGACCAAACGTGAGGTACATACACTGATATTGAACCATACGATAAGGGAGACGAGCCAATATGGTTAAACACTTCCACTATAAAAAAATTGTTATGTTTGCAATTCTGAAAACCTATTACTATGTAGAAATCAAACGAAAAATTCCTAACAAAGTAAGATATGATCGGTCTAAGTCTAACACAAGTGCCCACAAAAACTAAAGACTAAAACAAAACAGTGGGCAACCGGTCAATTTAGCAGAACATTGTCATTGTTGTAACATTCTATAGCACATCGGCTGTTCTAACACAATCTCTCTCTCTCTCTCAAAATTTTCTCTTAATGTGTTACCTTTCTAAGCGTCCAATCCTTTATATACAACCTTGAGGTTTTTCAAAGTCCTGCACATCAAATGAGAAGCAAAACATAGAAGGGTTAATTTAATTGTTAGACAATATTTACATTCCATTTTTAACTCAAGACTTGATCTCCAAGTTTACCTAAGAAAGTCAACAACAATCAATACAATTTATTTAATAAAGAAGGAAACATAGCTAGGAACATTCCTAGAAAGAATATTAACTCATGAATTTATCGTGAGTTAAAATATATGCTCTTAAATAAATATATTAAAAACTAAAATTTGCCCAAAAGACTGTACATAGAAAACATTTTCCAAAACAAGTTAAAAACAACTTTCTAAATCCGAGATTAATGATCCGATAAAATCGACGAAAACATTAGCGTCCACTTGAAGTTTTTAGCTTGGTTTTTACTTCCTCCGTTACGGAAAAAAAGTTTACTATTCTATTTTGTGAAGTTTCACTTAAAGAGTCCACTTTAAAAAATTAAGACATAAAAGTTTTATTTTTTTAGTAATTGACTACTAATAGTATCATTGTTTTAGAAAATTAGACTTTCAAATTGTGATTTTTCCCGGAAGAGAGGGAGTAATTCATTTGGCCTTCATTTGCTTGTGAACCCTGCAAAGTCATGGCAACATGAATAGAAGTACTCCCACTATCCACCTACCAAGAATTTTATGGGACATCAACTAAATTGGATTCAAAGCAAACAAAATATCCATAATGTTCTTTCTAACCAAGTGAGAAATTTTGGTCACTCAAACTGTTTATAACCCTTATTCTTGCAACATTAGCACTTGGCCTTTTCTTTATGGAATTTAGGATCTCCCACATTTCAAGTCTTACTATTAATTACCTCCCTTTGGTCATCGTGATCTTTCTTAAGGCATCTCCAATGATAAACCTTCTAAAAATAATTCACTGTTTATGTGTCACATGAGATGTCACTTCAAAAACATAAAACTTATTTATTCAAAAACTTATCTCCACAACGGTAAACTTTTTTAATAATATTTTAATGGTTCCACCATCACATGCATCATAAATTAAATTCATTTCTTTTTCTCTTTTTTCCTCTATGAACCACTCTTGTCCTATGAATCTTCCACAATAGTAAATTTTTTAATGAGCCAAATCATACTCATATTCACCTTCAATGAACCTTGTCATTTGGGATCCGGTTAGGACATCTTCATTTGAGTGTCGGCCAGTCCCTTTATCAATTGCTCGAAATTGGACGTCTTCATGGCTATAAGGCTTAAAAATTAGACTTCTCAAATTGGGCATAGAATTCCTTTGCCTCAACAGTGCTCTCATTAGTGATCTAGCAGGTTCATCCTCACGTAAAGTCAAATCAGTATCCATAATTCCAAGTGCAAATTCATAACAAAAGATAATGCGCAAGTAGCAATGAATCAATGAACATAATTTAGACAAATAGGTAATGAACAATGACCCTCGTCGGCAACAACTCCCTCTGGCCACCACTTCCGGCAACCTCCAGCTGCAGCCTCCGACCACCAAGCACCATTGCCACCACCACCACCCACCACCGTCAGTCCATCATCACCACTATATGCTATTTACTAAAAAAATAGATATGCAAATTGTTATTAGGAAGATTCAAACTTGGGGCCATCTTGTGTAAACCAATGCTAATTATCAATAGGCTAGACTAATTATTAAAGTCTATGTTGAAAGTTTAATATAAATATAAACTAGTAATCATAAAAATTATTGATTATGGTGAACATATTTTTTATTTTGTAAACAATTATACATAAATTGCATCAATCTATTTCACCGTACAATACTCTAATGCATTAAGTGTTGTATGATATACCAACTTCAAACATTTTCTAAATAAATTTATATTATATTTTTCTAAGGTGATCAAGATTATTGGGTATTATTAGAATAATACCCATTTATTAATGGATATAATTGGATATTATTCAATAACACCCATTAAGTTTAATAAGTATTAAGCTTAATGAGCATTATTGGATAATTAATACAAAATACTACCCTATATTGGGTAGATAATAATTTTATCCAAACTTAACGGGTAACACTCAAACCACCCCTACATAGCAACCTCCTCTTATACAAAATTATCACTAGCAATAAGCCCTACCCCTTTGCTTTGACAAACCCTATAGATTAGTACAACTCAAGCTTTTAATTAAAAACCCCTTTGGAAAGGCAGTGGTTTAACCTGGGAATTTACTCGTGCAACAATTATATGAGACTTAAATTTTAAAACTTCCAATGATTGGTTCACTGTGGCAACAACCATTCGTTTAGGTTCATAAAAAAAATTCTCAAAACGGCTTAAAGATTTCAAGTTTGTAGACCTCGAGTCAACATCTCTTGCATACGATGAACAATAGCACATGATAAAGAGTAGGTCTCCTGTAAAACCGTCTTACAGATCTTAATTCGTAAGACGGAGCTCCACTCTATTAAAACTCAACACACCAACACACAGTGGGTCGGGTAAGTAGGATCCGTCTTACAAAAAATATCTGTAAAACTGTTTTACACAAGTTTTTACCCATGATAAATATGAGGTACTCAATAAATGCACCTCGGAATATACTAATCCAACAATATTTGAATTCTAGGCCAAAGAAACACAAGTTCTGACTAACTAGAAAACTTTACAAGTTGCAACGTTTGGTTCAATTTGGCAACGACCATTCATTTAGGCCCATAAAATATTCTCAAAACGATTTAAAGATGTAAACTTTGTAGTCCTCGGTCAGCATCTTTTGCATATGAGCAATAGTATGCACGCACGTGATAAAAATGTGGTACTCCACAAATGCACCGCTAAATATGATAAGAGTAGATCTCCTGTAATACCACCTTACGGATCTTAATTCGTAAGGCGGAACCCAACTCTCGTACAGCTCAACCCATCAAGACACGACGGGTCGGGTGAAGAGGATCCGTCTTACCTAAATTTTTGCCATATATAATCCAATGATATTTTCATTCTTGGCCAAAAGAAAAACAAGTACGATTGAATAGAAAACTAAACCTCCTAAATTGAAGGGGTCAGATTGATATACTAATTACAATTGTGGTCAATTTAAATAAATTTAAAAGCTTAAGGGAAGACTGTCACTACAATAAACTATAAGGGTTAAAGTGTTAAATCCCAAAAACCTTTTTGCCTTCCCGTAGTATCTATTACCCCATTGGCCCATTGATGGGAGTAATTTAGGGGTGTAGGTGGTTCGGTTTGGTTTGGTTTATGCAAAAATCGTAAACTGAACCACACCTCATCGGTTTCAAAAATCTCAAACCGAACCGAACCAACCAATGCTTGAAATCGAACAGAACCATTTAGTTTGGTTTGGTTTGGTTCGATTTTGTGGTTTGACAGAAAATCAAATTAATCATCTTAGAAAACATTAAAAAATTGACAAATAAAATTTTAATCGGTAATCAAACATGAATAAACAAAAAATTAACAAACGCTGAAATATAAGTCAAGATATCATTTGAATTCATGTAATTTGGTAAGAGCAACATTATTTATTATATTAATGTCGAAAATACATGTATATTTTATATAATAAATAATCAAATAAAATATAATTTGGTTCGGTTTGAAAATATAAACCATGAACCGAACCGTCTGGGACCAAAACCGAACCAAACCGCTTTGGATTGGATCGATTTGGTGGTTCGATGGTTCGGTTGTACACCCTTGGGGAGTATGATTCATCGTGATAAATCTTATAACCAACTTAATTTTATAATAAAATTGATAAACAAAACCAAACTTTAGTAGAAAATATAGAGTATAATTAATACCAAATATATATATATATATATATATATATATATATATATATATATATATATATATATATATATATATATATAAAGATTGTGTTGTCCATACATAGAAATAACTTTTTGCTTTTCGTAATATTTTTTTCTATTAGATGTGCAGGGTATCAGGAAATTCAATTGTTTTTTCTCGACCGGTTAAGATTGAAGTCAAATTTGTAATTAACAAAAAGAGGTAAGTGATTTTTCCCTTGGGGAAGCTTCTCTTCTCTGTTTTTGTTTTAACTAATAACTAGTAACTTACATGTTTATATCTATGTTCAGAAAAGGAGACGAGGAAGAAGTGGAACATGACTGGGGATGCTGCAAATAATGCTCTTTTGAGCGAAATTGCTCACCAAGTGAAAACACCCATCGTGGATGCCATTGGTGGTCCGTTTGGCTATGTGCTCTCCTACAAGAGCAACTTCAAGAATTTGGAGAAAAAAGCTAAGCGACTGGGAGAATCCGGAGACGATGCTGACAATTTTTTCAAAGCACAAAGCCGGAACAATGAAGAAATATCACAGTCTAGTGCTAAATGGTTGAGTGATGACAAAGACGTGACCATGGGTGCAAAAGAAGTTGTGGAAGCCAAAGATAAATTAAAAGGGGGTTGCCTGAATCTTAAGAGTCGATACCTGCTGAGCAGGAAATCTACAAAGCTGGCTACAGATATTCAAGAACTACAAGACCATGCTCCAAAACTAGTTGCAACAAACTCTGCTCTTCCAGCAGGGATGCTAACTGGATCATCGTCTAATGTTGTTAAGTACTTACCAACTGCATTGGAAATTATGCATAAAGTTAAGGTTGCCATTGATCGTCAGTTTGGACATGTGTTCCGCTACAAGAGAAACATCAAGAATTTGGAGAAAAAAGCTAAGCGACTGGGAGAATCCAGAGACGATGCTGACAATTTTTTCAAAGCACAAATCCGGAACAATGAAGAAATATCACAGTCTAGTGCTAAATGGTTGAGTGATGTCAAAGACATGACCATGGCTGCAAAAGGAGTTGTGGAAGCCAAAGATAAATTAAAAGGGGGTTGCCTGAATCTTAAGAGTCGATACCTGCTGAGCAGGAAATCTACAAAGCTGGCTACAGATATTCAAGAACCACAAGACCATGCTCCAAAACTAGTTGCAACAAACTCTGCTCTTCCAGCAGGGATGCTAACTGGATCATCGTCTAATGATGCTTCTAAGGACTTCACAACTAGAAAGGAAATTCTGAATAAACTTATGGTTCCCTATCATCATCAGTCAAAGTTTGGCTATGTGTTCTGCTACAAGAGCTACATCAAGAATTTGGAGAAAAAAGCTATGCAACTGGGAGAAGTTAGAGACGATGCTGTCAAGAATTTCAAAGCACAAAGCCGGAACAATGAAGAACTATCACAGTCTGCTGTTGGGTGGCTGAACGAAGTCGAAGAAGTGATCATGGCAGCAAAAGAAGTTGTGGAAGCCAAAGATAAACTAAGAGGTTGGCACGTGAAACCAAGAGATCGAGAAATTCTGAGCAGAAAATCTACAAAGCTGGTTGCAGTGATCCGAGAACTACAAGACCAAGCCCCAATACGAGTTTCAACAAAGCCTAGTCTACTAGCGGGGTTGCTACCTGGATCATCCTCTAATTATGCTTCTAAAGACTTCAAAACTAGAACAGAAATTATGGAGAGAGTTATGGAGGCTCTAAAAGATGACAAGATCAACATTATCGGAATATGCGGTTTAGGCGGCATTGGGAAAACGACAATTTTGCATGAAGTTCGTGAAAGGGCAAGAACCCAAAATCTATTTGATGAGGTTGCCATGACCACAGTGTCCCAAAATCAGAACATATTCAAGATTCAAAGTGACCTTGCAGGCATGTTGGGTTTCACCAGTATTAATTGTGTGGAAAATATGATTGCACGAGCTGATTTGCTTCGTAAAAGGCTAACAAATGGCAGCACAATTCTTGTTGTACTAGATGATATTTGGAGTGAAATCAAACTAGAGGAAGTCGGAATTCCAGTCGGAAATGGTCATGCTAGATGCAAAGTTGTTATTGCATCAAGGATTGAAAGTGTGTGCTCTAACATGACTCAGAAGACTATACCAGTAGATGCCTTGTCTAAAGAAGAAGCTTGGCATATGTTCAAAAAGATAGCAGGAGATTGCTTGGAGAGGGAAAAGCTAGAGGAGATTGCAAAACAAGTTGCGGATGAATGTGGAGGTCTACCTATTGCTCTCATAACTATTGCGAGTGCACTATCCAACAAGAAGAAGGAAGTGTGGGAGGATGTTCGTAGACAACTACAACAAAACATCATCACTGGTATTCCTGGAATGAACAAAAAGATCAGGGATAACTTCTACAAGCACAGGAGCAGAAATTAGAAAAGAGCCCCTCAATCCTTTCATACCAGTGTTTCCGAAGCTAAGAATATTGAAGCTTTTTGACTCACCAGAATTTGGAGGCATCTAAAATCTTAAACTTGATGATGGCAGGGTACAACGAACTCTTTTAAATCCATTGGTACGTTTCTTCTTCTTTTTCATAGTATTTAACCCAAAAATATATCATACCACTCCTTAATTTTAATTTTTTGATATACCAATTCACACTCATTTACATATGAGACGTCCAAACTCTCAACTGTTTTTCTTATAATTTTGATTGTTCAATACAAGATCTTTTTAATGTTTTAAGTTCCAAATACATTTCCCGTACTACTTATTCATTTTCCTTTTTCTTTTAAGACCCACTAACCTAAGATCTTCATATATACTTTGTTCTTTTTGGTGAATCTATACAATAGTTAGTAAAATACAGGAGAGAAGATGTATAGTATATTGAAACAAATATACCAGTTAAACATGAATATTTTTCAAAGCTGTGCCAAAAAGTTTGGCACCAAACTATACTTAAACAAATATATACTTCTATACTTTTGTACAACTATGATAAAAATATGTTTGAAATATAACGAGACCAAAAATTAACTACCGGTCAGGATTCATTTTTATCAAACATAATTACGGACCAAGATTAAATCTCAATTTCCACAAGCGATGTGTACAAAAGTTAATTCTATCAACAGTTAATTACTGAGCCATAATTATCCAAGAATGTAAATGATCGTTATTATTTTAGTTCGCTTTGTCTCATTCAATTTATGTTATGGTTTTTGTCTGATATTTTTTATTTTTAAGTTTATTTCAATTAACGGGTGTTGAGTTGGTGTGTGAGAGAGAGAATGCTTTTCGATGTTTAATTATACTCTTTTGGATGAGTTACAAAATTTAACAGCCAATAAAATGTGTTTTTCTTTAATGTGATCCGACCCCTACAAAATCTCAAGTATATATATTAATTTATTCGCAGCATACTCACTTCATACACTGATCATCACCATACCGATACCGTGCCATAGGCGCGCACACACACACACACACACACAGATATATATATATATAGCACACCCAACTAAAATTTACTATTTTACATTTACTATTTTACGGTTCTCCATGATTATCGCTAATTATCTCTAATTTATTCTTTTATTTTTAAGCAGCCTAGATTTACTGCTTTTACAAATATTTAGTTTTATGGTTTCTTAATTGATTGTTATCGTAATCAACTGAAATCTCAATTTAATTTTTGTTGTCCTAGATTTTAGTTTTTTTATAAAAATTGTTCGTAAGTTTTGTAATTAATTTTTCTAATTTTGAATATTTATATATTTAATTTCTTTCTTTTTAAAAAATTTATGTTAACTTTCCCTTATTGGTCTGAAATATTTGCGATTTCTATTTTAAATAGTCTTTTGTTAGTTCACATATTCTCATTCAATTTATTTTATGGTTTTTGTTTGAGATTTTCATTTTCAAATTTATTTTAAACAGGTGTTGGGTTGGTGTGTGAGAGAGAATACTTTTGCATGTTTAATTATACTCTTTTTGGATGAGTTACAAAATTTAACAGCCAATAAAATGTGTTTTTCTTTATTTTTTGGGAAGTTGTCTTTGCTTTGTGTAATGTACATTGATTCGACCCATACAAAATCTCAAGCATATATTAATTTATTCGTATCATAATCATTTCATATATTGATCATCTCTATACTGATACCGTGTCATAGACACGGGCACAAAATCTAGTATCTTATATTTTTCGTCATTTTAAAATTAAAATGTCTTACGATTTTCACATTTGTATACATGTTATTACGCATTTACCAAAAAATAACTATATTTTTAAAAGCCAAATAAAATCATAACTAGCACATGCATATTCAGAAAGTATTGTTAAATAACGCACAATGTTTGGTAGAGTTCATAATTAATAATTTCATGTATATTTTTTTATTCGATCAATTTGCTAGAGATTACCAATATAAATTGATTTATTGAAATAATTAATGAAATTAAATCAAAATTTTGCATATAGCAGAACTTTTTAAAGTGCAACACGTTTAACTTCTTTACATGTACTATACGGTTCTACCCAAATGTTGAACTTCTTTCAAATTAAGTTTGATTCAGGTACGGTAAACGAAACTATGTTAATTATCTTTGCATATTCATGTGTAATATGTGTACCGATTGATATTAAACCAAGCTCAACTGGGCGGCCCTGTGAAATATAGGGTCCAAGGCGATTAAATCGAACAGGGCCCTTTGTTTGTAACATTTGTTTTTTAAAAAAATAAAAAATTAAAGAAACAAATATAGAATACATAAAAAAAAACACTTCATTACAAAGTTATGGGCATAATACACGAATATTTTTTTTCCAAGTTTCATTATCACTCAAAAATCAAACAAACAACTTTGTTAGTTACCGAGTACATTTTCTCTATTTTAGTATATAGTATACATTGTTGTTTTATAATTAGATTTGCAAAAATTGGGTTTTTTTTTTGGGCAAAGTTCAAGTAGATATAATTTTAGAAACATGTTTTCATCTAGGACCATCAATTTTTTTGGACATTTCATATAACTACAAATTGGTTGCCAAATGACAAAAATAACATTGATGAAGACAAAAGTCATCCAACCTAAAAAAACCAAAAATGCTGATGTCAAGTCTTGGTATTAGGGCTGTTTTGACAGATTTTCATAACCAAAAAATTTTAAAAAATTATAATGTCAATGCTTGGCATCAGGGCTGTTTTGACAATTTATTCAAGAAAAAAAATTCAAAAAATTCTGATGCCAAGGCTTGACATCAGGGCTGTTTTGACAGTTTATTCAAGCCAACAAAATTCAAAACAAAAAAAAAACTGATGCCAAATCTTGGCATCAGGGCTGTTTTGAAAATTTATTCAAGCATAAAAAAAAAATCAAAAAAAGCTGATGCCAAGGTTTGGTATCAGGGCTATTTTGACACTTTATTCAAGCCAAAAAAATTCAAAAAAAGTTGATGTCAAGGCTTGACATCAGGGCTGTTTTCACAGTATATTCAAACCAAAAAAATTCAAAAAATTCTAATACCAAGGCTTGACATCAGGGTTGTTTTGACAATTTATTCAAGCAAAAAAAATTCAAAAAAAGCTGATGTCAAGGCTTGGCATCAGGGCTGTTTTGACAATTTATTCAAGCAAAAAAAATTCAAAAAAAGCTGATGTCAAGGCTTGGCATCATGGCTGTTTTGACAGTTTATTCAAGCCCAAAAAAAATTAAAAATTATGCTGCCAAAACTTGGCATCAGGATTGTTTTGACAATTTATTCAAGCTAAAAAAAATTCAAAAAATTTTGATGCCAAAGCTTGGCATCAGAGCTGTTTTGACAATTTATTCAAGCCAAAAAAGTTTTAAAAAAAACTGATGCCAAAGCTTGGCATCAGGGTTGTTTTGAAAATTTATTCAAGCAAAAAAATTCAAAAAAAGCTGATGTCAAGGCTAGACATCAGGGCTGTTTTGACACTTTATTCAAGCCAAAAAAATTCAAAAATAGCTGATGTCAAGGCTTGACATCAGAGTTGTTTTCACAGTTTATTCAAGCCAAAAAAATTCAAAAAATTCTGATGACAAGGCTTGACATCAGGGCTGTTTTGACAATTTATTCAAGTAAAAAAATTTCAAAAAAATCTGATGCCAAAGTTTGGCATCAGGGCTGTTTTGACAATTTATTCAACTAAAAAATTCAAAAAAAAAACTGATGCCAAGGCTTTGCATCAGGGCTATTTTGACAATTTATTCAAGCCAAAAAATTAAAAAAAAACTGATGTCAAGGCTTGGCATCAGGGCTGTTTTGATAGTTTATTCAAGCCAAAAATTTTTTTAAAAATTCTGATTCCAAAGCTTGACATCAGTGCTGTTTTGAAAATTTATTCAAACCAAAAAAATTCAAAAAATTCTGATGCCAAGGCTTTGCATCAGGGTTGTTTTGACAATTTATTCATGCCAAAAAAATTCAAAAAAAAACTGATGCCAAGGCTTGGCATCAGAGCTGTTTTGATAGTTTATTCAAGCCAAAAAAATTCAAAAAATTATGATGCAAGGCTTGGCATTAGGGTTGTTTTGACATTTTATTCAAGCAAAAAAAATTCAAAAATTTATGATCACATGGATTGGCATCAGGACTCTTTTGACAATTTATTCAAGCCAAAAAAATTCAAAAAAAGCTGATGTTAAGGCTTGACATCAGTGCTGTTTTGACAGTTTATTCAAGCAAAAAAAAATCGAAAAATTCTGATGCGAAAGCTTGACATCAGGACTGTTTTGACAATTTATTCAAGCAAAAAAAAATTGAAAAAAAGATGATGCCAAGGCTTGGCATCAGAGCAGTTTTGACAGATTTTCCAGGACCAGAAAAATTCAAAAAAAACTAATGTCAAGTTCAGGCAAGGACTCTTTTGACTCTAGGACCAAATTTTTTTTTTTAAAAAAAACTGATGTCAAAGCTTGGCATCAGGACTGTTTTGATAGTTTATTCAGGACCAAAATCACAGAAGCTAATACAAGAACAAAGATCCATTACTAGAAAATTATTAATCCCTCCCCTTTGGTTTTCTTTCCACATGTCAAAATGTATTGCCAAAGAAAATGGCACGCAATTCTATCCACCTGTAGTTGTGTATCATCATACATAAAATTCAAAGATTGCTTTTTTCTTTTATTTAAATAAGAAAACACTAAATTAAGATTGTTTAAGTTGGCAATGGCTGTACCATTATTGTCAAATTGTGGCACCTAAGCCTTTTGCATGCCATCAGTAGCTTCAACTTTTACTCTCTTATCCAAGCAAACGATAGTTCCAGACCGCAGGCACTTATTGTAGTAGTACATTGCATCTTTGATTTCTCCTAGCACTAGATGGCAACTAGAGAATGAACACCAAGAAAACGATCAAAACATAAATAAGCAAGAACAACTTGGCAAGAGATCAAGATAGACAAACTCCCTCTGAGCTTTAAGCATGCAAACAAAAGTGAATCTTACTTTGCAGATGTCAAATGGACTTCAAGATAGTTTGAATCTAGGGTAGCTGCAATTCTACAGTACCATAGGGCCTCCCTTACCCTTCCAAGTGACTGTTGCATAGTAGCACGGTTGACATAGCATGAGATAGGAGTTTTGGATTCTGATATCTCAACATTTATCTCTACACCTGCTGCGAAAATTGCAGCTGCAGCTTCAGCTGCTTTCCTCCATTCTTCTATCTTCTCATTAATATTCTTCATTTCAGCTTGCAAAATTTCTTTTGGTCCTTCAACCTCTTTAAGCTTCGCATTCAACTGAACGACATTTTTTCACTCTTTCCCAACTCCTCTTCAAGCGTCTTCAACTTCAAGCTCATTTCCGATTCCTTTACTTTAGCAGAAGACATCTCCAAATTTGCTTCATTTAGCTGACGCTTTAGACTCTCATTTTCTTTGTAAACTGCTCCAGATTCCCATACCTTCTCTTCTATCTTTGCCATCAGCTTCTGCACCAACTCATCAAAAGATGGCTTTTCTAGCTCAAATATGCCATCGGGTTTGCTTCCTACACTGTCCTGATTACAGTGCTGGCTAATGGGAACGTCATTTACATCAATCTTTCTTCGATCTCCATCCACATAAGCTTTGTTTTCCCTAACATAGATCAGCTACCTCATTTCAGAAAGTTAGTTAATTTTGTAACAAAAGCAAGATAGTAATCCTGCTAACAGATCAAACCAAAACATGGTACATATATAAGCCATAATAGTTTGGGATTCATCAAGACGATTGTCCCATTTTCATGTGACCTACTAGCAATCGCTCTTACAAAAGTTTTAACATTAAGAATGTATATCTCCTTAGGCTATTGGAAAGTGGAAATGAAAGGAAAATGAACTGAAAATGAAAGTTGAACTAAAAACTAAAAATTAAAAGCATAATTGTGAAGTCAAACGTAAAGATGAAACCAAAGGTAACAAGAAAGGTAACAAGAATGTTATAAAACCTGAAGTTCCTAAGTATTACTACGAATGCCGGAATAAGTAGATGCTTGAATAAATGCAGACTCCAACTATCAATTCCCTTCCTGATTTCCACAAATCCCATAAGCATTAGTGACTGGACAGTTTATCTAATCTACATTCTTCAATCTTCAACATGTTGATTGTCAAAAAGGATTCGGTGAAAAATAAAGCATAGAAGGCAGAAAATCTATCTTAAAAGTTACTTCAATAAATGCACCCACTAAAAATTCTGTTACTAACCAATTGTGCCCTAAGGGAAGAACTTTTGATATGTTGATGCTTAAATATATAAACGAATTTCTTTCACTTAAGGCCTGAAAAATCAACAGCTCCCGTAGAATAACAGTAACATCAAGAACCAAATAAAGGATAGGTATGTAAGTTTCAATGTAAAAGACTTCTTCTTCTTCTCCACCAACCCCCCCCCCCAAAAAAAACACGATACACGCACACACAAACACACAGATTGAGTATTGCATTTTTGGAGGGGGGGGGGCACAACCAGCTAAGGAAGAAGCTTAATTCTAGTAAATTAAGCTGAGCAACAAAAACCCAAAATCAGAACCCACAAAATGAACATAAAACATTAATTAAAAAGTTTTTGTATAGATACTTTCACCAATTTTCTTGAAAACCGAGATATCAAAATCGCTCGAAGACGGTTTATACCTGAGACCCAACAAGACTTGGGGTGTGCGAAAGGGTGTTTGACGACTCCAAGAGTTGAAATTTGATGAGACTGTGAAATGGAAAAATAAAAATTGGAGTGGAGGATTTGGGCGAAGGAGAGAGATGGTGAGCGGGAGAGGGAATGGAGATGGTTTCAAAAATCTTTCATCTTCATAGTTAATGTTTGAAGCTTTCTGATGGGTCATTGGTACAACATGTGTGGAATTAAGTCTTCGTGGTTTCCAACACAAACTGTGTACCCTCCCCCTCCCCCTCCACTGAATTGAATAGGAGAGGACGAGGACAAGGACGATCGTTGTACGATACAAAGGGGCAGTGATGTATTTTCACCCCAAAATGTACCTAAAAGATATGTCTACCGGTAATTAGGGCCCAAGGCCATGCCTATTTTTTTAGGGCCCAATCCAATTATAATTATTTATTATTTAGTAGTTGTTACTCCCTCCGTCCCTAGCCCAATCCAATCCAATTATAATTATTTATTATTTAGTATCCGTCCCAAAATAATTGTTCAGTTTGAAACTTAAATTTTTAGAACATTACTTTTTCCACTTTACCCTTACTTTTTCACCTTACTTTAATTATGAGCCACTTACACATGGGCTTTAAAGGAAACTACACGCTAAATCAATATAAATAATGAAGTCAATTGTTTTTTCTTAAACCGTGCGCAGGGCCAACTAAGACGATTATTTAGGGATGGAGGGAGTATTATTTATTATTTAGTAGTCAACTAGTATTGTGTTTCATAATGAGTTTTATAAATTGAAATTGAATTGATTTAATATGGGTTTTCTTATAGGATTAGAGATTACTCCCTCCGTCCCTAAATAATCGTCTGGGTTGACCCGACGCATAGTTTAAGAAAAAAGTAATTGACTTGATTATTTATATTGGTTTAATGTATAGTTTCCTTTAATGTCCATGTATATGTGGCTCATAATTAAAGTAGAATGAACAAGTAATGGTAAAGTGGTAAAAGTGATGTTCTAAAAAGGTAAGTTTCAAAGTGGACAATTATTTTAGGACGGACGAAAAAGGAAAGGAGGACGATAATTTAGGGACGGAGGGAGTATTATTTAGTAGTCAACTATTATTGTGTTTCGTAATAAATTTTGTGCACTGTGAAGTTGGTCAAAGTAATGTTATAATCTTAAAAAGTTTAACTTTTCATATAAGACTTTTTTTTTAATGACGGTGGGAATATGCATATATACATACATATACATATATATATATATATATACATACATATATATATATATATACATACATATACATATATATATATATATATATATATATATATATATATATATATATAGATTGTCATGTCTGTGCCATAATTATATACATACATACATATGTATATGTGCCATAGTTATACACACACACACACACACACACACACACATATATATATATATATATATATATAATAGATAGTCATGTATGTGCCATAATGTCAATATATTTGATTTCATCAATTGAAATTACAGTGCCTAAATAGAAGGTGTGATTTTTAAAAAATGTTACAATTGAGGGGTACATTGCTTTAAGCGATAGTTGAAGGAGTTAAAAATGGATAACTATTCATACATATGAATGTGAGGGTGAATTTCAACCGTTAAATTTTTTTATGATAATTTAATCTCAACTTCTGAATATATATATATATATATATATATATATATATGAGTGTATGTATATGATGCAAAAATCAGTCAAAATTAGTTTTGGGCCGTTCGATTGATGCGTAGGATATCTAGGTTTGATTGTATATGTATTGGATTTCTTCACAACCTGCCTAAAAACACGAAAACACTTTAGTTGGAGTGCAAGGCCTGGCCTCGCGAAACCACTTTGGCGTGAGAGTAAGTATCGTGTGGGCGTCAAAAAACAATTGAACAGAGGTTTGAGGCTGTAAATAATGTGTACCTAGTTTAGGTTTATAGAAGGGTATTTATAGGCTCCCAATGACATAGAATCCTTGTGAAATTCAATTATGTAGTTAACTCGTAGGTTTAAGAGGAAACTCCTAAATTATAGGCATTGTGACGACCCGACCCCGACCCCGACCCCGAAGAGGAATCGTGAGTCAAGTCGTCCAAATAGGACTACAATTATAGAAACTGACCTGACGCAACATTATAAATGTAACGCAACTCGGCATCAAAAGACTGGAATATTTTAAAACTTTTAAAACCTGATAAAACAGTTAAAGACAAGTAAGCCAATTCATCGGCAATTTTACAACCGGAACCCAACAACTAAACAGTTCATGCTAAAATACACCTCTACGACTAAAATGCCGGATGAACAACGAAAGTAAATAAGAGCTAATGGGATGCTCGACGGATGACAATGCGAAGTAAACCAACTACAACTATACAAGGCTCGGTGTACATGTGTCGGCACTCAAAATAGAATACACGTGACTACAAGTTTCAAACATAAGACAATAAGTTCAATTTCCCAAAGCAGAGTCTACATGACTCACTTTACCCAATGTCCTTGCCAAAAGTGAAGGAAAAAAGGACATCTCTAAACAACAACCTCATCTCAAGTGATCACAGACAAGCACGAACTCGGCTACGCCTCAGCGGGAAGGACTTGGATGGCTCGGATCTAAACCAGTAAAAGGGAGGGGGTAAGTCAAAGAGACTTTGTAAGCTACCAATCATGCATGTCATGGAAAAATGCAAGGCATACATAACATGATATCATCGTTAATATCATGACAATCAAGGCATAAACCCATATGAGCACTTAGTTCGCATATCCATGGTAGCACATTGATTTCACATAAGTGCTAGAAAGTAAACAACATATAAGGATGATATGATATTGAACCGGTGCCATTATGTAGCTCCTGCAATACATAGCGTTAACATGAACGTGTCGTCAGATGCTCGTGTGGAGTACATCGACCTACCAAGGAACACTCAGGTGAATAGAATTTCTAATGCACCCTGATGGTTACGACAGAGGAGCTACTTCCCCATTGGGGTCTACAATGGAGGGTGTGTGAAAATTCCGGTACGACGACCCATCACTATCACGAATCCTATAATTCATGATGGCGATGCATCATCTCACCAACCACTCGACCAAGTATGCCAGCTGGACTCAAATCAAATGCCAAGTAGATGTTTACTGAACACTTAGTCAAATAGAGAACAAGTTCGTCAAGAGCGAACTCATTTGTAACAAGTAGGTATTTACTTATCATGGAATCAAATAGGAATTCAACAAGAGCGAACTCATCATGTCAAATAGGTATATTACTCTATGACATATACTTCAATCATGAACGTCTATCCAAATAAGGAAATCTTGAAACTAGTATTCTAGTTAAACGAATTGTAAACATCGTAGGTTGAATCTAGAGCCGATACTGTTCAATAGCTCCCTAAACTTGACTCCGATGAGTCATTGCTAAACATGCAACCAAATAGAGCTTGAATGATATGTGCATTCCAAGGCCCTCTTCTATGTTCTCGAATTGATTTCAGTTAGATTACTAAGTCCAATAGCAATCTTAGCTAAACAAGTTCACAATTCCACACTTGGTGGAACCCTAGATTGATCATCTCATAAAAGTTGATAACTACAACAAATTCATTCACAATACTTGATACAAATCAAGTCTTGAACACCTTTAAAACTCAACACAAAACCAAATACTCAAACATAGTTCCAAGACCCAAAATTTACAGATTTCAAAGGGGGATCAAATCATGTTTTTGACATGGTAGAAGTCTTCCCTAACATGGCATAGACAAGTTTCATAAAGCTAGCATGCAAGGCAACCTTACACACAAATAATCTGGGAATTGGAAGCTTACCTGGGCCTATCAAAGGTTGAAGAAAAGGAAAAGAAAGCAAGGATTAATGATCTCCTTGTTGATAGCTACGATTGGGTGGTTTCGAATCTCAAATTAGGTAGCCGGATCTCTGGGAAACCTTCAAACACACACTAATCTCACCTCCAATCACCCACACAAGCTCTCATCAATGGTGGACTGAAAATATCTAAGTGTAGGAGGTGTAATGAGTGGAGAGTTACAGATATTTCCATCCACAAAGGATTAGGAAGTGATTGGAAACTAAGTGTCAAGCTTTTATAGGTTGGAATTAAGCTAAACCAATGACGATTTAGGACTAATCATTCCATTAAGCCTAATATACACTAATCAAGGTCTAATTTTATGTTTAAAGATTGATTTGGACGAATTGGAGTAAGGGTCACAATGTAATTTTGTCAAAAATCAAAATTGCACTAGGTTGGAAAAATCATTAGGTGGTCTCGCCTAATGGGTTGGGCTAGGCGAGCGCCTGGCCTGGTTCTAAAAAAGACAAGGTTCTAGAATCTAGGCTATTGCATGGTCCTCTGGGAAGAGAAAAAGGCTTGAAACATGGTCCAAAACATACCCAACTTAACCCCAAACATCCTAGGGTTAAACCCTACTCAAATCACAATCGAAATACTCCCGAACAACCCCCAAAACACGTATGAACGATGGTCGAAACATGCGACAAAAGTCAAACGGTTCAAAAACCAACCAAACCAAAACTAAGCATGCTTAGATAAGCATCCCTAAACATGTTAAGGACTAGTATTCATGGACTAGAACTCAAACCAACCTCTCACAACTCAAATAGACAAGTAATACAACCAAGGAAACTAAATCAAACCCAAAGATCCAAATGATCAAACAATGCAACAATGCTTTCAAATCTCTCAAACAAGCATACTATGATCAAGAATAAAGTTATAAGACATACATTAAGTATACTAAGAATCTATTAGGGCTTAGTTAAGTTCAAACATGCTAAGCTAAAACTCGAAGCAACCAAGACAACAACATACAAAGCATGGACGACATACAAGAGACTATGGTCTTAATCAAACTAAGGCAAGTATGATAAGCACAACATGAACTCTCTAGCATGTTAAGACATATAATAAGCATGCTATAATCATGTTATACAAGTAATGGGTTTGGGTTCTCACAGACATAATAGGCGGTGGCTGGCCACGAGAATGTCAGAGCAGATAGGACAAGTGCTCTACTTGGATAAGGAAACCTTTGACCTATCTTGGAGAGTAAGTCTCTGAGATTCCTTGCTTGATGTTTACCCGGGCGAGCATGGCTCTGCTTGATGCAAGTCTGATGATTAGGGGTGTGCATGATTTTTTCAGAACCGGACCGAACCAATAGAACCGGACCAAACCAATCAAAACAGGACCGGACCAATACTTTGGTTTGGTTCTGGATATGAATTTTCATAAAATTGGACATTTGGGTTGGTCCCGGTTCTCGAACTAAAAAAACACAGAACCGGACCGAACCATCCCGATATGTTTTTTATTTATTTATTTTATTATATATATAATTTTATTATATAAGTATATATATATATATATATTAATTCCTAATACTTTCTTTGTTCTACTTTTTAATTGGTATTCTTCTATTATTTTGTTTCCATCGGTTTGTTATGCTATGAGTCTATGAGTTCGATATTTTTAATTGTTGAATGTACTTTTATCGAAGGTTTTTTAATATTTTAATGAAGTTTCAGTCTTAAAATTTTTATTATGTATTTGTATTAAACAGTTAAAAAGTAAAAAATGGTATTGGTCCGGTCCTGGTTCTCATACATCTTTGATTGGTTCTGGACTGAACCAATGTTTTGGTTCTCATATATATTGGGTTGGTTCCGGTTCTAAATTTTTTGAGAACCAGACTATTGGTCTGGTTCTGGTTTTCTCTTTTTTTCCAAAAAATTGGACCGAACGGGACTAAGCTCACCCCTACTGATGATGATAAATGTAATTCCCGGGCATGGCCCTATGTTCTCGCAGGCCAGGCCTGTGCTCGACCAGGCTTGGGCGGGATATAACTGGTTCCCTGCTCGAGTACTGATCGATGTTTTATTTAATCTTTTTCCTTGCAAGTGAACAAGACTATTATAGAATAGTATTGGAAGCAAGGGTCGAACCCACAGAGACAAGTGATCACGAACAGTGCAATTATTGATAGCAGATTATTAACCTAACGTGGGTTTTTTATGTTTAATTCTACTCTAAACTACTATTTATAGATGTTTAACTAATTAGACAGTAATAATAGATATGAAGATCTTATGGTGGGTGGAAATCTAGGATTCTAGGTTTCACTTATATCTCCTTTATGTTCAATTCATAATAATGTCATTCAATGTCTTGGGTTCGTTTACTAAAAATAGATATAGTCTGTTGAACAATTGGTTCAGTCTCCATCCCCGCAAAATTCATCCATTCTATATCCTAAGCATAGAACTGTTAATCTAGCTGTCACCTAGATTTATGATCTATCTGTCACCTAGATCATGTAAGAACCTGGTCCTAACTTATCACTCTCGTGCATCGATAGGTCCAATTTATTGTGTTGGTGAGCCAGTGTACGACATATGCACTTGGTCATGCAGTTATCCGCACCTCTAAGCCTTTATTATTTGCGATTACATTCATTTGTTCAAAGCAAAATAATATAGGGGTTGATAAACAACACAATCAACAAGCATTGAATAGACATATATATAAGAATCAAAACATAAATTCGATACAAGTTACCTCCCACCTCCTAGATTATGGATGATTTAGTTCATCATAGACAATGAACAGCACATGGAGATGATCAGATAGATGATTTGATCTTCGATACTTGAAATTACAGGATCTAACTATGTTATACAATCTAAAACTACCTAAAAACTATGAAAAGAGAGCTTCCAGCCGTCCTCTCTATACTTTGGCTCGGCCTCTAGCTTCTATATATACTCGGGAGTTGTAATCGGATTGAATGACTGTGTGAAAATCCGAATAGGTCGCATTCTGCCCACCTTGCAGTCGCAAGGTGCTGGGTACCTTGCGTCCGCAAGGTCTCAGTGTGTTCGGCCTTGGAAATCTTGACTTGAGCCCTTTTCTACCCGTACTTCCTACCTTGCGGTGCAAGGTGCATGCTGCGTCGCAAGGTGTCCGACTTTCATTGTTTCACCAATTTTCCTTTTTGGCCCTTCTTGAAATTTGCACTTAAAATCCTGGAGTTTCGTGTACTTTCACAATTATTCTGAAACTTACAAAACTCACCGAAAACATATATTAGTAACCAAAAGCCTCGTGAAATAACATAATTTAAGTAATAGAAGTATATAAAATCGACGTATAAAATACATCGATCAAGTACCTTGCTAGCTCTATGATCGATGTATTTTATATGTCGATTTTATATGCTTCTGTGACTTAAATTATGCTATTTCACGAGTCTTTTAAGTACTAATATATGTTTTCGGTGAGTTTTGTAAGTTTCAGGATTGTTCGTGAAAATATGCGAAACTCCAGGGTTTTAAGTGCAAATTACAAAGAAAGAAAAATTGAAGAAAAATAAAGATGTCAATGCGGACACCTTGCGGACGCATGCCTCGCTGCGACCGCAGGTAGGCAATATCGGTCCTGGCCGCAATCGAAGAGTCAAAAACCACACACACTGGAGACCTTGCGGACGCAAGGTGTGGCAGACCTTGCGACCGCAAGGTAGGCAGAATGCTCGATTTTCGGGTTTTCACACAGTCATTCGATTCAATCACAACTCCCGAGTATATATAGAAGTCAGATGCCGAGCCTAAGCATAAGGAGGACGGCTGGAAGCTCTCTTTACATAGATTTTAGGTAGTTTTAGATTGTATAACATAGTTAGGTTTTGTAATTTCAAGTATTGAAGATCAAATCATGTCTTCCATCATCTCCATGTGCTGTTCATCGTCTATGATGAACTAAATCATCCCTAATCTAGGAGGTGGGAGGTAACTTGTATCGAATTTATGTTTTGATTCATATATATATGTCTATTCAATGCTTGTTGATTGTGTTGTTTATCAATCCCTCTATTATTTTGCTTTGAACAAATGAATGTAATCGCAAATAATAAAGGCTTAGAGGTGCGGATAACTGCATGACCAAGTGCATATGTCGTATCGCTCACCAACACAATAAATTGGACCTATCGAAGCTGCGAGAGTGATAAGTTAGGACCGTGTTCTTACATGATCTAGGTGACAGATAGATCATAAATCTAGGTGACGACTAGATTACGTGTGCTTAGGATATGGAATGGGTGAATTTTATGGGATGGAGGCCGAACCAATTGTTCAACGTATCTATTTTTAGTGAACGACCCAAGACATTGAATGACATCATTATGAATTGAACATAAAGGAGATATAAGTGAAACCCCGAATCCTAGATTTCCACTCACCATAAGATCTTCATATCTGTTATTACTGTCTAATTAGTTAACATCTATAACTAGTAATTTAGAGTAGAATTAAACATAAAAACCCCCCTTAGGTTAATAATTTGCTATCTATAATCCGCACTATTCGTGATCACTTGTCTCTGGTTCGACCCTTGCTTCCGAGTCTATTCTATAATAGTCTTGTACACTTGCAAGTAAATAGATAAATAAAACAATCGATCAAGTTTTTGGCGCCGTTACCGGGGATAAGCTAGTTCACGTAGTTAATTTGTAGGTAGCGTAGTTTTTAATTTAATTTAGTTTTTAGTTTAATTTTCTGTTTTTTATAAAAAAAAAAATACAAAAAGATTTTATTTTAGTTTTAATAGTTATTTGTTTTAAAATTGCTTTAATTTATTTGCATGCAAGGTCGTAGATCTTTAAATCTGAATTGGTAGACTTAGATCAAGAGATAAATATTGTTAAAAGATACCAAAGATATTTTGAAAATCTAGCTTTTGAGCACGATAATCAAGACCAATCGAATCAAGAGGATCCTCGGTTGATCCTACAATGGAAGATAATAACAATAATCGTAATCACGAAAACCTAGTTGACCCGTCAATAGGAATCAAAGACAAGAAGAGCACGCAAGAAGAAATATGGAAGTAGTAGTAAATCAAAGAACTATTAATGATTTAGTAGACCTTCATTAAATGTGGTAACATCATGTCTAGTCTTGCCGAGATCTTTGTTAGGAATTTTGAGCTAAAAGGACATTATTTTAATGCCATACCATCTTTTCATGGGATGCCCCATGAAGATCTGTCGGTTTCTTAAGAGAATATGAATACATGATGAGTACTTTTCCTTTAGGAGGGTTGACTGAAGATCAAATTAAAATGAAATACTTTCCCACTGCATTAAAAGAATTGGCAAAGAGATGGTTTATGAACCTAACACCAAACAATGTTTTTACTTGGGCACAATTATATGATTTGTTTATGAGCAAATTTTACAAACATGCATCTCTTACAGAGTACAGAAAACAAATCATGTCATTCCAAAATGAACCAGGTGAAACATTCCATGAGTCATGGGATAGATTTAAAAATCTGCTCATTATGTGTCCTCATCATAATTTGGCTCAACATGTGTTAGTGCTTCAATTTTATCATGGTCTTTCGCCAGGTTTACAAACTATGGTTGATAGTGCAGCTGGTGGTTCTATTAATAGAATGACACCAGAAGCACTAGAAGAATTATTTGAGATGCTAAGTATTAATTCTCAACAGAAAAGTGCTAGAGGTAAAAATAGGAGCCTATATCAATTGCAAGATAATTCAAATACACAAGCTCAATTTGAAAATTGGCAAATTCAAGAAGCATGTGCTCTATGTGGATTATATTCTCATGCTACTAATTTTTGTCCGTCAAGTGCTATGTATTCTGAACAGGCTAATGCTATGAATATGTATCCTCAAAGGCCAAGGAATGATCCCTATTCAAATACATATAATCCTGGTTGGAGGAATCATCCTAACTTTTCTTGGGGAGGAAATAAGCCTTTGCAACCTCAACAATTCCAACCTCAACCACCACAACCTCCACAGTTTCCAAATCAAAATCAGTTAAGAATTGAAGAAGCTCCCAAGCAAGAAGTAGCTAGTAAAGGTCAAGCAGCTTTGATGAAGTACATGCTTGAAGAAATTGAAAATCTGAAGAAACATATTGAAAGTTTTGAAGCAAATAAAAGAGAAGAAGGGAAGTTCCCTAGTCAAACTGAGCAAGCTAAGTCAATCACCGTCCTGCGAAGTGGTAAGGTGATAGGTGAAGAGGTAAGTGATCCTGATCCTTCTTCCAATATGCATGCTACAGTAGAAAATTCTGAAAAAGTAATAGAGAAAGAAATTGAGAATGATAGTGATAAAGTGATTAATGATCAAGAGGTTGAACAAGAAAAAGAAGTAGAAGTAGAGTTAGAGGTTCCAAATAAGGAACAAGAGAAAGAAAAAGAAATTCAAAATAAAGATAATACAGTTGAAGTAGAAAAAGAGTTAGATCAAGAAGAAGAGGAACCTTATGTGGCTCCACCACCATATGTTCCTCCAATTCCGTTTCCAAGAAGACTGATGAAAAACCGAATGGATAAACAATTCACGGAAATTTATAATATGTTATCCAAAAGAAATGTTAATTTAACTTTGCTTAATGTTATTAAAAATATTCCAGCATATGCAAAGTTTTTCAAAGATCTTCACTCTAAGAAACACAAGTTTGAAAACAACGAAAAGATTGTTGTTTCTGAAAACGTCAGTTCTGTTTTACAACCTGAATTACCACCTAAGTTGAAAGACCCAGGCAGCTTTAATATCCAAGTTTCCTTGGGAAGCTCTAAAAAGATGAAAGCAATGCTAGATTTAGGAGCAAGTATTAACTTGATGCTTTTCTCGGTCTATAAACAATTAGGTTTAGGAGAACTAAAACCCACTAATATGCAATTGCAATTAGCTGATCGCTCAGTTAAATATCCTTTGGGTATAGTGGAAGATATTCTAGTTCAGGTTGATAAATTGATCATACCAGTAGACTTTGTGGTTCTTGAGATGGAAAGGAAGATATGCACCAATAATGAGGTCCCAATATTGTTAGGCAGACCATTTATGGCAACTGCCAACACAATGATTAATGTGAAAAATGGTAAACTTACAATGTTAGTCCTAGGTGAAACAGTGGAAATTTCTGTGTTCGATGCTATGAATAGACCTAGTGACATGAGTGCCTGTTTTTCAATAGATGAGATTGAGAAATTATCAACTGAAACTTTTGAAAAAGAGCAAGATTATGAGAGAGATAGATTTATCGTCTATGATGATAGCCCTATTCCTCCCATAAAAATTGACATTGAGGAAATTGAAAGAGAAATAGAGGAAGAAGAAAGACTAGAGAAAGAAAAACTAGAAGCTAGTAAAAAGAAAGATGAAAAAGAAATAAAGGTAGAATCAGAAAATAATTCTGATGAGTCAGAGAAAGTAGTTGAAGAAAGTTATGAAATCAAAGAAGATGAAGTAGAGATTCTAAAATCTCTCTTTGAAGAAATTGAGATAAAAGATATTGAGATAGAAGATATTGAGGAAGAAAATCAAGAAGAGAATAATGAGGCTAAAATTAAAGAAACAATTAAAGTAGAAAATTATGAATTTATGCCTTCCATTAATTCTCCAAAAGTCGAAAAATTAAAGCCATTACCATCCCACTTAAAATATGCATTTTTAGGGGAAGGTAATACTTTGCCTGTTATTATAGCAGCCGACTTATCAGAAGAACAAGAAGCAAGTTTGCTGAAAATTTTATGGACACATAGAGAAGCTCTAGGATGGTCCTTAGCCGACTTAAAAGGAATTAGTCCTTCTATGTGTATGCATAAAATTCATTTGGAAGAAGGTAGTAAACCTTCTAGAGAAAGACAAAGAAGACTTAACCCACACATGAAAGAAGCTGTTAGGAAAGAAGTTCTTAAGCTTTTAGATGCGGGTATAATCTACCCTATATCAGATAGCAAATGGGTTAGTCCTGTTCAAGTAGTTCCTAACAAGTCAGGAATTACTGTTGTCAAAAATGATAAAGATGAATTAGTCCCTACAAGGACTATCACTGGTTATAGAATGTGTATCGATTTGCGTAAATTAAATGCGGCAACTAGGAAAGATCACTTTCCTTTACCATTTATTGACCAAATCCTTGAAAGATTAGCAGGTCATGAATATTATTGTTTTCTTGACGGTTTTTCTGGGTATAATCAGATCCCTGTTGCACCTGAAGACCAAGAGAAAACAACCTTTACATGCCCCTTTTGTACTTTTGCCTTTAGGAGAATGCCTTTTGGGTTGTGTAATGCACCAGCTACATTTCAAAGATGCATGATATCTATATTTTCAGATTTAGTTGAAAGATGCGTAGAAGTTTTCATGGACGATTTTTCAGTTTTCGGAAATTCTTTTGATCATTGTTTAGAAAACCTTACATCGTCACGAAAGATCTTTGCGAAACTAATTTAACTTTAAGTTGGGAGAAAAGTCACTTCATGGTAAAACATGGAATTGTCTTAGGGCATGTTGTTTCAAATAAAGGAATTGAAGTTGACAAAGCTAAAATTGAAGTTATTTCACAACTACCCCCTCCCACTTCAGTTAAAGGAGTTCGAAGTTTTCTTGGTCATGATGGTTTTTACCGTAGATTTATAAAAGACTTTTCCAAAATCTGTAAACCTCTATGTAATTTGCTAGCAAAAGATACAAAGTTTATTTTTGATGAAGAATGTTTAGAAGCTTTTAATTTATTAAAAGAAAAGTTAACTTCTTTAATTTTATCCGACCCGATTGGTCACTTCCGTTTGAAATCATGTGTGATGCATCAGATTTTGCAATTGGAGCCGTGTTAGGACAAAGGGTAGATAGAAAGCCTCATGTGATCCATTATGCTAGTAGAACTCTAAATGATGCTCAATTGAATTATACCACTACTGCAAAGGAATTTTTAGCAGTAGTATATGCCTTAGAAAAATTTAGATCATATTTGCTAGGATCAAAGGTGATAATCTTTTCTGATCATTCTGCATTGAAATATCTCTTAAGTAAGAAGGATGCTAAACCACGATTAATTAGATGGATGTTATTGTTACAAGAATTTGACATAACTATCAAGGATAAAAAGGGAACCGAGAATGTTGTGGCCGACCACTTGTCTAGGTTAGAATTTTCACCCTTGCTTGAACGTCAATTTCTTGATGATCATGTCCCCATAAATGACAATTTTCCTGATGAACAACTCTTAGCTATTAAAGATTCTGACCCTTGGTATGCTGATTTTGTCAACTACTATGTGTCTGATATCATTAATCCGGATTTTGATCATTACGAAAAGAAGAAATTTTTGGCGGAAACGAAAAATTATTTTTGGGAAGCTCCTCACTTATACAAGATTTGTTCTGATTCATTGATAAGAAGATGTATTCCAGAAAAAGACCAACAAGGTATCATGGAATTCTGCCATGGATATTCTTGTGGTGGTCATTTTAGTGGTAATAAAACCGCTCGTAAGATTTTGCAATCAGTGCGTATTGGCCTCTTGGTTTTTAGAGATTGTGAAGCGTTTTACGAACATGTGATAAATGCCAAAGAACAGGTGGTATAGGAAAGAGAAACGAGATGCCCTTACATGTTAATTTAGTAGTTGAAATTTTTGATGTTTGGGGTATTGATTTTATGGGTCCTTTTCCTGTGTCCAATAATTGCGAGTATATTTTGGTAGCAGTTGACTATGTTTCTAAATGGATAGAACCAGTAGCAACTAAGAATAATGATGGTAAAACAGTAGTCAAATTTGTAGAAGATTTATTTGCTAGATATGGAGTCCCTAAGGCCATAATAAGTGACCAGGGAACGCATTTTACCAATAAGTTGTTAAACAATGTTCTTAGAAAGCATGGTGTAACTCACAAGTTAGCTACACCTTATCATCCACACATCCGGACAAGTAGAAGTAAGCAATAGGCGAGATAAAAGCGGTGTTAGAAAAGGCATTAGGCCTAATCGTAAAGATTGGGAATCTAAACTCAAGGATGCTTTATGGGCATACCGAACTGCTTTTAAGACACCCATAGGAATGAGTCCATATAGGATGGTATATGGTAAAGCTTGCCATTTACCAGTTGAGATTGAGCATAAAGCCTATTGGGCAATTAAAGAATTGAATTTAGATTTGACATTAGCTGGAGAAGAAAGACTGTTTCAGTTAAATGAATTAGAAGAACATAGACTTAATTCGTATCAGAATGCGAAAACTTATAAAGAAAAGACCAAAAAGTATCATGACATGGGATTAGCCAACAAAATGCTTCATCCAGGTATGAAAGTATTATTGTTTAACTCTAGGTTAAGGTTATTCCCAGGAAAGTTAAAATCCAAATGAGTGCGGTCCTTTTAGAATAGTGCAATTTATCCTCATAGGGTGTTGATATACAAAACCCCAAAAATAATGAAGTGTTTAAAGTGAATGGACACAGAGCTCAAGCCATATTTTGAGCCAATGTCGGTTGAGCGAACAATTGAATTAATCCGTTTGGTGACAATGAACCACCAAGAGACTAGGCTTGCGGTTTGGTCGAGCCAAAGGCGTTAAAAACAAAGGCGCTAAGTGGGAGGCAACCCACTAATTTGAAAGTTATTTGTTAATTAGTTAGTTAAATATGTTTTTCTCCTTTAAATTCTATTCTTGGACATTTAATTTTTAATTAAATATGCCAAAATTTAAGTTTGGGGGAGAAAAACATCTTAGTGTTGTATTTATATGTTGCTAATAATTTTTAGTTTAGAATTTTTGTTTAGATTTTGCATACAGGAATTATCAAAGACATAACGGAAGTATGAAAGGACTAAGCGCAAGGCTGATAAAAGCTGAAAAAAGAAAAACAAAGTGGAAGTTTATGTCCACACCTTGCGGGTGTGAAGGACACTTGCGACGGCCATGAGGTCCCGATGCATCAGAATCTCTGGGCGTGAAGTGTCGGACATGGGGAATGAATGAAGGAATCGAAACGCTTTGATGACCACCTTGCGGACGCAAGGTGTGGCAGACCTTGCGACCGCAAGGTCCCCTTATTTAAGGCCGCCGGGTTTCATTTTGCAGAAAACACAGAAATTTTTCACTCCCTCTCTTCATCAAGCAGCATCAGCAGTTCAAATTCCTCCAAGAATTCCGGCAGATCTTCAAAAATTCCGGCATTGATCTCAAGATACCCTCTCTCTCTCTCCCTCAAACCCTTCATCTCCCTCACCCATCTTCCATTACACTCCATTCCAAGTTGAAGCTTTTGAAGGAAAAAGAAGAGAACCACCATTGTTGTCATTGAAGATCGAAGCTCCACTCCGGCTGCATTCACTCAGATCAGGCTGCAAACTAGTACTTCTAACACCCTTTTTAATTTCATACGCAAAATATTTGCATGCTAGGGTGCTAGTTGATTTTAACGTAGATATATTTTTGCATGCTTTAGATTAAATTTTTATTTTAAATTTTAAAATACAATTTTTATTGTTAAATTTTTAGTTTTTAAAATTTTATCAAACAAAATGTTTAAGCGTAGAAATACCGGTTCTTCATCCTCCGGCCCTGCCCAGGAGGAAGAGCATAATTTTGACATCACCCGCTTCGTGTCCTACGAAGCATCAGAGAAGTACACCAACAAACTCTCCAAGTCCTTGGTGCCCGAAAGGGGATTCAAGGCTGAAGATTTTGGTATCCGTCCTGCTCTGATGGCTCGTAGGTGGGGACGTTTGTTAGATTCTCCGGCTAAGGACGCCGTAGTCCCCATTGTCCGAGAATTCTACGCCAATGGCGACATTGGCATGGATGGCGGTGTGCTAGACAGTTATTAGTGTTAGAGAGCTAGCGATAGTTGATTTTTCATGAGCCCAGCATTAACACCCATTTTGGCACCTCGACTTTGGGTTGGTGCTTAGATGATTATAACACACACCTCCACCCCGTATCCTACATCGTCGGGTGGTGAATCTTTGTCATTGAATCTTTATAACTTAACTCTCCACGGTGTAAGAGTGGTCCTATAGCCGTCAACCACCATTTGGACCACGCACCATGAGAGAGTCCTTCCTTGAGGAGCACGGCAGGTGTATAAATTTGTTTGTGGCCGTCTCATGCCCTCAAGTCACCAAAACACGGTGAATTGGGAAAGGGCACGGCCTACACCATCATGACTAATGGGTCTATTGATGTTGGCGTTTGATCAACGGCCAAATCAAGACCCTCATTAGAAGGTAGGAAAAATGCGGGGTTCGCGTTCCGCATTTGATCAGCGACTTGTGTAGAGGGCAAGCGTGAGAATGCCCAGCTCTGTGAGAGGCTGGTCGGTCATTACTAGGGCCATTTTGTTTGAGCATCACCGGCGGCCGAGAGTGAGGGTTCCTCAAGAGGAGGAACCGAAGAGGAAGGAACGAGGACCATCGTTGGGATCTCAACAAGGTTGGAGGAAGGCGTCCTCCCATATGGTAAGAGTGGCCAGTTGGCACGGTCTGCGTGCCGACTTGACTAAAATTTTCGGTTGGGCCAACACCGTGGGAGAATCTGTCAATCTACTAAGGGGGCGCCACCGAGCACGATCCCGAGTTTCATCCTCATTCGTTATCTCCGCTCGACTCACCTTGAGTCGAGGCCCAAGTTCCATCCTCGTTAGTTGGGTGGACCAGCTATGTCCTTTTTGATATTTGTCCTACCCCATCAATCCTCTCATATGTTCCTCTATTTTGAGGACAAAATAGAACTTAAGTTTGGGGGGATTTAAAATTTTAGGTCTTAGCGGTCCCGGCCTAACGAGGAATGGAGGCTATGTCATTAGGGTGAAGAGAATTTCTTTCTTAGATGACCATTTAACTCTTCACCCTATTTATCTGTTTTTATTTTTCGATTTTCGGAGGTGTTGCTTGACGAGAATACACTTATTTTGAATACTATTAGGATACTGTGGGTTCCTCTTAGGGACCCATCATCAATTAATGTCGTATCACCTCCAATTTCGCAATTTCTTAGAAAAATATATAAAAAATATTTAAATTCAAAATATTCATCCTCGAGTTTAGGGTGTGGTAATGCTAGTTGTAGTCCATGAGGAGATTAGTGCAATGAACATAGTTAGTCCGTAGATCCTGGAATTTACTTAATTTTGCGAAACTTTTACTTTTCTCCAAATTCTTCATGCACTCACACCGTGCATAACTTTGGATTGATTAGAATAGTTTTATAAAGTTTATAACACCTTCACTTCAACAAGATATGCACAATATGATGCATAGCCATTCGAACATGATTGTTGCATTAAATTGTAACTTAGGGTCAATTGCATGATAGTTAGATCCCTTGGATTTTTCTCATTTATATATCTCGAACACACTGAACCGTGTGCATGTTAGTCTCAATTGTCCCTACCATGCTTCTAGCGAATGCTTATGTGAAATCCAGTGATGCTAAACATTCAACCCCAATTCCCATATTGATATGATATTTTGTGTTGTCTTACTTGCTTTAAATACTATGTGAGCATTTGGCATTAAGAAATGATTTAGGCCATCTTTGGATGGTTAGAGCCTAAATATTCCACGACCTATACTAAATATATCCCTAGTGTCCCCTTTGAGCCTAATGAAAAAGAATGGAGTGTGCTAAGCACACTATTTAAACCCCCATTCGCCATCGTTTCTTTACCCATTAACAACCCTAAAAGCCTATACACTTTTAGCCTACCCTTTGAGAGAGTAGGATTGGGTGGGAAATTGATTCTGGGGACCATTCTTTTCGGTTAGACTATTTTGAGCTTCACTTACGTCGTCGTCGAAAAAAAAAAAAAAAAAAAAAGAAGAGAGAAAAATCGTAATAGAAGACGAAAAATGAAGCGGAAGAAGAAGAGTGTAAACAAAGATTCAAATGGAAGCATAACTTTCAAGAGAAAATATGTTAGAAAAATTCTGGCGATTAGAATGATGATATTTTTAGAAAAACATATTGCCCAAAACAAGTTTGGGGGGAGAAAGAAAAAAA
>CM028384.1:78416788-78488133 GCA_013146195.2 Codonopsis lanceolata | reverse complement strand
ATTATTCCACAATTTTCTTGATTGCCGTTGGTGGTTTTCATAGGCGACATCCTTGTGTATTCTAAGTCTCGGGATGAGCATGCACTGACATTTGCGGATGGTTTGTCTATTCTTCGGAGAAGCAACTCTAAGTTTAGCAAGTGTGCTTTTGGCTAGAGGAGGTTTCATTTTGGGGCACGTTGTTTCTAGTGCGGGATAGCGATGGATCCTTCCAAGTTGAAGCGATAATGAATTGGAGGAGGCCGACCACGATTCTTGAGGTACGGAGTTTCTTGGGGCTAGCCGGTTACTATCGGAGATTTATTGAGGGATTTTCGAAGATTGCTACGCCCATGACAAATTTGACTCAAAGAAGACCGCATTTGTGTGGAGGCGATAAGTGTGAAAAGCTTCCAAGAATGAAGAAAAGGTTGACTACGGCTCCGGTGTTAGCATTGCCTAGCGGAGGTGATAATTTTGTTGTTTATAGTGATGCTTGAAAGAAGGATTGGGATGTGTGCTTATGCAAAATGGGAAAGTGATTGCTTATGCTTCAAGGAAGTTGTCTCAGTATGAGATGAATTATCCTACGCATGATCTTGAGCTCGCGATTATATTTGCTTTGCAAGTGGAAGCATTATTTGTATGGTTCGAAGTTTGAGATTTTCACGGATCATAAGAGTTTGAAATATCTCTTCTCTAGAAAGAGTTGAACATGAGGCAGCGGAGATGGATGGAGAAATTGAAGGATCACGATTGCTATATTGTATCATCAGGGAAGCGAGCGTTGTTGCGAGATGCTTTGAGTAGAAAAGTACACTTGTCATGTTTGATGATGCGGGAATGGAAAATGTTGGAAGATGTTCGTGATTGGAATCCTAGCGAGGTTAATCATGGAGTATTATTTGCTAGTGTGCGGGCTATTCGGCTTTATTGGAAAATTAAGGAGACTCGGAAGAAAGATCCGAGTTGGTGAAAATTATTGATGGTTTGGGTGAGAATAAGGAGAATGAGTTTGCGATGAACCGGGATGGGATTTTGACATTTAAAGGTAGAGTTTGTGTTCCATCGGTTGAAGATGTGAAGCGGCTTGTATTGGATGAGGCTCACAAGGCAAAGTATACTATCCATCAGGAGTCGAAAATGTATAGAGATTTGAAAAAGCAATTTTGGTGGAGTGGCATGAAGCGGCAGGATAGCGGTTATGTGTCGAGGTGTCTCACTTGTCGGCGGTAAGGCGGAACACCAGGCACTGCGAGGTTGTTACGGTAGTTGGATATTCGGAGTGGAAATGGGAGCATGTTACGATGGACTTTGTTTGGGATTTCACGTACTCGTAGAGGTTTTGATGCCGTGCGGGTTGTTGTTGATCGGCTCACGAAGTCGGCTCATTTTATTCCGATTGCTATGACTTATTCTTTTGAGTCGGTTAGCGGCGTTGTATGTCTTGAGGGAATTGTTAGATTGCACGGCAGGGGTTCAGTTAGTATTGTTTGGACCAGGGATCAGGAGTTCATCGAGGTTTTGTGAGGCTTTGAAATTTATGGGGACCAAAGTTGAACTTTAGCACAACTTTTTACCCTCGGTCCAAGCCAGACGATCAGAAGCGATTGAATACTTGAGGATATGTTGCGGGCTTATGCGATTGATTTTAAGGAGTTGGGATACACATCTTCCTTTGGCGGAGTTTGCGTACAACAATAGTTACGGTCGAGCATCGAGATGGCACGTATGAGGCTCTTTATGGGAGGAAGTGTAGATCTCCTATTTGTTGGGGCGAGGTTGGAGAAGCAAAATTATGGGGTTCGAAATTGTTCGATGCATTGAGAGTGTGAAGATAATTCGAATAGATTGCTCACCGCTCAAAGTCGGCAGAAAAAGCTACGCGGATAATAGAAGGAGAGATTTGGAGTTTCGGGTTGGAGACTTTGTGTTTCTTAAGGTATCGCCTAGAAGGGGTACCAAGAGATTCGGGAAGAAAGGAAATTATCAGGAGTTTGTTGGACCTTTTGAGATTGGGAGCGAGTTGGGGTTTGGCATACGGGGTGGCTTTACCGCGTCTTTGTCGGATCCATAATGTTTTTCATGTGTCATGCTTGGAAATATCTTAAGGATGATTCCATGTTCTTGAGTATGAGGAGATTACTTTTCAGTAGGATTTGTCTTATGTGGAGGCGTAGGTGAGGATCTTGACACGAAAGAGCAAGTTTTGAGGAGCAAGAGAATTCCTTTGGTGAAAGTTCTTTGGAAGAATCACGAGATCGAGGAAGCAACTTGGGAGGCCGAGTTGGAGATCACGAGAGAAATATCCTCATTTGTTTGATGACTACGGTAAGAATTTAGGGGCTAAATTCCTTAAAGTAGGGGAGAATGTAAAACCTAAAATGTTGCTTGATTGTTATATGCATGAATTCATACATTGATAATCATCATAAACATGTTCATTTAGCTCCCGTATATGTTTAGAGTCAATAGCATGATCGTTGGCGTCGTTTGAGATGCATGTATGCACTTTTCTTTCGCGAGATGCTTTGAATCTCGGGTTTAAGACTTATGTTGTAACTTCATGGATTATTGTTAAAGGGCATTTAAAACATCATTAACATGCCTTGGATGTTTGTTAGATGCTAGTTGCATCGGCGGTTTAGTTGCTAGTTGGATTCTAGCGAAAACCCTTTTCAGTTTCACTTTTCGTTAGATTAAATCGTTCGGGCGAGTTACTTTGAGTTCTTGGCCTGTTTTGATGAGTTTTGAGACTTGATTCCTTTGGTTATAGATTGGAGGACATTAAGGTTGAATTGTAGACCATTTTTGGTTTGGAAGGACTCGAACGCATGCAGGAGAGGCGGGATCGAGCAAGGAAAGCGGAAAACCCTAAATGCTGAAAATGGCTTGATGCGGTCGCATCGGTCTAACCCTAAGCGACCGCAAGGGTCAATTCCAGAAAGTCGGATTTTGCCTCTTTTTTCTGATCAGTCGAATTGTTTGACCAATTAACCCATTTTTAAGCCACACCTTGACCCAATTACTTAACCTAAACTAATCCTAAACACCTATTAAGAGATTAGGGGCTAATTAGTGAGGTTATTAGTGATCTAATCCCCATATAAAACCCCAAAATCTTTTTGCCCGCATTCTTCATAGCTCGGCAAAGCAGCTGTGACTCCCCTTCTTCTCTTCTTGCAGTGCAGGAGCTCTCAACGAGGGAGCTTGAGAGAGGGCTTGAGTGTTGATTCAAGGGTTTCAAAGGGACCAAGCTTGGAAGCCATAGCTAGGGCTTCATCTTCCCCATTCTTCCTACAAACTTGAAGAAGGAGATGAAGAGAAGACATCATCTCTAGGGCACGAATTTCCAGCTTGTTAGGGCTAAGATTTGGTAAGTTTCTACCTTTCTTCTTCTTCTTTTTAGGCTCCATTGACCCTAGGGAATCAACCATGTGTGCTATGTGGGTCAATGGAAGCCATTGTTAGGGTTTCTAGAAATGTATGAACCCTAGGATTTCAAGTTTATGTTAGAGCTTGATTGGCCTATGTGAGACCATGTCTATGTGAAATTCATGTTCTAAATTGCCTATTGAACTTGATTATGTTGATTTTCATGAAGATTGATGTTAGTTTGGTTGAGATGCTTGGAGGGTGAATTGCCCTAATTTGGTTTTAGCTTGCAATCTAATGATGTTAGCTTGATTAATATGTTTTACAAGCTTAATAGAACATATTGAACCATGTTGTGAATTTTAATCATGAATTGAATGTTATGATTGGTATGATGACTTGGATGATATTATGCACAAGATGGCTAAATTATTCTAAGTTGCATTGTTAATTAGTTTGTTGGGTTTATATGAGTATATTGAACATTGGGATTGTGGTTTTGGGCGATAGTTATGAACATAGGGGGTTGATGAAGCCTAAGCTTCTAATCCTTGAATTTTCGGAAAACTTAGATTGAACTCAACGGAGTTAACCTTTGGGTTAGTATGAATCCTAGGAACTATAATTTTAAGTCCTACGGAATTTTGGGTAGAATTCATGGAGGTCGAGCCTCCAAGAAGTTTTGAAGTGTGTGAAGCACACTTGATTATGAAACTTATATGATTCTCGGTTTTGATGTTTATGCTAGTTGTGGATGAATTGCATGACTAGTTTGATAGTAGAGTGTTTACCTACTTGTTTTGAGCATATGAGTATATATTACTTGTGCTTGGGTTTTAAGTCGGTGGCGTCGGTGCATTGAGTCTTTGGTGGGGCGATACATCGTCTTCACGAATTATGGGATTCGTGATCGCGATGTATCGCCGTCGGGTTGCACACACCCTCCATCGATGGCCACGGTGGGGAAGTAGTTTATCTTAGTTGTAGTAATACACATGACTTTGATAACTATGGAACTCGGCGGAGGCTTCTCGGGGGGCGTCGATATCTGAGAGGGATATCGAGGGCACATAAGGGTTTTGCACGTGTTTTTGCGGGAGCGACACGGAGGAATTTGGTAATGGTATCATATCCCTTATATATATGAATTGTTTCACAAGTGCTTAAGTAAATAACGTGCTTGGTGAATTTGGATATGATATGATGTTTGTGTTGGTTTCTTACATGTTATACTTAATAGATAACATATTGATTTAAGTTGTTAAGCATATATGCTACCACATGAATATTATGGGAATGTTGTTTTATGCCAAAGGTATAATTATTGTTGTTTAGGACTAAAATGCCTTGACATGGTTTTATGATGAGATGTTATACTTTAACGATAACATATTTATTTAATGTCGAGCATGGATGCCATGACATGAATTTATATACGGTTATTTCATGACGATAGCATGACATATTTTATGATTGAGCATTATGCCATGATAGGAAGTTATGGTTAGTAACTTACTAAGTCATTGTGACTTACTTTTATTTGTTGGTTGTGTTTCCCTAGATCCGAGTCGCTCGAGCGGATCCAAGTAAATCCAGGAGGTTACGTTGGCAAGGGATTCTTTTGGCAAGGTTGCTACATAGTTGTTCATTTTGTTTTTGGTGAGGTCGTGGGATGATGAAGTTATGTAAACTTCATAATTGGGTAGCAAACCTTAATATGATTGTAATGTTATATTTGTTGTTAGCTTATTCTTTTGGTAGCCAACCGGTGGTGGTTGTGCTTGATGTATATGTATGGTTATATCTCCACATGCTTACTTGTTGTTAGTACCTATAATTGTTAGTACTTAAGTTGTTGGTAGCCGACTGGTTTTAGTCGTGCTTGGTTTTTGGTGAAAAATGTTTAGCATGCTATATTGCTAGTTATTAATATGTTTGTTCTCCGACATGTGTATAGCCGTTGAGTTGTTAGACTAGAGTCTTAGACTTAGTTTAATGTTGGGTTCCGGCCGTAGTTTCGCCGATGACTTGGTTTATTTTATGCTTATTATTGAATTGCATAACAGGGAGTTTGTTCTACGTGCCCAATGTTGCGGCACGCGAGTCGAATTTTTGGACCGAGAGATTAATCATCTCTTTGGTTGTTTTAGTTTGAGCTTGTTAGTTCGGGCGCCACTGTTTTATTTCATTTGCTTCCGCATGTGTTTTTAAGTTGTCGGTGTATCGCCGTTATGGCCCTACCCATTATTTGCTACTTGTTTGTCGTTATTTGCTTTCCGGCGGCACGACCTTGGGATTTCGTCTTGGAATCCGGGTCGGGTCGTCACATAAGGGGATAGAATCTTCGTTCTGATCATTGGTTTGGGTATCCTTCCCTTCAGAATCCTCAGTATCGTTAGAGGCCGAAGGCTTGTCAGTGGCAGTGGGAGCATTGTTGTTAGCCTTAGGCGTTAAATTTTCAGTGGCTGTAGAAGTGTCAACCTTTTCCTTCTGCTTTAATGGGTTGTTTGTGACCTCAACAGGGTCCTCCACTTCCTCAATAAAACTTGGATATCGAAAACTACTTAGTAGATTCCTTTAAATTGGCTAAATAATATTAGACCACCTTACCTTGCATGAATATCTATATGTATATATAACATATATGAGACCGAATTGGAGGATGCTTGTATTGAATCACAAACACCCCACTTCCTATATGACGAAAGCTTTTGAAGTCATTTAAAAGGATCCCTGACTTGGTTATCAAGAGGTCTTCGTCGGAGAACTATAATGATTTAAATTAGAGTTTAAATTGACTGAACCTTTACCAAAATGGAATAGAAAAAGTAATTGGTATATTGCTATACAGGTGCAAATATGATGCACCACATTTTATTGAGAATTTACGCGTCTTGCCTTGACAGTTATCCTATGTGCTTGAAGTGTCTATACCATTAAGTGATCTTGAACTCGCATCCGAGGTCTATAAGGCTTGTGATGTGTTCATTGGTGATAGTGTATTGCATGCTCTAGTAGATTGCCATCATAAGGGTGTTACGATTGCCATGCCCGGTATACCGGAGTTGGCATTTATTAGTGATCATGACATGAATAATATACATGTTATTTCTACGTTGCGGGCTAGAAAACTTTTAACGCAAGGTTGTACTTGTTATCTTGCTTCTATACTTGAGACTAGCATGCCTACTTCTATACTATAAGAAGTTCTAATTGTTAATGAAGTTCCGGTAGTTAATGAATTTCCGGATGTTTTTCGACTGATTATGCATTACCTCCCGATCGAGAGTTAGAGTTTTGCATTGAGATATTGCCAGGAAACTTTCCCTATTTTAGAGCACCTTATAGAATGGCTCCAGCTGAGTTGAGAGAGTTGCAGGAACTTCTTGATAGGGAGTTTATTAAGCCGAGTGTGTTTCTGTGGGTTGCACCGGTGTTATTTGTGATGAAGAAGGATGGTAGTTTGCGGTTGTGCATTGGCTATCGTCAGTTGAACCAGGTTACTATAAAGAATAAGTATCCCTTACCTCACATTGATGATCTTTTTGATCAGCTTCAGGGGTCTGTTGTGTATTCCAAGTTAGACTTGAGGAGTGGTTACCACCAGTTGAGGGTTCGGGCGGAGGATGTCCTGAAGACAGCCTTTCGTATGCGTTATGGCCATTATGAGTTTGTTGTGATGCAGTTTGGTTTGACAAACGCGCCTGCCGTTTTCTTGGACTTGATAAATAAGGTGTTTCATGAGTACCTTGATTGTTTTGTAGTGGTGTTCATTGATGATATCCTCGTGTACTCGAAGTCACGAGAGGAGCATGAGCATCATTTGAGAGAAGTTCTTACTGTGTTGCGTAAGAAACAACTTTTTGCTATGTTTAGTAAGTGCGCATTTTGGCTAGAACAAGTTACTTTTCTTGGGCATGTTGTGTCTAGTGATGGTATCGCGGTGGATCCATCTAAGGTTGAGGCTGTTACCAAGTGGAAGACTCCTAGTACGGTGACCGAAGTCCGTAGTTTCTTGGGCTTGGCGGGTTATTACCATAGGTTCATTGAGGAATTTTCTAAGATTGCTACTCCTATGACCAATCTTACTCAGAAGAAGTCTGCTTTTATTTGGAGTGACAAGTGCGAGGCTAGTTTTCAGGAGTTGAAGAGGAGATTGACTACAGCTCCTATTTTAGCATTGCCTAATGGTTGTGATAACTTCGTGGTTTATTGTGATGCTTCTTTGGAAGGTTTAGGTTGTGTGCTTATGCCGAACGGGAAGGTTATTGCCTATGCTTCTAGGAAGTTGTCACCATATGAGCAGAATTATCCGACTCATGATCTTGAGTTGGCAGCTATTATCTTTGCGTTTCACAAGTGGAAACACTATCTTTATGGAGCTAAGTTTGAGGTGTATACGGATCATAAGAGTCTGAAATACCTTTTCTCACAAAAGGAGTTGAATATGAGACAGAGGCGATGGATGGAAAAGCTTAAGGATCATGATTGTACTATCTTATACCATCCAGGGAAAGCGAATGTAGCTGCGGGTGCTTTGCGTAGGAGATCCTACATGTCTTGTTTGATGATGAGGGAATGGAAGATGCTTGAGGATGTCCGTGAATGGAGTCCTATTGTGAGTGAGCATAATGTTCTATTTGCTAGTGTTCGTGCTACACCATTGTTATTTGGGTTGATCAAGGAAGCTCAAGCTACTGATCCAGATTTGATGAAGATTATCGATGGATTGGGTGAGAATAATACACCCGAGTTCGCGATAAACAGTGATGGGATCTTGACATTCCAGAATAGGATTTGTGTTCCTTCTTCTGATGAAGTGAAACGTATGGTTCTTGATGAGGCTCACAAGGCCAAGTATACGATACATCCGGGTAGTACTAAGATGTACCATGACTTGAAGAGGCAGTTTTGGTGGAATGGTATGAAGAGGGAGATAGCTGAGTATGTTTCTAGATGTTTGACGTGTCAGCAGGTTAAGGCTGAGCACCAGAGACCTGCCAGTTTGCTTCAGCCACTTGAGATTTCGGAGTGGAAGTGGGAGCATATTACCATGGACTTTGTTACAAGGTTGCCATGTACTCGTAGAGGCTTCGATGCAGTTTGGGTTGTCGTTGATTGGTTGACTAAGTCTTCTCATTTTATTCCTATTGCGATTTCCTACAGTTTGAGTCAGTTGGCAACGTTGTACATTCAGGAGATTGTGAGATTACATGGTGTACCGGTTAGCATTGTGTCAGATAGAGACCCCAGATTTACTTCTAGGTTCTGGCATTCTTTGCAGGAGGCTTTGGGTACGAAGTTGAACTTCAGTACTGCTTTTCACCCACAATCTGATGGTCAGTCGGAGAGATTGATACTGATTTTGGAGGGTATGTTACGTGCGTGTGCTATGAATTTCAAGGGTAGTTGGGATTCACATCTACCGTTGGCTGAGTTCGCGTATAATAATAGTTATCAATCGAGCATTGAGATGGCGCCGTACGAGGCTTTGTATGGGCGTAAGTGTCGATCACCGATTGGCTGGGATGTGGTTGGTGAGGCTAGGTTATGGGGTTCGGAGATGGTACAACAGTCGGCTGAGAGTGTGAAGCTGGTTAGAGCCATATTGCTTACTGCTCAGAGTAGACAGAAAAGCTACACAGACAACCGGAGACGAGATCTTGAGTTTCAGGTTGGTGACTATGTGTTCTTGAAGGTATCGCCCCGACGCGGTACTAAGCGGTTTGGGAAGAAAGGGAAACTTTCTCCGAGATTTATTGGTCCGTTTGAGATCTTAGAGCGGATTGGTTCTTTGGCTTATTGACTTGCGTTACCACCGTCTATATCGGGTGTCCATGATGTGTTTCATATTTCTATGCTTCGTAAGTAGTTGAAGGACGAGTCACATGTCCATACTTATGAGGAGATTACCTTAGAGCCCGATCTTTCGTACGTTGAAAAACCGATGAGGATTCTTGATTCCAAGGAGCAAGTCTTGAGGACTAAGCGGATTCCTTTAGTGAAGGTCTTGTGGAAGAATCATGATATTGAGGAAGCCATATGGGAGACTGAGCTGGAGATGCGGGAGAAATACCCTTACCTATTTGAGATTACTGGTATGAATTTAGGAACTAAATTCCTTTAAGTGGGGGAGGATGTGAGAACCCAAACCACTTTACATGTATAACATCTTTATAACATGTTTATTGTATGTCTTAGCATGTTAGAGACTTCATTTTATTCATATCATGCTTGCACAATCAATGTTCATAGATTTGTTGCATTTGGAAATAAGATGACCAACATATCACTTCACAGATTCAGTCCTGTTTTTGGGCGAACTTCGGGAAAATTCTGGTACCAATCTACTAAAGAAAATTTTCTAAACATTTAGTATGTTTTACCTTATTATGTTAGGTTACTCCCTGTAAAATTTGGTAATTTTCCAAGGTGTCTAAGTACCTCATTTAGGTATTGACTTACGGCTGTGCCAGAATTCTATTTTCAGGAAATCAGATCTGTACTTGATTTTTTTGTAACTTTATTTTGACGAATATAAGTCCAAATTGAGTAATTTAAAATTCTAAAATATATTTTCATGAGTCTACGTTCAGAAGAATAAAAAATCACCTCATTTGGAGTTGTGAGCTATTTATGGTCGATTTTATAAGATCGACTGTCCAGTAACAACAATCTGGAAATTGGTCTCTGAATTCAGACTTACGGGATTTTTGGTTGGTTTTGGTTGATGACCACCATGCCCTTCCCCCTTGGACGTCTTGAGTGACTCAAGACACTCTTGTTGACCTTAGTCAAGCCTCTCTAAGCCCTTGGATGAACCCTTATCAATGGCCATCATTCCTTAGCCAATAAGAAGCAAGATAACCCCCTTCACTTGGATAGTGGTCTTCTTGGAAGGTATAAAACCATTTCTTCAGCCATTCAGCCATTAGAGGTCACCAAAGCTTCAGAGATTCAGAGACTAACCTCCATTTTCGTCCTTGGAGAGAACCCTAACTTGGGTGGCCATTTGCCGGAGTTCCGGTGATAAGATCGGCGATCCGAGACCGCCAAATCGAAGGCCTTGCTCTCCTCTACAACAATCATTGGTTTAATCATCCTTTTATCCATTATTCATAGGCTTAAGGTGAGTTGACAATTCCCAGAAATTTTCATGTTCAATATTATAACATGACCCCTTCATTATAGTTTTTCTATTGATGCTTAGGAACATTTTTTGTGAAGAAGAATCCTCCAATTCAACCTATGAAATGTGTTTAGAATTTTAGGATTTCTTTATGAAGTTGTGATTTTGACTTTGTGTAAAGTATGAATGTTGTTTATAATGTGCTTAGGAACAACTCTTGTGAAAGAATATGTTTCAATTGTAGGTTTAACAAAATCACCGATTCTAGGGTTGAAAACTCGGGAATGTGTTTATGGCTAGTTTAAGGTCATGAACGGCTTAGTTATCAAGTTCTAAATGAACGGAGAACATCGAAAAGGGCAATGTGATGCATATAGTATCAATGCTCTTCTTGGTTGCATTATAGTAAAACTCACCGGAGTTGAGATTAGGGAGTTATTGAACAATACCGACTCCACATTCAATCCCTACGACGAATGTAGTTCGTTAGACTAATGTATTAGCTTACGTGACCTTGGGATGAATTAAAGGGCATGTTTGATATGAGTGCTTATAAGACTCGATTGAGTTTTTATGCGGTTTATATGATTGTGTGAAGTAAATGCATGATTGAGAGCATGTTGTAGAATGATATATCTATTTGACATGTTGAATTCGCTCTTGTCGAATTCCTATTTGATTTCTTAATGAGTAAACAACTACTTGTTGAATAAGTTCGCTCTTGCCGAACTTGTTCCTTATTTGAGATTTTATGACGAGTAAACATCTACTTGGCATTGCATTAGTCCAGCTGGCATATTTGGTTGAGTCGATGGTGTGACAATGCATCACCGTCACGAGTTATGGGACTCGTGATAGTGATGGGTTGTTATACCGGGTTTTTATCACACATGCACACCCCTCCACTGTTGGCCACAGTGGGGAAGTAACACCTTTGTTGTAACCGACAGAGCACATTGGCAAGTCTAATTACCAAGTAGAGAGTTTGGTACCCGAGTAGAGAGCTCGGTACTTTGATACACTCATCACAGGTCTCATTGGCACGAAATGTTAACGCTTTGTATTGTAGGAGCTACGTAGCGGCACCGGTTCCATAACATATCCTCCTTATATGTGATTTACTTTATAGTACCTATGTGAAACAATGTGCTACCATGGATATGTGATTTAAGTGTTTATTAAATGAATGCTTTGATTGACTTGATATTAAAGATGATATCTTGCTATGTATATTGCATGATGCCATGATATGCATAATTGTTAACTCACAAAGTCTTTATGACTTACCCCATCCCTTGTATTGCTTTAGATCCGAGCCGTTGAGGTACTTCTCGTTGAGGCGTTGCAGGGTTCGTGCTTGTCCGAGATCACTCGCGACGAGGTTGTTTTTTATAGATGTCCTTCTTTTGATTTCTTTTGTAAGGACGTTGGGATTAGCAAGTCATTTAGACTTCGCTTTGGGAACTTTGTTTATTTGTATTTATGTCTATACTTGTAGTATCATGTATCCTATTTTGAGTGCCGGTGCTTGTACGCCGAGCCTTGTATAGATGTAGTTTGGTTCAAATGTTTTAAATCTTCCGCTGGGCATTACTTTAGCTCTTATTTATTTGTGTTGTTTCTCCGGCATGTTGTAGCCATCGAGGTATATTTGCATGAACTGTTAGTGTTGGGTTCCGGTTGTAAAGTCGCCGATGAATTGGTATACTTGTCTTAATTGTTATATCAGGTGTTAAAAGTTTTAAATTATTCCGGCCTTTTAGTGTCGAGTCGCGCTTTATCTACAATGTTGCGTCACGTCATTTTCTATAATTGAGTCTTTGCATGTATTGTTGTCCTATTTGGACGACTTGACTTGTGATTCCACCTCGGGGTCCGGGTCGGGTCGTCACAAGAGGAACAGTCCTTTTTCTAGGAAATCTTACTGGAGCTGGGAGAAGTAGCACGACATGGTGTTGGGGAAGGAGAATTAGGAGCAATATTTTTCAAATTCACCAGCTTTTTCGAAGATAGAAGACTTTTGCCTCCTGAACATGACAGAGCAGGTATACAGTCTAACACAAACAATCTGTACCAACTCCTACAGGTCTGCAACTTTGTTGTCTTCCATTTGCTAAATCCAGTATCTACTCTTCTCAATACCACGATCAGTTCCAATTGAAGTTGAAATCAACTAAACAGCTCCTTGCATTTAATGTATCCAACCTAATAAAATTGTTACTCACTTTGTCTTCTCCAAACGGTCTCAAGAATGCTCAGATATAAATACTGCCATTGAAGACTGAAGAAACAAAATGCTCTGAATTTATTCAACAACATTAAGTCATATTATTCAGTGCATTCAAGAGATCATATACTGATCAACGAAGTCCTCAACAACATCAAGAAGATCTGCTCATTAACTCTACTCATTTACTTCTTAGTGTTGTATTCATTTACTATTCCTTGCATTGTGAATATTCTGTTTTCCAGATATTCACTTCCCCCACCTCCAAACACAAGTCAAATATTTTGTACACGATCCATTAGAGATTTCTGTAATAGAACTAGTGGAAAACGTAGTGCATTTTCAAATCTAAGGTTGACTGCTTTGGTGGTGGACGTAGTACTCTATATAGTAATGAACCATCTCAAAATACTTGTGTTCATTGTGTTTTGTTACCTACTGCCTGCATTTCTTTATCTATTATTTAACTTATTCCGCCAAGCATCAAACTTTTGTGAATAGCCAAGTCTACTGGTAGTGCTTCACCAGCAGACTTAGTTTGTCTTCCTTACAAGTCTTTCGTTACTTTAACCTTTTCAATAGGTTGTTAGTACTTGTTTTAGGAATTTTCACGAAAAGTTTTAAAGTGTAACTAGGCCATTCAACCCCCCCTTCTAGCCTAGTATTGTGCCGTTTGGGACTAATAATTGGTATCAGAGCAGAACTCTTTGCAAACAAGTTTTTCCAAGATTAACCTCTTGAGAGATAAAGATCCAATGACACAAACACATTATATGCTACCTACGTCAAATGCGAACCACGTCCCAATATTGGACGAAAGCCATTTTGATGTTTGGAAGGATAGGATAATGAGTCATATGAACTCTATTGATAATAGGTTATGGAAGTGCATAGTAGAAGGACGTCACGTGCGAATGAAGCCAAATCTACTTGCAAGCGTTGGTGGTAATCCTACAGAAGTTCCAAAAGAAGAGGCTGAATGGACAGAGGACGAAAGGAAGCTAGTGGAGCTAGACAGTAAAGCAATAAATATAATAAAAAGCTCTCTAGACACTAGCACCTATCAATATGTGATCCAGTGTACATCTGCCAAAGAGATGTGGGAAGCTCTTGTAGAATACTTGGAAGGAGACCAAGATAAAAGAGACAACAAGAAGTACACCTTCATCCAACAATTTGACTCCTTTAAGAAAGATCCTAAGGAAATCTTGAGAGAAGCCTACGATCGTTTCAGTGAGGTAATTATTAGCAGCTTTTCATGTTCAGAGATTTATTCAAATGAGCATGAGGACGATTGTGAGCAAGCCAATATATGTTTAATAGCTCAAGAATCAAGTCTCACCTATGACTCCGAACATGAAGTCGAATTCTTCAACCTTATGAAAAGGTTGAGAACAACTATGAGAACTTCAGCAAGGAAGAATTCCTCAAGGATAATCAAGATATGCTTGAGGAGTTCAGCACCTTCAGGGTAGCCTATGTAAAGCTCGCGAAGAATTTTGAAAACCTTGCTGCTGAGAAATATGTGCTGGCAAATGAGATTCAAACCCTCAATAGCTGTCAACAAGAGAGTATCAAGCTAAAAGGAGAAAACAAATTCCTTTGTGACAAAGTTGAGTGCTTAGTTGAGCACATCAAAGGACTAGATCAGGAGAAAGATGCCTTACAAAAGACCATTAACTCTTGGAACAGTTCCAAGGAAACCTTTAAAGGAATCCTATCTAGCCAAAAGCCAAGTGGAGATAAATCAGGCTTAGGCTATAATGATGAGCACAACCTAGCAAGCTCTTCTGTCACAGAGGAAGGCAAATCCTCCAAGACTGCTGTTGATCTTTCCTTCTCCAAACAGACCTTTGGTAACAAGGGTAAACATGGACTTGGTTATACAAGTGTTCCATATATTTACTCTAAGGCTCATAAAGGGAAAGCCAAAGTTGCTACCGTGACGACCCAACCCGAATCCCAAGACGAGACCCCAAGGTCGTGCCACCAAAACAAGCAACAACAACAAATAATGGGTAAGGCTATAACAGCGATACACCAACAACTTCAACACATGCGGAAGCGAAACATAAATACAGTAGCGCCCGAGCTAACAAGCTTAAACTAAACACAACCAAAGAGATAATAAATCTCTCGGTTCAAAAATTAAAAGCACGTGACGCAACATTGGACACGTATAACAAAACCACCTGTCATGCAATATATATAGCAATTAATAAACCAAGCCATTAGTGACGTTACAGCCAGAACCCAACATTAAACTAGGTCTACAACTTTAGTCTAACATACTCAACGACTAAAAGCATGCCGGAGAACTAACATGGTAAACTGACCATCAAGATAACATAACTAGAATGTAATCATCCATATACACCAAGCACGACTAACACAAGTCAGCTACCAAAAAATAGGTATTAACAACATAAGCACAAATATCAAGTATACCAAATGACTTGCTACCCAACATAAAGTTTACGTAACTTTACTTTCCCCAACGTCCTTGCCAAAAGAAAAGGTACTAAACGACTAGGTAGCAACCTTGCAAAAGCTTCACCAACGATACTCTATAATCACTTCGATCCGCTAGCACGACTCGGATCTAGGGAAAACAATGAAACAAAATGGAGTAAGTCATAATGACTTAGTAAGTTACTAAACATAACTTCCTGCCATGACATCATGCTCAAAAATAATAAATCATGCTATCATCTTAGTATAACATTTCACTAATAATCATGTCAAGGCATTCATGCTCAACTATCAAAAGATTCATGTTATCCATAAAGTATAACAATTTACTAAACCATCTCAACCATCATATCATATCATATTCACGTAGCACATTATTCACATATAAGTACTTGTGAGTCAATTCATATAAAATGGATATGATACCATTACCATTTTTCCGCCATGTCGCTCCTGCAAAAACACGTGCAAACCTTATGTGTCCTCGATACCCAATTCATGGTATCGACGTCCCTGAGACATTCCCCGCTCGAATTCCATATTTATCAAATTCATGTTTATTACTATAACTAAGATCAACTACTTCCCCACCTTGGCCATCGATGGAGGGGTCACTACAACAAAAATAGTCTTTGACAACGCTTTAAAAATGTTGTAATAAATATTTAACAACGTTTTGAAAAACGTTGTGAAACCTAACGTTGTAATAGGTCTTTTTTTTTACAACGTTTTAAAGAACGTTGCAAAAAATGTTGTCTTATGTCATTACACAACAACATTGTGGACAATAAATAAAAACATTTTAAAAACGTTGTTAAAAATGTAGCACACTGTTTACTAATAAAACGTTGTAGAAAGTGTTATACAAAGTTTATTAACAAAACGTTATATGAAACTTTCTACAATGTTTATGAAGAAAATGTTGTATAAAACTTTCTACAACTTTTATTAAAAAAACGTTGTATAAAATATTTTACAACGTTTATGAAGAAAACGTTGTATAACACTTTCTACAACATTTATTAAGAAAACATTGCATAAAACTTTCTACAATGTTTATGAAGAAATGTTGTATAACACTTTCTACAACGTTTATTAAGAAAATGTTGAAAAAAACTTTCTACAATGTTTATGAAGAAAACGTTGTATAACACTTTCTACAACGTTTATAAAACGTTGTAATAGCTATTTTTCCAACAAAAAAAAATTAAAAAACAATCCTGGATCTTGTTCTGTTCCTGCACTTACATTGCCAAACTCACTCTTCATCAAGGCGTAACACTAAAAGTGTACTAAATCAAAAAAATTAATCAAATACAAAACCAATCAACTTCAAGTAACTCGAATGTTGGCATCAACTCGGGTTCGCTACAAACATTAACAAATTGAAGAACATATAAAAAAGATGTGTATTTACTTCTGTAGACATTTCAATAGTAAATCTTTTGCCTCAAGCTCTTCTTTATTCCTCTATATCTTCAGCCATTACTCTGGTTCCTCAAATAAGCATAGAATCTGCAAAAAAAAAAAAAGAACAATTTGGTGAACCTTGTGGTCTTTTACGAGTTGTTTACAGATATGCAACATACACAACAAAAGCAACAAGCGTCAAGGGTTTCAGGCATCAGTTCAAACTTCTTATGAACATCTATCAACGTGTTTACAAGGATAGCTCTCATTTTCAAATTAGTATGAAGCTGTGAATTCATGTAGTCATGAATACGAACCTCTTCCTGCAATTGTTGTGAACTTTAGTCAACATACAACACACACACACACACACACACACACACAAAGAAGGGTTCTACGATACATACTTCTGTGAGCTTGTCAAACTTGTACAGATCCTCAACGTATTCCACAACATCCAATTCATTGTCGAAATCAGCTTCATCAATGTTCACTATTGGATTCTTGGGTTTGTTGGCTAGTCCAGAAACAGTCTGATGAAATCAAGTAGATAAGAAATTGAACAGAGTAGAACTTCCCTCTCTTTCCAATCTGCATGCCCAACCAAAATTTGTTAACTGTCTCTACTTTCAACTAATTCTTTTGCTATTGAAATGCAGTTGTTTTGATCAATTTTAAATGTATCAAAGTTTGTTGTTGCATCTTCCATTTCCTCCAATGTGAAAATTTGATATGGCGGTAGACCTAATGCAGCTGTCCTCATTGTTTGTTGTCTACGCCCTGTAGAAATTTTAATTAATTTTATCACACACACACACGTATATCCAAACAATACCCTGGTGTAAAATCCTAGTGCTTATATAAACACATTCAAAGAATGAACATTGGGTTCAATGTTTTGCACCATATATTGGCTATGCATAATGCTTCTTCATCCGATCCTACTGGTGCCACCTAGGCGGTTCCTCCTCCTCATAATGCTTCTTCATCCGATCCTAATCCACCCTCGACTAGGCCGATGGGTGAAAACAAATCGTACGCGGCGGCGGTGGCTAAGGAGGCCTCAGTTAGGTGCCAAAACCCTAAGCGATCCTATGCACTGAAGGATTTGCCTCTTCCTCCACGTGCTTCTGTTTCTATTGATAATGAGCCGGGCTATTTGTTTACTCCCGTTGAATTAGAAGCGGTGGCTAATCAGTTTCAGAACACAGTCATTCTCAAGTTTTCAGTTGGCCGGCCATCGGTACAAGTTATTCAAACGCATATTAATACTTCGTGGGGGCTCACTGGGGAGTTTATTGTCGGTCTCTTAGACCCAAGGCATGTCATGGTCCACCTTTCATCCAGTGAGGACATGGTTCGTGCATTATCTAAGGAGTCCCATATGATTCAAAACTGCATGTACCGATCCTTTCGTTGGTCACCGGATTTCATCTTCATGAAGGATAGTCCGCGTGTTGCTGTGTGGGTGCGGCTGAATCATCTTCCCTTACCGTTCTTCACGCCTTCTTATCTGCAAAGGATTGGGAATGCTTTTGGGCATTATTCTGACGATGATGCGTTGGCTGGCTTTGTCTCACCCCATGTATGCTCGTATCTGCGTCGAGGTGGATGTCTCACTGATTTTACCTGAAAGGATTTGGTTGGGTACGTCTAAAGACGATGGTTTCTGGCAACCGATAAAATTTGAAGGCAATATAGCTTTTTGTGAAGGCTGCGGGTTACTTGGCCATGTGGAAGATAATTGTCGTAAGAAAAGATATGGGACATTTAATAACGCTACCACCAATAAGGACAAAAGCTCGGATGAGTTACCCACTAAGCCTATTGGAGGGAATGTAGTTAATGAAGTGAATGGGATATCGGGTGTTAAGCCCATCAAACGTATCTGGCAACCAGTTGCACCTCTAAACAAAGATTATGCCTCGGGCTCGAATGCTAAGGATGATAAGGGTGTTCCACGGGAGGTGGAAACTGTAGATATTGTGGATAGTCCTAAAGGGCAATCTATTGACCCTCAGAATCATAATATTGCTTCTAAGTCTGGTGGAAATTATCCCGATAAGGGAATTAATAATGAGGCCCCTAGTTCTGATAATATGGCATCGTATGATAAATTAGGGAAGAAGGGAGGGGAGTCAATGGTGGCACCAGTTACCACTATGAAGGTTGTTAAACCTATTGGGACTGATAAGGCTGCATACCCTAAGTTACATGAACAGGTTGTTCACAATCTGAATGTGCCAGGAGAAGATGTGGTGGATCATAATATTAGCAATGGTACTCATGAGAAACAATCAGCGTCCGGTGATAGTGGGGTGTCTGCTCATGTTCGGAGTCATCGTAACATTAATGATGTTGATGTTTCGGAGGACCCGGACTTGCATACACATGGTTTCTGTTGCAATTCTTTTGCGGCATTGGCTGATCTTGAAGAATTGATAGAGGAGGATAGTAAAGCTGAGGCTACTAACTCTGCAGAGGGTTATAAGCATAAGCAGAAGGCTAAGTTATCTAGATCAGCATCTATGGATGATTGCCGGGACTTTCCAGCTTCCACTGCGGCAACAAAAGAGTTTCGGAAACAGCTTCAGAAGCTTAATAAGAAGTCCAAGACTAAGAGGTATATTCAACAAAACAAACGTGTTACTAGGGCCTCCAAGCAGGGCCGCAATCCTTCCGATTAATTTTATGGCTGTCATTATTTGGAATGCTAGAGGTGTCGGTAATTTTGACACTATTAGTTATTTGAAGTCTATGATCAAACAGCATAAGCCCCACTTAGTGTGTATTTTGGAGCCTAAGTTATCTGGTAGTAGGATGATTAAAATAGCTAGACGTTTGAAGTTATCGTTCTGTTTGCATGGGAATCCGACTAATTCCCATATCTGGCTGTTTTGGGACAATAAAATTCAGCTTAGTAACGTTGCTATGTCAACCCAACATTTTACGGTTAGACTAGTATTGGAAAGCGGTGATGTAGTTATTTCCTCCTTTGTTTATGCCAAATGTAATAGAAGTGATCGGCAAATCTTATGGGTAGATCTGATTGATATTGCGGCTACTTATTCAGAACCTTGGATAGTTTTGGGTGATTTCAATGTCATTTCACAGTCGACTGAGAAATTAGGAGGGGCTCCTTGTGATTACCCCAGCATGAATGACTTTAATATGTTTATGCAGCAGGCCGGTTTATATGATGCTGGATTTGAAGGAAGTATTTTTACATGGTGCAATAATCAGGATGGATTAGCCCGGATATGGCAACGTCTTGATAGAGTTATGGCTAATGGATTCTATAAAGCTTTGTTCCCGGATCTTACGGTTCGTCACCTTAGTCGGGTTTTTTCGGATCATTCTCCGATGCTGGTGGACATGGTTAATAGGCGTAAACGTGGTGGTGGTTTCCGTTTTCAACGGTTTTGGCTAGACCATCCTGATTTTTTGAATTTTATTAAAAACCAATGGGCAGTGACCTTTCATGGCTCAGCGTTGGAATCTCTTCATTGGAAACTTCATCATTTGCGCACTGGGCTTCGTCGTTGGAATTGGGAGGTGTTCGGAAATATTCATCGTATGGTAGACAATCTCCAAGATGATGTCTTGCGCTTGGATACGAGTTTGCAAAATTCTTGGGATGACAATGTGGCAACTCAGTTTTCGCAGGCTAAGCAACAATTATGTCGGGTTATATCGTGGTCGGATGAATTGGCTCAACAAAAGGCTAGAACAACTTGGTTGGCTACTGGTGACAGGAATACATCCTTTTTCCATGCTAGTGTGAAGGATAGGATTCATCATAACACTATTAAAATAAAGATGGATGATGGCAGTTGGTGTAATGACACTAAGAAAATCGGAGAGTTAGCAATTCAATATTACAATTATCTTTTTTCCTCTTCTCGGCCTAGTAATAATGCAGACCTGTTTGTCAGCTTTCCCCGATTGATTGGAATTCAGGAGAATGCTTCTCTCAAAAGTTTGCCTTCTAAAGAGGAAATCTGGAATGCGGTTAAAGGTCTAAATCCAGACAGTGCCCCTCGCTCAGACGGGTTTACAGGCTGGTTTTTCCAAGGATGCTGGGACATCATTAAGTTCGACGTTATCGCTGCGGTTCATGATTTCTTCAAGGGTGGTGTGCTTCTAAAAGGTATATCCTCCACTACTCTCATTCTCATTCCGAAAGTGGATAATCCTTCTAATTTGGGAGATCTCCGTCCGATCAGCTTATGTAATTTCTCATGCAAAATCATATCTCGGATCTTGGCTTCGCGAATGGCTTCTCTTCTTCCATCTATTATTTCCTTGGAACAGTCTGGCTTTGTTAAAGGGAGGAACATCCAGGATAACATTGTTCTGGCTCATGAATTAATCCAGCGCATTGATCATAAATCGCATGGAGGAAATGTGGTGTTCAAACTCGACATGTCTAAAGCGTATGATCGTCTAGAATGGAGTTTTCTGTTGCGCACGTTGAAAGCCTTTGGTTTTGATGAAGAGATCTGTGACTTGGTTTACAGACTGATAAGCAACATCTGGTATACTTTGCGTATTAATGGAGAGGCCTTTGGTTTTTTTCAGTCGTCCAGGGGTGTTCGTCAGGGTGACCCTTTGTCTCCTATCTTATTTGTGATGGCTCAGGAGATTCTCAGTTATAATATTAATAAGGCGGTTTCAGAGAGGAAAATTGGTTCTTATCGTCATGGAGTTGGTAATGTTTTGATTTCTCACTTATTGTATGCGGATGACATGCTCATTTTCTGTAATGGCAGTAAGAAGTCGATTCGAGCTCTCAGGGATGTTATTGGAGTCTATGAACAAGCGTCGGGACAACTTATAAATTTGGAGAAAAGTGGGTTTATCACTTCGCGTCATTCTACTCGGAGGAAGATCCAAAATCTTGTGCAGTGGTCAGGATGTAAACAACTTCAGTTGCCAATTAAATATTTGGGGATGCCTCTGTTTAAAGGAAGGGTGAAGTATGAATATTTCGAGAATGTCGAAAAAAGGTTCCTATCTCGCATTAGTGGTTGGAAGGCTAGATTATTATCCTTTGGTGCCAAAATTGTTTTGCTCAAATCGGTTTTATGTAGCATTCCGATTTATGCTCTAGCTGCTTTTAAACTCCCCAAAAAGTTTCTTCTAAAGCTGGAAAAACATATGGCCAATTTTCTATGGAGCTCAGCAGGGGAAGATCGTGCTCATTGGATATCTTGGGATCATGTTTGTAGGCCGATTAAGGAAGGAGGGCTTGGTATCCGTCCCCTTTCCCAAGTTATGGGTTCTCTTCATGCTAAACTTGCTTGGAGTGCCATTCAAGGAAAGAGTCTTTGGGCTCGTTTTGTTCGCGCCAAATAGGGGAATGCAGATGGGTTTAATGTTCCTGCCTTCTCTTCTCATGTTTGGAAGGCTGTTATGGAGCATATGCCGAGAGTGTTGGAGAATACCAGATGGGTTGTAGGTCGGGGTGATATTTCATTCTGGAACACGAACTGGTGTGGCTCTACTTTGATCGGCCCGCGTCCTATGGACCTCCAGTCAACAGTCCGAGAGGCGGTCCCTTTTCTTCAGGATTTGTTGCCTCTGATTCCTTCGACGCTTCACACAGAGATTTACAAAGTGAAGCTGGATGTTAATACGGAAGATAAACATGTTTTCATGTTGTCTAAAGAGGGTGTTTTCTCGGCTTCTCTATATTGGAAATCTTTCAGACATCCGTGGCCTAAGATTGCGTGGGCTAGCAAACTTTGGCAGCCTTGGATTCCATTGCGCATGAGCGGATTTCTTTGGAAAGTTTTGCACCGAGCTCTTCCAGTAGATCTTGATCTTCACCGTTTTAAAGTTCAATTGGCTTCAAAATGCCGCTGTTGTCGACAATCTGCGCAAGAATCCTTGGAGCATCTTCTTATTCATTTCGAGATTGCTACAACTCTTTGGAGCCATTTTGCGCAGGTATTTAACATGGTAGGCCGGTATTCTTCTATGGTTAATTTGGTGAATTCGTGGATCACTCATTCATCGACTCGTAGCCAGTTTGGTGCGTGTAAAGTTGGCATCTGTATCCTTGTCTGCTGGGAGATTTGGAAGACTCGTTGCTCGGCCACGTTTGACAATATCAATATGTCGGTTGACTGCATTCATGGGAGGATTATGAAGGGACTTGAAGATATTTTGTTTATGTTCCAGCCGAAAGTTAGTATGTCATTGCTAGAAAATCTTTCTATTCAGGGCCTTCATTTGAGCATCAAAAACGTTACAGTCCCTCGTGGACAATGGCTGCGGTGGGAGTCTCCCGAGTTAGATTTCATAAAACTTAATACCGATGGATCGGCTATTCAGGGCAGATGTTCTGGAGGGGGGGGGTTATTCGTCGTCATGACGGGACTATGGTGGCGGCTTTTTCCAATAATTATGGTGACGGCTCTAATATGTATGCTGAAATTATGGCTCTTCGGGATGGCCTTCGTTTATGTAAGAACTTGGGGCTGAATAAAGTTTTAGTTGAATCCGACTCTCTGGTGGCTGTTAATGGCATCTCAGGTATTCATCAGATCCCGTGGAACTATGTATATGGAATTCGTGAATGTCAATCCCTACTTGGTGGCTTTGCTCTTGCTCATGTCTTTAGAGAACAAAAAAGAGTGGCAGACCGTCTTGCCTACTGTGGCTCTCTGCATCCTGGGTGTGTCATTTATCATAATAAGGCTGATCTCCCGTCTATTGTTCGCAAGGCTTTGATGTTAGATGATAGAGGTTTATTTTCTTTCCGCAAATAGTTTGTTCTAGGCCTTGTGTGTTTTTTAGAGGTAAGGCTCCTTTGTCCCCCCCTCTTTGGGTAAGGCTGGTTGTCCCCCTCCCTGTTTTCTTGTGTTATTTTAATAATATTTTCGCAGGTGCCGCCCTGCTTCCCTAAAAAATAAAAAAAATAAAAAAAGAAAGAGAAAAATGATCTTTACAATCTTGGATAACTGGGGAGGCACAGATATTATCCTTGTCAAATAAAAAGCTGTCAGATTTGAGTTTTATAGTCTTTCATGCTTCTGCTCTTATGAATAACCCCAAGATCATTTCCTGGTTGCTTTGGCCCAGGGATTAACAAAGTTAACATCATGTTCTCTCTTTTCATGCATAGCCATGTGGGAAGGTTGTAAGTAACAAGTATCACGGGCCAACAACTGTATGTGGAGCTTAGATTACGATAAGGATTAAATCCATCTGTAGCAAGAGCAAGTCTTAAATTTCGATGATCAGATGCAAAATCAGACCAGTTAGCATCAATAAAGTTCCATTGTGGCGAATCAACTGGATGTTGCATCTTGTTATCCTTACTATGATGAGTGCTAGGCCATAATAATTGTTTAGAATTTTCTGATGATCTGAACATCCTCTCAAATCTAGGAATAATCGGAAAGTACCTTAAAACCTTGGTCGGTACCCCCTTTTTAATTTTGCGCTCATCTCCTTTTCCAACCACTTTCCACCAGGATTTCCCGCATCGTGGGCAATTGTCTAGATCAGCAAGGTCTTTTCTGAATAGACAACAATCATTGACACATGCATGTATTTTTTCATACCCTAAGTCAAAGGTCTTAAGTAACTTTTCGGCAGCATATGTTGAACCAGGAAGTGTATTTTCTTGTGGTAACATGCCACTCATAACTTTAAGAAGTTCAGTAAATGCCTTATCAGAAATTCCATTGACAACATTAAGTTTAAAAAGTACTACTGTTGCTGTCAACTTTGTGTAGTCAATGCAACCTGGGTACAGGGGAGTTTCTGCTTCTTCCAACAATTTAGAAAAATGTCCATCTCTTTTTTCTTCATTATCATCTGGAGTTTCTTCCTCGTTAATATACGCATCTACAAACATCCTATATGTATCTGGTATTTCATCACAACCACATGTCACTTTAGAGGAAGTGCTAGGACATTCTTCCCCATGAAAAAACCAAGTGGTGTATATCACATCCATCCCAAATATAACCAAGTGTGTCACTACCTCATCCCTAGTTTGATAAATATGATTTCTGTACTGAGTACAAGGACACTAAATTTTTGGGGGATTTCCTAACTTTTCCATAGCACTTGCAACGAAAGCTCTAGCTCCTGCACCATATGCAGGGAGTGGTCTACAAAGAAGACTTAAAAAAATTAGTTGGCAAGAAACAAGAAAGCATGTTAGTACCAAACTAATATTTGAGTTAAGATTCGAAACCTTGGCAGATGCACCCAAGCTTTATCCATCGAAATGAGGATTCTAATTTTACACCTAAACTAAGAAAATACACACATTAGAAAAATAACCATTATATTATTAAGATCACACTCATTAAGGAAGGATGGATTACAAGAATGTGTTCGATACAGCTTCAAAGTTCACAGTCATGGATAGATCTGTTGTCTTCCTACTTATGTTAGGCTTTCTAGTGATTGATCTTGGAGCAACTTGTCACAATTTAAACAATCTTCAATCTCAACCCACAGACCAGCCTTATCAAACTGACTATCATTTCCAACCCCCAGAAATTGGATGAACGGTAATTCTAGTTATTCTATAATTTCCACATCCAGTATTTTTCTTGTTCCATCTTCTGTTAATTTTTTTTGGTGTATTCTATAAAAGGACAGAAATCAGCAACTTGATGGCATTCACAGATAGTGATTATGTTGGGGATTCAGAGGATAGCAAAAGTACATCATGTATGTATTTCTGATGTGTGGAGGTGCAGTGGCTTGGTCATCAAAGAAGCAACCAATAGTTACTTTGTCAACAACAGAAGCTAAATTTGTTGCAGCTACTACATTTGCTTTCCAGGCAGTTTGGATGAGAAGAATTTTGAGAGAAATTGGGCATAAGTAGGCAGGTGCTACCATATTAAGGTGTGATAATCCTGTTCTACATGGCTGTTCCAAACATATACGAGTAAGATTTCATTTCCTTAGGGATCTTGCTAACGTGATGACTAAACCTCTAAAGTTAGACACATTCCAGAACATCAGAGACAAATTTGGTATGTGTGCTGCTTCAACATTGAACTAATTGCTTGGCAAATGGCAATGAGTTCAAGGGAGGGATTGTAGCCTTGTTGGGATAAGTTTGGTCGACTTAGTCAAGGCATGTTAAGATTAGTACCTATTCTTCAGGGCTGTTCAAGGTTTCTTTTATGTTTCTATTATTTGTTAGCTTTCTTAGCAAATAGGCTCAATGGCCTATTTTTCAAGTGCTTTGTTATTTGTAAGGATTATAAAGCCAGAAGTATTTTGTTTAATAAACTAAGTTGTTTTGATCACCATTCATAGTCTAACAGATATATCATCTTTGAGATTTGTTTTAGGATGTCATAAAATGTCAACATTTATGCTAAAAGCACAACCTTATAACTATAAGTGAACTTTTAATAACGCTTTGTTTTATAAGTTAAAGTCTTATTAAAGTTAAGATTCAAGTAACTAATGTAACTAATGAATACTTCACTTCTTCCATGCTTATATTATGCACTAATAAAAAATTTGCAAGTTAGAACCTTTAATAATGTTACTTGTTTGATACATAAATTAGACTTTGGACTGTCTTAAGATTACACGTGTTCCGATTCAGTAATGTATTCTCTATACCAAATTTAATCAGTTGTAGGGTTCAGTCCACTCACAAATATGTATATATATACACATACACAACAACAACAACAACAACAACAACACACACACACACACATAAACTAAAAATTAGGACAGAGCTTACATTAATTGAAAATTAGGACTCAAAATATGGAGTTCTCAACTACTTTGAATTGAACAGAAACTTACAGTTTTTGGAAGAAAGAGAACGGCGGCTGGAGGCAAATGGGTGGACGGCGACAGAGCTAAAAGGGGAAAATATTGAGGATGACCAAATTTAATATGCATTGATCAATCCAAAATACCACTTTCAGGGTTCAATCCACACACAGATATATATACACATAGGACAGAGGATGATTTTTTTTTCTTTTGTTGTTTTTTGGACTAGTTTTATGCCTATGTTGATGCACTTTTAGTCAGGAGAATTTATGACCACCTTGATTAGTTATCCAATTAACAACCAATACATTACAATGATAGTTCAATAGCAAAAATTGACCCACCAACTCTAACCACAGAAAACAAGATCAAAAATACCTAATAAAAATATAATTATCCACGTTGTTCGCTCAGATTGTTGCCTATTCTAAAATCCTGCCCAAACTAAAACTACATCAGACTACTATTGGGAATTTAAACCACAACAACAGTAAATTGGAACACATTTTCTTTTCTATAATATGCCTCAATCGCAATGTCATTTCTAGGTTTGGCTCCCATGTAATTTCCATTTATTTCATGACCTCTAGTTAAACAGATTTATGTTTCTAGGTGTGTTTCTCTTTCCATTGACCCATCCTTCAGAGATCTTCGACAGTGTTTTCCTTATATTTTTTAGTGAATCAATTGTTTGCAGTATTGAAACTTTAAGGCTATTCAGTTGATCATTCGTTTGATGTTCATACTAAGTTTTTTATAAGTATTATTCTGATCAAAGCAAACCAAAAATAGTTGGGGCTTCCTTTGGGCATATGTACGACAATGATCATCTTAGCCCATGTCTCCACGTCAACTATTGCTTGCACACCCTTCTCTCTTATTAGGTCTTCCGCTGCAACAAAAGTTAAGACTTCCTATAAACACTATCAGCATAGTTATTCCCAAACATTTCCATTTATACTGCTAAAGACATATTACCAAGGGTTCTGATTTTTTGCACGAAACAGAACAAGGATGAACAATGAATATGTTTGATAAAGAAGAAACTCATCATCATGCTTTCTCTCCCTCTTAGGGTGAATTACAATGACCTCGTTCCATGCTTTCCCAAAAGGCAGTGCTATTCTTACAAAATATAGCCTACAGATTACCAAAATACATGTGATTGGTTTGAACAATTGAATGTCATGGGGTGACCTACAAGGAATGCAATCAATCACATCATCCTTTTCCAGGATTATCTTCCCTATTGCTTACAAGATTATGCTTTACTCTCGTCTCTCGCTTTGTTGGATACCCACATGACTTCTTCACTCCCGTGAGAGACTGTAAATTGAAATGCTGATGACAACCAAAGACTTTTAGAGTGCCTATAAATAACCTTCTTATAAGACTTTATATGCTAACATTGAGTGATCATGTTGTAGGCAGCATCCAATGCTAAATTTAAATTTCTCAATACATATTTCGAAAATGTTTTACAACCAAAAGAAGAATTCGAATTCAAGGCCCAAACTATAGTTCGAAGGCTTGGATCTTGATCTTCTAAACGTAGCCTAGCAATTCTAGAAAAAGTGCATGCAGCATATCAATAGCCGAACATCTAAGGTATTTATCAAGTATCTTAAACAGTTATCTTAATTATATAGGCTCAGATATAAAAGATACTTAAAGAACTAAATAACAAACACATGAAAAAGAAAGAATGAAAGAAACAAAAGTATTTGAACAAATGAGACATCTTCTTGACCACTTTTTAGCTTACTGGTTGGCCTACGCAATAATAGAGTGTGAGCTCAATTTTGAAAACAAGGGGGAGATCTGGTGTAATTTACCTTCAGTTCTCTAATCAATTACTCTTTCTTATTCTCCTTTATTGTCATACTTGAGTTTATTTTTACTTTTTTTCTTTTTTATCAAAAGGAATTACCCGAATTTAGATCAATAATCTTGATCTATTACCAACTTTCCATGTTAGAACAAGTGATCCATGAGAAATAATTCTGAATCAATAAAACAACACTACTGTCATCTATAGGTATACCACTAATAATCATAGGCAACTATATTGTATTGACAATGTATCTATAATATAAACAGAAGCTGACAGCCTGACAATGATAGTAGCTGATAAAACAGTGCAACGACATATTTTTTTAAAGTATTACTATTATCACTTTTATATTTTTAGTACCACTAGTCTTTCTTTTACTATTTGATGTAGCGGAAGTAACTAAAAAGTAACCGATATATATCAAAGCTGTTGAGATCGTACACGACTACCAGCGTTGATCTTCCAAATCCTGTTGAGGTTCGCAAACCTACCACGATCTAGGCGTCAATTCACGTTGATTCAATGAATACCGGAATTACGAAAAAGTAACTTGTTCATAAACGGAAAAAACTACCTCAAAAACAACCCTAAAAGTGTTTAAATATGTCTAAAACCATAAAAGTAATAAATAGTTAAAATTACAAAAAAACCTGAAACTGACAAAAAAACTTCAGTGGCCCGTAACACTATCTAAATGACATTTTTTGGCCTTAAAAAATGCTCATAATTGAGTGAAACTCGGTTGTTTTGTTCGTCTTTTCGAGAGCTTCGTTTTGATATGTGACGGGCCCGTAACTCCACCCGAGTCAAAAGTTATGCTCTTTTCCGCGCGCCCGGTCTAAACGGTCGAGATAATCAAGCGCGAGACTGCCTGCATCACTATTATTTACATTTTTTTTTCATGCAGAACAAAGTTTCTGTGTATAGATAGCCAATACATATGCTTGTTGACCATGAAAAGAGAAAAGTAAACATGCAGTAAGGTTTACTTACCAGCATTAGTTGCTTGAAGAGGATTGTTGCTGGAGTTGTAAAAATGAAGAGCTAACTTATCACCAATTGAGTAGTTGATGATGTTTCGAACTGCAATTTTCATGGCTACTTTCACTTCTTTCCCAATACGGGTATTAAGATGAATGATTGCACCAAAGTTCGTAAGTTTGTGCTGACCTGCTGCTGTGGTTTCATGAAGGGAACATATGAGGACCGAGGTAATTACAATGGTGTGGAAGAACAAACTTGGATTTAGCTTTGCAGTTACAGATAGGGAATGGTTTTCTTGTTCAACCATGATTGCCCTTAACACATTCAGTCTGGAGAATTCTACAACTTGTTCCTGTTTCTTATATTAGGTATTGTGGGATCAGATCAAGAACAACTCCGAGTGTGGTGAACCACATGCGCTATTTATGCATGCATGCTCTGTGAATGCTCTCGGAAGTTTCTGAATGATAGTCTTTTCTTGATAGAGATCGAACAGAGAAAATAAAATACATGTACAAAGGAAATTATTGGGAACTATCAGGTGTAATTTACCTGCCACCCATGTTAAACTTGTTGAATAAAAAACTGAAGAGAGTATGAGTTGGAAAGGAGAAAAGGCAAAAACTTTAAACATACATGAAAGTGCGCATGCCATAGTCATATGACATGAGATTTGGATTTGTCTGCAAAAGGCAAGGAAAAGTAACAAAAAAACAAAATGTAAAATAATGTATGATGGTTGACTAAATGGAAAAATGTTACTCATTTAGCACTTGATGTATCTATTTCAGGACAAAAACAAAAGAACACCAAGGTCTTTCTGAACCTATTTTGTACCTAGCAGAATCTTGTTAACATGAAATTTGACTTTGAATTTAACCAGGGTGGTTGGAAACCAGGAGTTTATAGGTCTGCTCAAATGTAAAATTAACAAATTAGAGGTGGAATCGAATTGATTCATGCATTTTGAAATGGATAACAATTTATTTTGTATGGAGAAATCAGAAATATAACCTGATTTATACATGGTTTGCCCAAATACGAAATAATGGTTAAATCGAAACATATTATGAGTGATTGTATTTGAACCAATAAATTAATGACCAATATCTCACTCAGTCACCCCAGTCTCGAGTTTTTGAGTCCTATATATACTTATGAATTTATATTATATTTTCAAATGTGAAGTACTAGAAACAACTTATTATAGTTGTAACGTAGTTATAAAATGGAGTACATTTGAAAATATAACAGTCTCTTCATGCTATTTTGGAGTTAGTTGTTATTCCCAGGGTTTACATGTCGTTTGCTGGAAGGCTTATTTACTAGTATTGTCAAATGTGAAGGTAAGTATATGGAATTGGTCAAGTGTGTTTGATGCATATCGGTTTAGTGATCTCTGCTTAATTTCTATGAATGATCAAAATGTTGCATCAGCCATTCAAGAAATGAACCAAATTAATGTTTTTGTACACACAATGAAATACCTTTGTATTTCTACACGTCCAAGGATATTCTTGTCCGTTGTAAATAGAATAGACTAGACAAGCTAAAGTAGGCACCTCTCTTCCTTTGGGACAGCAGGACTATATTTTAGTAACCACAAATGCACCGTGCATGGTACCAGCCGCAGTCGCAGCCGCCCTAATTAAGGAATACGGCATGATAATGGTACCACCACACCACTGGGAATGAAAGGACTCTCCACCATCTACTGCTGCCACTTACACTTGGGCCATGGAAGCATCATCAACTACGTATTTCAATTAAGACTCGACTCACTTGAAAATCTGTCGCTCCATGTCTATTGATCAATTGTATAGGTCTGCAAAAGGTACTGAAATCTTATTGTAATATATATAACACCATGGTTTTACATATTATTCAATCTTTATTGACTAGACAGTTTTCCTAGATTGTTAAATTTTCTTAGAGGCCAAACATCAAACACCTTGTAGGCAGTATAAATTAACTTGGATGTGTGAACTGTAAACTAGTTCCTTAACATTTAGGATCCACAATAAACCAATTAATTCAGGCAAAATATAAATGAAAAAGAAACAATTAATTCATAAAAAATCATGAAAAACAAACAATTAATTCATAAAAAATCAGATTTTAGGGCAGAGCCGCAGAGGTTATGTATTACGACATAATTACATGGTTTAGGGCACAAAATTACATCAGGAACGAGAGAGGTGCTTACTAGATGAACCCATAATTCAAGGGAGCAAACAAGCCCTAATCATAGAAACAAACCCATAATTCTTCCTAAGAAATCTGCTTGAAAGGGGAAAAGAAACAAAGGAAGATTAGAACGCATATTATGATGAGAGTTAGGATTGAAATCTTGGTACTTACCTTGTTGATGCTAAAGCTTGAGAGAAAGTCGCACGAGAGCATGAAGAGAGAGCTTGAGAGAACAACACGCAAGAGCATGAAGAGAGAACGACCTTAGTCTTACTGAGAGTAATAGTAGGGGGAAAATTAAGTGCGGGGGAATTTAAGCCGCGTCTCTTTTTTTTGGGTGTGCTGGACTTTACAACAAATTTTAATAAAACGTTGTGGAAATTATTTCACAACGTTTATCTCAAAAACATTGTACGTTTAATACAACGTATTCTTACAAACGTTGTTATTGAGTAGCCCTTAAGACAACGTTTTCCCAAAAAACCGTGTAATAAAAATACATAAACAACGTTTACAATAAAAACGTTGTGAAATACTATCAATATACAACGTTTTACAGAAAAACATTGTGAATTACTCCTAACACAACGTCTCAAGTAAAAACGTTGTGGTATAAACGTTGTAAATGCCTAGTTTTGTTGTAGTGGGTGTGTGCAACCCGGCACGACAATCCATCGCGATCACGAATCTCACAATTCGTGAGGACGATACATCGTCCCGCCACAGACTTAACAAACCGACTCCAGCTGGACTCAAACTCAAGCACAAGTAATATATACTCATATGCTCAAATAAGTAGGCACATACTCTACAATCGACTAGTCATGCATTTCATTCACAACTAGCATATAAACACCTTAGAGAATAATATTAAGACTCTAATAATCAAGTGTCCTTCATACACTTCTAAAATTCTCGAAGGCTTAACCTCCAACAAATATACCCCAAATTCCGTAGGACTTAAGCATATAGTTCCTTAAAGTCATACTAACCCAATGGTTGACTCCGTTGAGTCTAATCCACACTTTCATAAATTAGGGCATGGAAGCCATTGGCAACAATACCTTCCTATGTTAATAACTAACATCAATGACTATGTTCCCAAGGTCATTAAACCAATAAAACCCCAACAAAACACTAAATTAGGAATCAAAGGGAAAAAATCACATTTTAAGCATATATACATTTAAGCCATTTCATCAATCATGCTTCCAATACATGAATAAACCACATGGAATGGATTAACATACTATACTACACATGAATATCATCCTAATCATGGTCTCTAGCAAGTTCATCCAACCAAAATCATCGTTTAGGCATTTAGAAATCATGACATGTCTAAAAAGCCCTAAATTGCACTCATTGACCTCAAATAGCACAAAGATTGTTTTCCGTAGGGTCAATCAGGCCAAAACAAAAAGAAAGAGATGTAGTAACTTACTTGCAAACACCACTTCAAGCAACCAAATCAAAAATTCAATCGGTGGAAAGTGTTCTCTTCAACCTCCTCTTCACTTCTATGGCTTGGTTTGGGCAATGGAGCTCTCAAGCTATGGAATCCAAGGATGGACTCCCAAGAAACCCTAGGGAACTTTCTCTCAAGCTCCCAAGAAACTCTCCCACGTTTTTGAGGAATGAGGGCTGAAAATGGGAGGTTAAATGAAGTGTTTGTGGTCCATAAAGGTTAGAAAATGAGTGGGACATGTGTCCAATTGATGTGGTAGTGCTCCCTTTGATTAACCCCAACTAATCCACCTTAAAAACTCAATTAGATGGTTAGGATATAATATATGATAGTTAGGAAGGTTTAGGAATGGTTTAGGATAGGTTTGTGTAGGGTTAGGATAGCCAATTTAATGAACAAAGCAAAACAGCCCGTAACAGGGATCACTACCATGCGACCGCATGGCCCAATATGCATACGAGTGCATGCTCCAATATCCTCTAGCTCAACTTTTCTGCTTACCTTGCGGGGCCAAGGTCCAAACCCCTTGCGGCCGCAATCCCTCCGATGCTTAAAAGGTCTAGAATTCAACCTAAATTGACCTCAAACTCATAACCAAAATACCCAAGGCTCAAACCTCATTCAAAGATGGTTTAGAACTCAAACAGAACACTCACGAATGACCACCGAACAAGTCAAATGAAGAACAACAACAACTAGAAGTAACCAACAATCGAATCGTCGATGCATTAAGCATTAAATCAACATCTAAATCATGTTAAGGATGTTATGAATGATCTCTATCACTTATACATGCACATCCAACATATATAAACAAACAAGTCCTCAAAGTACAACATGTAGGAAAGATGCATACACGCATAGAAATGGATGTCAACGAACAAGCTATTGAATCCAATCATACGAATGAGCTAAGTAAACATACTTGTGACGAATATGAATGTATGAACTCAAGCACAAGTAAAACAAGTAATATTCTAGGGTATTACAGCTGCTTCTGATGAGACTCTTGTTAAAGGAACTACTAAGAAATCTAAGTCTAGCGACAGCAGCTCTGCTAAAGCAAAGTCTGCTGGCGATAGACAAATGAAATCTCTGCTGGTACCTATCAAGTTTGTCTCTGAAAAGGCTAAGGCTCCCAAGCTAGCTGACACTAAACTTAAGGGAATTTTGGTGGATGTTCCTAAGTCTCCTAACCACAGAACAACCAAGGCTAGGTCTGTTGTTAATAGACCGAGGAATACTCATAAGAAACCTCTCAAGCCTACTTTCAACAAGCCTGCTGAACCCAAAAGTACTGTTGGAAAGAAAGAATGTCACAAGCAATCTACAACAAAAGTAGATCACAGTTCCCCATGGAACTTTCACCTTTGCCATTCTTGCAATTGTTTAGGCCATTTGGCTCCAGAATGCCTGCAAAGGTTCACACCAAAATCTGAGAGACCTAGTTTTCTCAAAGTTAGGTAGGTATGGGTACTAATAAAACTAGCGCTCCTTGGAAATATGAGTATGTGTTTCGAGAATGTCTGTCGTTTCTGGGTGACTATTCTATTTCCAATGTTTTTAGAGAACAGAACACTGTTGCTGATAAGCTTGCTGCGGCTGCCCATGACCACAGGGGCTTTAAAAGTTATAATTCTCCATCGGATCTCCCTCGTGATGCCAGTCTTGCTTTATTTCATGATCACGTTGGCCTTTATAATTATAGGAAACATGGTTAGCTTGTTTAGTTTTTATTTGCTAGCAGGCTTTTTGTATTCCCTCTCTTGAGGTCAGGCTCCTTTGTCCCCCCAGTTTAAGGGTAAGACTGGTTGTCCCTCTCTCCTCTGTATGTTTGTTTTTTATTAATAAATTTCTGCAGGGTACCGCCCCTGTTTCCCAAAAAAAAAAAAAAAGGTATGGGTACCAAAATGTTGCTAATCCTCAGGAACCGAAAGAAAATAAAGGGACCTTGTTATTTTGACTTTTTCAGGTCTGCTTCATGGCTATAGATTCAGAAGATAAAGACATCTGGTACCTTGACAGTGGCTGTTCAAGGCACATGACAGGGAACAGAAGTCCACTTACATATATAGTTGAAGCTAAAGGTCCAATGGTGATATTAGGCGACAATGTAAGAGGGAAGACAATTGGGTATGGCTCAATCACTAGAGGAAATCTCTCCATCAGAAAAGTTTCTCTAGTGAATGGTTTAAAACATAATCTTCTGAGCATATCCCAATTCTGCGACAAGGGTCTTATTTGCCAATTAATTTCCAACCAATGTCTCATCAAAGATGGTGAATCCTGCTCAACTCTGCTGACCGGCAATAGACAAGGGAACGTCTATGTCGTGGACTTAAACTTACTTGGGAGATCATCCAGTTTGTGCCTAGTTGCGAACAACATTCGTGACAATAGTTGGCTTTGGCACAAGCGTCTCAGCCACCTCAACTTCAAGTACCTCTTTAAGCCTTCAAAGATGGGCTTGTCAAAGGTCTACCTATTGTGTCTGCCGACCAAGACAGAAGTTGTAAAGCTTGTCAATTAGGAAAACTTTCTAAGTCTTCCTTCAAGAGCAAGCATGTTATGTCAACTTCCAGACCACTTCAACTTCTGCACATGAATCTCTTTGGACCAATCACTACTGCCAGTATCTCTGGAGATAAGTACACACTTGTAGTAGTTGACAACTACTCTAAATTCACTTGGATTGAAACAATGATATCAAAAGATGGGACATATGATCTGGTCACCACCCTATTCAGAAGACTCCAAACTCAAAAGCTTGAAGACATAAGTGACATCAGATCAGAAAACGACACCGAATTCAAAAACAACGATGTTGAAAGATACTGTGATGACCACAGGATCGCCCATAACTTCTTTGCTACTGGGACTCCTCAACAAAATGGTATAGTTGAACGAAAGAACGGAACACTTATTGAAGCAGCAAGAACTATGCTGGCAGAAGCTAAGCTTCCAAAATACTTCTGGGCAGAAGCCGTCAACTCTGCTTGCTTCACCCAGAATCAATTCCTAGTAAACAAATTTCATAATAAAACTTCATATGAAATATGGAGAGGAAGAGCCCCCAAATTTAGGATTTTTAAAAATCTTCAGCTGGAAACGTTTTATTCTTTACAATGGAAAATAATATTGAGGAAAATTTGATTCAAAATCAGACGAAGGAATTTTTTTAGGCTATTCAAATCATTCAAAAACATTTTGCATATTTAACAAAACTTCTTTGAAAATCTTAGAATCTGTGCATGTTACTTTTGATGAATATGATTTATTAGAGCCACAAGTGGCTTCAAATGTTGCTGATGATTCTGATGATGTTGAGACATGTACAAATCAAGCTTCTACTTCTTCACAACCACAAAATCCTCCAACAGCAGCTTCTTCAAATCCTCTGAACCAAGTACTAGTTGACTTCAACTCTTCTGGTGCCTCCTTAAACCCTTCTGTTGATCCAGAACCCATCTCTTCTGTTTTACATCAAACATATTTACAGAACACTTTATTTTTTTTTTTTAGGAAAGCAGGGTGGCACCTGTGGGAATTTTATTAATAAATAAAGGAAATACAAACTTGAGGGGGACAACCAGCCTTGCTCTTATATATGGGAGGACAGAGGAGCCTAACCTCGAAAAAGAGATACAAGAAGATAAAAAAATTAAGAAATTCTAATATAGGGAGTGTTACTAGCATCTAACAAAATGAGACCTTTAGAAGGACTGGGAATAGCCGAAATATCGTGGAAAACCATATCCAAACGAGAGTCACATGCTAGATTAGCCAAACTATCAGCTACCTTGTTAGCCTCTCGGAAACAGTGAGAAAAAATAAATATCCCCGCAGCTTGGAACTGGACAATCTCCCGAACAATATAAGAATGCACCCAGGGTAATTTGTGACCTTGAGAAAAACAGTCAAAGAGAACCTTGGAATCCGTTTCTATAATGGCATCATGGTAACCATTATCAAAAAGCCATTTAACACCAAAGTAGAGGGCTTTAATTTCAGCTACCATGTTCGAGCAGACATGATAAAATTGAGAATAAGCATAAATGCAACGACCCATGGAATCACGAACAATACCCCCTCCACCACTTAAACTCGGATTGCCGCGACTAGCTCCATCTGAGTTAAGCTTGACAATACCAAAGGGGGGGGGGTAGACCAAGCAACAGACTGAACTTGAATTTGCCTTTTACGACCAAACTGAATTTTAGAAGGCCGAGATAGATCTGAAATGTGATAACCCGCAACATGAAGAATGTTCTGAAAGTCAGAAGAAATATTAGCAACAGCCTTAGAAACTGAGATGCGATTGTTATCAAAGACCGCCGCATTACGGTTCTTCCAAATATGCCAAAGAATGATCGAGGGGAGCAAAGTAAAGGGAAGAGCTTTACTATGTAACCACCACGAAAAACAAATATTATGGATAGAACCAGGCTGGGCCGAAATATCAAAGAGAGCATTGAAATGCTGCCATATGGAAGAAGCAAACAAACTGTCTATAAAAACATGATGGAAAGTTTCAGTGTGGCCTTGGTCACAACAAGAGCATTTAGAGGCCAAGGAGAGACCCTTTTTTCTGAGGGATTCATCAATAGGGAGTCTTTGGTCAAAAAGACGCCAAAGAAAAATACTAATGTGGTTAGGCAGTGCCTTGTGCCAAATAAAGGCAGAAGAAAGCAGCCTTGGTTGAGGGTCTCGAATCAAAGGGAAGACCGAGGAGAGAGAGAAAGATCCAGATGTAGATGCAGTCCAAAACGGCCGGTCATCAGTATTATGAATTGAGATTAGCTGGGATTTAATCTGAACTTTAGCGGCATGAGGCAGCATGGACCAATCTCGCTGGGAAGCATCAGAACCAAGCAACAGATCCCGCACAGAATTACTAGAACAATCAGGAGGCTTGTCCAGGATAATATCAAAAATCCATTTATCATACCAAGGAGAGAAATGGCCTTTACCAATTATCCAAAAAATATAAGGCTCGGCTATATCTCGGGCTTTTATCATACGCCGCCAGCTATGCGAGCCACCGGAATCAGCTTGAGAAGGATGAATATTTATGCAGTATCGGGCGGTTAAGAAAGAGGTCCAAAGGTTTGAAGTAGATCGAAATCTCCACCAAAGCTTTACTCCGAAAGCTTTAACAATATTGGACATGCTATGAATACCAAGACTGCCTTCCTCAGTGGGTCTACAACATTTTTTCCAAGCAGTCCAGTGACTTTTATTCCTACCCTCCAGCTGCCCCCAGAAAAAATGAGAACACATCTTATCGGTTAATAAGCTAACTGAAGCCGGAGGATCAATGGAAGCCATTTGATAACTTGAAATGGAATGAAGAACATGATTGATTAGAGTTATACGCCCAGCAGAATTCAGAAAAGTACCATTCCAAGTTGTGATTCGGTTCTGCAATTTAAGGAGAAGCCTGTCAAAATAATGACGTTTCTTTCGACCAAAGTAAAGGGGACAACCAAGATAAGAAATAAGAAGAGTCCCAGCACGAAAGCCCAAGGAAGAGGAGAGCGTCTGCAAACGATTAGAATCAGACTGAGAGGCCACATAAAAAGAACTCTTTGCGACATTAACCTTCTGGCCCGAGATATCTTCATAGTTTTTAATAACCTCCTTGTGAAGCTGAATGGAGTTTTTACTTCCATTGCAAAAGATGATAACATCATCTGCAAAAGCGAGATGGGAGATGATTGGGCAGCCACTAATGGATGAGTAGATCGAGTAGGAAACTTGTTGCTGAATACGGTTTAGGCTGCGACTAAAATAATCTGCTGCTATAATGAACAAGCTGGGAGATACAGGGTCTCCATGCCGGAGACCTCTACTAGAAGAAAAATAGCCCGTCGGGGTTCCATTGATAAGAACCGAAAACCAATTGTCAGAAATAAGACGCCAAACAAGATCTATAAATATCTCGTGGAAGCCAAATCGCCGCATTACAGTAATAAGAAACACCCAGGAAACTCTGTCAAAAGCCTTTGCCATATCGAGTTTAAGAACAACATTTGAGCCCGTAACCTTTTTCCCCAAGAAACACATCAACTCTTGAGCCAATAAAATATTGTCCTGAATAGTACGACCTTTGACAAAAGCACTTTGATTTTCGGAAATAAGATGGGGGAGGATAGTGGCTAGGCGGGAAGAAATAATTTTGGAAATAACTTTGCTACAAAAGTTGCAGAGACTGATTGGTCGAAGGTCTTTGAAAGATGAGACCTTATCCAATTTGGGGATAGCAACAATAAGAGTGCTGGACCAAGCTCGCGGGAGAGAGAAGCTAGAAAAAAATTCTATAATTGCCTCACAAAAATCCTTTTCAATTATATCCCAGCAAAAAGAGAAGAATTTACCCGAAAAGCCATCCGGGCCAGCAGCACTGTCTCCATTTAGATTAACAACAACTTGCTTAATCTCCGAGACAGAAAGAGGAGAAATAAGATGATTATTCCATTCATCCTGAACAAGATGAGGAATAACATCTAAATTAATTTCAGGATTATAGACGGTTTCAGATTGAAGCTGCTCCTGAAAATAATTAACTGCCCCTTGCCGGATACTCTGATCAGAATCAAGATGATTTCCTTCCATGTCATCAATGGAATGAATATAAAGATGTCTTTGCTGTTGCTTCACTGAGGCATGAAATATCTTAGTATTGCCATTTCCCTCTTTAAACCATTTAATCCTAGATTTTTGCTGCCAATATTTTTCTTCCTGGGAGAGGTAAGTTCGAAGAGAGGCTTGAGCATGCATAAGAGCTTCCCGATTAGAAGGAGAAGCATTAAGTTCAAAAAGTAATTCCTTTTCAGCTACATCCTCTTCAGCCAATTTAACATTATTAAAAATATTACCAAAGACTGATGTGTTCCAATGTCTAAGGGCGGCTTTGACATTTCTCAGCTTATGAGAAAAACGAACCATCAACCTCATATAATCAGATCCAGTCCAAGCACTTGAAACAGTGGCTTTAAAAGAAGCATGACTTGTCCAAACATTGAGAAAACGGAACGCGGCAGGACCCCGAGCAGTAGGGCAAGAAAGAGTTGTAAGAAGGGGAGAATGATCAGAACAAGTGCGGTTAAGATGTTGAATTGAGGTGACTAAAAATTTGTCCAACCAAGCTGCATTACATAGGACTCGATCAATACGCTCATGAATTGTAGCGTTACCTTCCCTTTTGTTCCACCATGTATAATCACTACTAGAGTAACCCAAATCAGAAAGACCCGTGACAGCCAGACAGGCATGAAAATCGAGAGCTCCGTTACGATCCCAGCCCACACCACCGGACTTTTCATTGGGATGAAGAATGATGTTGAAATCCCCCCTATAAGCCACGGGGTATGAGCCGCCGAGGCACTAATAAAAATGAGATCATCCCAAAGAATTTTCCTTTAATCAATATTGCATTTAGCATAAACACAAGTAAGAATGGCAGGCGATGACCAAGTGAAATGCTAAATCTGCAAAGTAACTTGCTGGGCAGAATCATTAATTAAATTACAAGTAAAAGAAGATTTAACAAAAATCCATATGGAACTTGATGAATTAGAAGCCGAAAACCTGAATCGAAGACGATGAGTGATAAGAGCAACTTTCTCCGTATCCATCATGGGTTCAAAAACGGCAACAATAGATATGTTATGAATCCTAACAAGGGTTTTAAGACGACTGATAGATGGATCATTACCTATTCCCCGTATGTTCCAAAAAAGGATTTTAATATCCATTAAAAAGATTGAGCAGAAGGATCGGCTGATGGCTTTGAAGCCTGAGAGCGAGTAATACGATCAGAGACAGGAATAGGAGGCTTCTGCTTTGTCTTGGCTGGTGGGTGGGCCGTTTCCACATTTAGGGCATTGAAGGAGTGAGTAACAACTTCACCAGTATCATCCTCCTCCAGAATATTTAACACCGCGAATCTGTTAGGGGAGACTACATTAACCTGCTCAGAATCATTAACAAGAGGAGTAGCATCTGCGACTTTGGTGATACCTTCAAAGGCTTGATCAGGGGTCGTATCATTAGCAGTAGTATGCACATGATCAGAGGATGGGACTGTAGAATTATCGACAGTAGTATGCACTTGATCCGAGGATGGGGCTGTAGGTTTATCGGCTGTGGTAGGGGATGGCTCGTTTTTTGTTGTATGAGCATGAATTGGTGCTGAATGGTCCTCAACAACAATAGGATTGGTAGTTTTCGGGGCTGTTTCTGGTTGAGGATCAAAATCTTTGCCACTTGAAGAAGCATCAACCTGAGGGCTTGCATGCATATCGGCAGCCACTGTGACGTGAGGTTTAGGATTTTTTTTTGGGGTCCAACACTGAGGGATTGGATGGGGACGGGGTTGAGGGTTTGATGAAGGGGCGTCATGAGAGGGAATATTAGGGTTTTTAATTTTGTAAAAAATATCGGAGTGCCCTTGACGAAGGCAGTGAGTACAATAGGATGGCATGTTTTCTGCCTCAATATGCTGCCAAAAACATGGATACACTGAACCACAGTCAACCCAATTTCGGTTGGGGAAAGGATGAAGCATATCTATTTCAACGCAAATACGAGCAACACTAGGACGAGAGAGGTTTATGGTGGGTTGATCGAGCATAAGAGGCTTACCGAACAAAGAAGCAATTGAGAATAGGGCAGACTTGTTAAACAAGTGAATGGGAAGACCTGGCAATGAGAACCAAACCGGCACTATGGAGCTTTCAATATCTGGATGAAAATTAGGGGACCATTTAAAGACCCTCATCGGATACCGGCCTAAATACCATTGGTCTTTTATCCATAAGCGTTGGAAATCCCCATTGTTTTTGACCCGAATAAGGACGTGCTTTGAATCCAAATGCCCAATTGTAAAAGTTGCTTTAAGGTCAATGGTGTTAAAATATTTTCTTGTGGCTTCCATTGAGGGTCTACCATGTGAGAACTTTCCGATTAAGGCAAATCTGAATGGGGCAGCAAGAGTTTCAATTAATTCCGGAGACAGCTTGAGGGAAGGCTCTCCTTTATAGGAGGTGGCCGGGATGGAGAAGAAAGGAGTAGGGTTGTTGGAATGTGAACAGAGGGCTTCAGCAAAAGATTTAGGAGGCATGGAGGTGGCTGGAATAGACTCTGGAGGAGCTGGAGGAGGCAGAGCCTCCATGGCAGCCGCCATAGAAAGACGGCGCAGCCCAAAGAAGTTAGGGTTTACCTAAGGAGAGAAAGTAGTTATTTACAGAACACTCATTCTTCTTATGCACCAAAAATGAAGGTTTCGACGATCCTCTTTTCTGAACCAGATTTTGGTGAATCACCTTTTCTTCCTCCTCCAAAAATTCTTAAGGGAAGATCTCACCAGAAGTTATCTCCCTCCAGCTATTAATGAAACAAAAGATCACCCAATTTCTCAAATCATTGGTGATCTCAACGCAGGAGTTCGTACGATAAGAAGTGTTCGAAATGAGACTATGTTTGCCTTCGCATTCGTATCTGAGATCAAGCCAAAAAAGATTAATGAAGATATTGAAGACCACTACTGGATTGAAGCTATACAAGAAGAGCTGAACTAGTTTGAAAGATGCAAAGTGTGGAGCTTAGTTCAAAGACCTATTGGTCATCCAATCATAGGCACTAATTGGGTATTCAAAAACAAGTGAGATGAAGATGGAAATGTCACCAAGAACAAAGCTAGACTGGTTGCTGAAGGCTACCGACAGGAAGAAGGAATTGACTTCGATGAAACATTTGCTCTTGTTGCTAGATTAGAGGCAATCCGACTCTTTCTAGCCTATGTGTGGTTCATGGACTTCAAAGTATATCAGATGGATGTGAAGAGTGTCTTTCTCAATGGTGATCTTCAAGAAACTGTATACGTTGAACAACCTTCAGGTTTTGTCATCCAAGACAAAAAAGGATCAAGTATATCATCTCAAGCAAGCATTATATAGCCTCAAACAAGCTCCTAGAGCTTGGTACGAAACTCTATCGAAGTTCTTAATTGAAAAAAGATTCATGAGAGGAAGAATAAACACAACTCTGTTCATCCTCAAGAACAAAGATCATTCCCTGTTGGTACAAATTTATGTAGACGAAATCATCTTTGGATCTACAAATCAAATCATGTGCAAGAGATTCAAGAAACTAATGTAAAGCAAGTTCGAGATGACCATGATGGGAGAGCTCACCTACTTTCTAGGACTTCAGATTCAACAAACTTCAGACTGGATCTTCATCAGCCAAACCAAATATGCAAAGGAACTTATCAAAAATTTGGTCATGATTCAGCTAAAGGATTCGAGACACCAATGTCTACCGATTGCCATCTTGACAATGATGAGAAGGGAAAGCAAGAGAACATGACCATGTACCGAGGAATCATAGGTTCACTTCTTTACCTTATTGCCAGTAGACCTGATATTATGTTTGCTGTTTGTGTTTGTGCTAGATTTCAGGCAGATCCAAGGCAATCACATTTGCTTGCTGCTAAACGTATCATCATATATGTGTCAACAACTATAAATCTGGGGATCTGGTATTCAAGAAGAAAAAACTTTGATCTAGTTGGATACTGATATGTATGCGGAAGCACGAATTAACAATATGTTCCAGCTTTTTTTGGACAGCCCTATGGCTGAACAAAACTCTCCAAAACAGCCCGAAAAACAGCCACAAAAACTCCCTTAACCTGATTTGTTTCAATAGGTTTCACCCTTACAAATATAACCCAACAACTAACAACTAATCTCCTCCTAACAATCCCTCACACGCTGCTTTTATGTAGGTTAAGGACTGCTCAAACTACCTCACCATTCCAGCAACTAACACGCACATAAGCTGTCCCAAAACCCTTGCAGAAATCACGCCTATTCTGCCTTCAAAACAACCCACGTTTTTTTATGCTTAAGCTGCCCAAAACTTCCTCCTTAGAACACACCAATCTTCCCTAGCTTTCCTTGACCGAAAGCTCCAAGGAAAACCCAAACAGCCACGCCCTTGATGCTTAACTAGGCTGCCACGAAATCAACAAGAAATAAAAACGAAAATAACATAAATAAAAGGATAGGCGGACTCACCGGTTAGACTTCACTCATCTAACGTAAAGAATTCCGACGTCACAACTAATCTAGGCTTCACTCACCTTTGATTGAATTGAAACGATTTAAAGAAAGAACAAAACTAGTTCTTCGCAAAGTTTTCACTCCAAAATCTGATCTGCCTTATTTCATGAATTAAAGTGCCTTATAAAGGCTTACAAAAACATCCTAATTCTATAAGGAAAGTAAAACAACTTCTAAGTCCTTAAGGGACTCTAATTAACAATTCAAATAGGAAACTACTAACTAAAACCTAGTCTTTTAAGGGCTTTACTTTACAAAAACGGGATTTAACTTAATTAAAGAAAACAACTACCAACTACTTAGCAGATTTTGTTTCCTAAAATTAACCAATCCTTGTGTCATAAGGCTTATGGTGGCCGGCCACCTTTCCAAGCAACTAGGCCACTCCTTCCTTGCATGCCGTGCCATTTCATGCCTCCTAGATCCGTGCGCCCTTTCCAAGAAACCACTTGATCCCAACCTTTCATTCTTCTTGAGCTATGCCTTATCTCTCTCTTGTCTTCCAAGAAATACTTCCACTCCATTTGCGGGTTGAACCCTCTTGTTGTATCCTTGGTCCTTTGGCCCTTTAACCCATTTGTGTCACTAATTTTATCCATCAAACATGGCTGCAATGTCTCTTTTCCCCCATACGAATGTATCCCCTCGTGGTCCTCTATGTGCACTGTTGATTCTTATGTTAGATTTATATCTGATCAGTTCATTACATTAGTTTTATACTTCAGTGGCTAATCGGGCTACGTATCGATTAGCGTGGCAACTCTGTATAGAACTTTGCCTAGTATGGTTTTTATAGGACTTTACAGGTTCAGCGGAAGACCTCTTCAAGCTTCACCGGAAGACCTCCTCAAAGCCTACAAACGGCAGACCTTATGTCCACCTGGTCTCTTATGACGTGTCCTATCCAACAATGACTGATTAGATTAATTCAAACTTATCCTAATCATTGTTTGAATTAATCTAAGACATTCCCTGACATATCAAGCCGCCGAAAGCAACTTTCCGAAGAGCAGGAAGACTTTTCGTCCTGAACAGTGAAAGCAGGAAAAGCAGACTGTCTCCTACTGTCTGCAACAACTCTCATCTGACACCTAAATCGCCTACTTTGTGAAGACGAAAATCCTTGACTGACAGCCCCATGCATTTAATGCATTCATAAAAGAGCTGTTGAAGTATTCGTCTTCTCCAACGGATCTTTTGAAGTGCACCAGCTATAAATACTGCCATTAAAGACTGGAGAAATAGACAACTGTACAGAATCAATCGAACACTTAAAGGATTTATCTGAAATTCCATAACTCCAAGTCTTACAGCTCAGTGCAATCAAGAGATCCTCAATAGATCTAGAAGTCCTCGTCAACAACAAGAAGCTGTTCATCAACACTTATTGTTTTAACTTCTTGTTGTTTACTTTCTTTAACTATACTTCTGCACGAATTAAATATCTTGTATTTTCAGATATTTAATTCCCTAGACCCCAAACACAAGTCAATATTTTGTACACGATCCATTAGGGATATTCTTTGTAATTGATCTAGTGGAAAACATAGTACACTATTTAAATCCAAGGTTGACTGCCTTGGTGGTGGACGTAGCACTCTTTATAGTGTGAACCATCCCAAAATACTTGAGTTATTCCTTACTGTTTGTTTGATATTTGAACTGTTTAGTACCTTGAGTATCTTTATCCGTTTACAGCAGAACTTTAGTAACTTGTCAAAGGTCTACCGGTAGTCCTTATCGGCAGACCTAGAACAACTACCTTGAAGGTCTTCCGCTACTTCAATCTTTTCAATAGATTGCAAGTACCATTCAAAGTATTTACTAAAAAGTTTTAAGTGTTTAATAAGCTATTCAACCCCCCTTGTAGCTTATTATTGTGCCCATTTGGGACCCACAATTGGTATCAGAGCCTTACTCTTTGAAAACAAGTTTTTCCGAGATTAAACTCTTGAGAGATACGATCAAATGGCACAAACACAATAGATGTTGCCTACATCTAATGCTAACCACGTCCCAATATTGGACGAAGGACATTTTGATGTATGGAAAGATAAAGTAATGAGATTTATGAACTCTATTGACAACAGATTATGGAAATGCGTTACTGCAGGTCAACATGTACCAATGAAGCCAAATCTTCTTGCCTCCATCGCTGGGAATCCTGCAGAAGTTCCTAAAGAAGAATCTGAATGGACAGAGGATGATAGAAAATTGGTAGAGCTTGACAGCAAAGCAATCAACATAATCACCAGCTCTCTAGACATAAGCACATACCAGCAAGTGATTCGATGTACAACTGCAAAAGAGATGTGGGAAGCTCTTGTGGAATACTTGGAAGGAGACCAAGACACAAGAGATAACAGAAAATTTACATACATCCAGCAGTTTGATTCTTTTAAAAAGGATCCTAAGGAAACCTTGAGACAAGCATACGATCGCTTCAATGAGGTAATAAATAGCTGCTTTTCTCTTGGTAAAACGTATGACAAAAAGGAAATGAACATGAGGTTTCTAGGCTCTCTAGGTAGCTTATGGCATGTTAAAACCACGGCTATGAAAGAATCCAAGAACTTAAACGAGATGACTCTCCGTAGTCTCTACGCAAGTTTGAAGGTTTCTGAACTTGAAGTAAATCAATCTCTAGAGCAAGACAAACAGTTAAGAACTGTGTCCTTTCCAGCCATGGTCCAAGAAGAAATCACTGTTGAAAACAAACCTTCCACTTCTTCCTGTGAAAATGATTTTTTATCAGATGAACAATTTGCTATGTTTGTAAAACGCTTTCAAAAATTCGCAAAATATGGAAGGAAGAACACACACCAACAACCTTTTAGGAAGAATGGTGAAAGCTCATCTAAGGAAGAGCTTGTGTGTTACAACTGTAGAAAACCTGGTCATTTTGCATCAAAATGTCCTAAGCCAAAATTTGAAGCATACCGAAAACCCTCTTTTAGAAAGTTTCAAAAACAGAAGGGTATGTTGGCTGAAGACATAGAAGACAAACAGGTTGCTACATGGTTTGAGACTGATTCAGAAGAGGAGGAAGATGATTGTGAGCAAGCTAACATATGCTTAATCGCTCATGATTCTGGTCCTACCTATGACTCCGAAAATGAAGTCGAAGTTTCACCTAGTCCTTTGGATAAAAATGAAACCAACAGTGACAACTTCAGTAAGGAAGAACTTCTCAAGGATAATCAAGATATGCTTGAAGAATTTAATTCCTTTAGAGTAGCCTATGTTAAACTGGCCAAGAACTGTGAGAAACTTACTGCTGAGAAATCTATGATGGTAGCTGAGATTCAAACTCTCAATAGCTGTCAACAAGAGAGTATCAAACTGAAGGAAGAAAACAAATTCCTTTGTGACAAAATTGATTGTCTATCTGAGCACATCAAAGGACTTGACCTAGAGAAAATTGCCTTGCAAAGACAATTGACTCTGGAGCGACTCCAAGGATGCATTCGAAGAAATCCTTTCAAGCCAAAAATCTAGTAATGATAAAACTGGCGTAGGATATTCAGATGTGCCTCTTTCGACAATCTCTTCAGTCTTAGAGAAAGGTGAATCCTCCGAGACTGCTAATGATATATCTTTCTCTAAACAGACATTCGAAAATATAGGGAAACAAGGCCTTGGCTATTCAAGTGTTCCTTATGTTTACCCCAAAGTTCAGAAAGGAAAAGCCAAAATGACTGACTCAAATGAGAAACCTGAAAAGGTAACAGTAGAGAGAGTGAAGTCTGCCGGCAACAACTATGCTAAGGCAAAGTCTGCTGGTGGTAGACCTACTAAACCTCTACCGGTAACTATCAAGTTTGTCTATGAAACAGGCAAGGCTCCTTTACCTGTTGAAGGTAAACTTAAAGGTATTCTACCAAATCCTCCTGAAAAGGTAATCAACAGAAAAGCTAAGGCTAAGTCTGATGGTAACCTACCTAGGAAGATTCAAAAGAAACCAATTAAGTCTACCATCAACAAGCAAGCTGAACCAAGAATGGATGACAAGAAAGGGAATGATCATAAGCACTCCTCAGTTAAAGACACTAACAGTTCTCTATGGACTTTCCATTTATGTCATTCTTGCAATTGCCTAGGCCATCTGGACCCAGAATGCCTGCTAAGGTTCACTCCAAGATCTGAGAGACCTAGTTCTCTCAGGGTCAAGCAAGTATGGGTTCCAAAAGGTTTCTAATCCTTAGGACCCGAAAGAAAATAAAGGGTACCTTGTTGCTTTAATTTCTTTTCAGGAATGCTTCATAGCTATAGAATCAGAAAACAAAGACATCTGGTACTGTGACGGTGGTCGCTCAAGACACATGATGACGGGAACAAGTCTTCTTACAGATATAGCTGAAGCTAAAGGACCCACTGTTATTTTCGGAGACAATGCAAGAGGAAAAACAATTGGATATGACTCAATCACTAGAGGAAGTCTCTCCATCAACAAAGTTTCTCTAGTGAGTGGCCTAAAGCACAATCTGTTGAGCATATCCCAATTTTGCGACAAAGGACTGCTATGCCAATTCAACTCGAACCAGTGCCTCATCAAAGACAGTGAATCCTGCTCTACAATACTGACCAGCAATAGACAAGGAAACGTCTATGTCGTGGACTTAAATCTTCTAGGGAGATTCTCAAGCCTTTGCCTAGTAGCTAACAACGTTCGTGACAATAGTTGGCTATCGTACAAGCGTCTCAGTCACCTCAACTTCAAGCACCTCTCCAAGCTCTCCAAAAACGGTCTTGTCAAAGGTCTACCTACGGTGTCTGCCGACCATGACAGAAGTTGTAAAGCTTGCCAACTAGGAAAACTTTCCAAGTCTTCCTTCAAAAGAAAGTATGTCTTGTCAACAAACAAACCTCTTCAACTTCTGCATATGGATCTCTTTGGATCAATTACAACTGTCAGTATTTCTGGAGACAAGTATACACTTGTGGTAGTTGACGACTACTCTAGATTCACTTGGATTGAAACAATCACATCTAAAGATGAAACGTATGATCTAGTCACTGCTCTTGTCAGAAAACTTCAAACTCAAAAACTTGAAGACATTAGTGACATAAGATCAGACAATGGCACTGAATTCAAGAACAATGGTGTAGAAAAGTACTGCGATGACCACGGGATCGGCCACAACTTCTCTGCCGCCGGTACTCCTCAACAAAATGGTGTAGCTGAACAGAAGAACAGAACACTGATTGAAGCAGCAATAATAATGTTGATTCTTATGTTAGATTTATATCTGATCAGTTCATTACATTAGTTTTATACTTCAGTGGCTAATCGGGCTGCGTATCGATTAGTGTGGCAACTATGTATAGAACTTTTCCTAGTATGGTTTTTATAGGACTTTACAGGTTCAGCGGAAGACCTCTTCAAGCTTCACCGGAAGACCTGCTCAAAGCCTACAAACGGCAGACCTTGTGTCCACCTGGTCTCTTATGACGTGTCCTATCCAGCAATGACTCATTAGATTAATTCAAACTTATCCTAATCATTGTTTGAATTAATCTAAGACATTCCCTGACATATCAAGCCGCCGAAAGCAACTTTCCGAAAAGCAGGAAGACTTTTCGTCCCCGAACGATGAAAGGTGAAAAGCGGCATCGTCTCCTACTGCGCAACAACTCTCAGATCTGACACCTAAATCGCCCACTTTTTGAAGATCTCAGAAATCATTCCCTGCTCTAGATATCTGTGAAGACAAAAATCCTTGACTGACAGCCCCATGCATTTAATGCATTCATAAAAGAGCTGTTCAAGTATTCGTCTTCTCCAACGGATCTTTTGAAGTGCACCAGCTATAAATACTGCCATTAAAGACTAGAGAAACAGACAACTGTACAGAATCAATCGAACACTTAAAGGATTGCTCTACTCCATAACTCCTAGTCTTACAGCTCAGTGCAATCAAGAGATCCTCAACAGATCTAGAAGTCCTCGTCAACAACAAGAAGCTGTTCATCAACACTTATTGTTTTAACTTCTTGTTGTTTACTTTCTTTAACTATACTTCTACACGAATTAAATATCTTGTATTTACAGATATTTAATTCCCTAGACCCCAAACACAAGTCAATGTTTTGTACACGATCCATTAGGGATATTCTGTGTAATTGATCTAGTGGAAAACATAGTGCACTATTTAAATCCAAGGTTGACTGCCTTGGTGGTGGATGTAGCACTCTTTATAGTGTGAACCATCCCAAAATACTTGAGTTATTCCTTATTGTTTGTTTGATATTTGAACTGTTTAGTACCTTGAGTATCTTTATCCCTTTACATCAGAACTTTACTAACTTGTCAAAGGTCTACCGGTAGTCCTTATCGGCAGACCTGGAACAACTACCTTGAAGGTCTTCCACTACTTCAATCTTTTCAATAGATTGCAAGTACCATTCAAAGTATTTACTAAAAAGTTTTAAGTGTTTAATAAGCTATTCAAACCCCCCCCCTTCTAGCTTATTATTGTGCCCATTGTGGGACCCACAAGCACATTGTTTGGCCCCCATGCTCCCGCACCAGATACTCAGATACAAACTATGCAACCTACAAAGTGAGCAGAAGAAACACCAGTGGGACCTGTCAATTTCTTGGAAATAGACTTGTCTCATGGTTATGCAAGAATCAAGGTTCAGTTGCAAATTCAACCACAGTGGTAGAATACATTGGTGCCAGCAGCTATTGCTCTCAACTACTTTGGATGAAGCAACAACTTGTGAACTACAATATCAAGACTGCAAATTGTCCAATCATGTGTTATAACACTTCTGCAATTTCAATCTCAAAAAATCCAATGATACATTCAAAGACAAAGCACATTGATATCCGTTATCACTTTCTCAAAGATCATGTGGAAAAATGTAACATCAATTTAGAATATGTTCCAAATGAACATCAATTGGCTAACATACTCCCCAAGCCACTTGATGCCACAAGGTTTCTTATTTAAGGAGAAATCTTGGTATGATCGATCCTACAGCTTAAATCTATTTTTTAATTTTAAAGTTGTTTCATACCAGCAGAGTTTAATTGTTACTAACTCTGTTGTGTGTTTAAGCTCAAAAGCGTTAAATCCAGGTTAATATTTCAGTTAAAAGTTTATTAGAGGGTAAAAGTTCTTTTTTGAAAAAAAAATTCTAAGGGGTCAAAGCTCACTTTTCACTGTTAACTTTTAAAATATCTAAAGTTAAATACTTTATGAAAGACACCTGTCATTCATCTAAGCAATTTTCAAATAAAGTGACTTTTCTTCTTCTTTAAATAGACTTTGAACCGCCATTTTGAAAACTTTCACAAACCCTCTTCTCTCTCACTCTATTTCTCTCTCTACTCAAACCATCCATTTTCTCTTTGCAACTGCTTTGATTTTTCCTTCTTGTGCTTCGCTTCTTCTTCGATTCAGCAACAATTGTAAGCATTTCTTCAAAATTATCTCCGTACTTATAATGTTTATTTCATCAAGATTTATCAATTGTTGTTTCTCTGTAAATCTTTACTCAAAACATTCAAGGGTTTCAATTTTTCTCTAAAAATTAATTTTTGTCAAAAATGAAATCTTTGAATGTGTATTATGTCAAGGGAAAAATCCCTAATTTTTGAAATGTTTTTTAGGTGAAATCAACTGCTCAATCAAGCTCTAACAAGAACAAAAGGAAGGTTACAGACCCTGGGGAAGTTATTCACCTATCTCCCTCCGTCAACCTTCCTGGATTTCCTCTCTATCCTTCGGCTCATGACATCATCCAGGAACTGCCAGTCAACACTTATCTTCCTGGGATATGAATCAAGTTGGACTTTGTACGCACGTTTGCTTCCGGAGCAAGGATGTGCGAAGATACAGACGCGTTTTGGATTCTCCCTCTCTTTACGCTTCATGACAAAGACTTCAACAATTTGCTTGTTGAGGAATTCTACCAGTGAATGGAGGTAGATGCCAAATCTCCATCTGCCATGTGAGGATGGATTCATGGTCGCCCTTTCACACTCACTGCAAAGATCATTTTCAAGGTGATTGGGGTCTATTATGGCAGAGACAGCGAGCTGTCTAATGTTGAGGCTAATATAGCGTAGGAAGCCATGAGAGGAGCAGATACCCCAAGGGAACCTCAAAGAAAAATGCTGAGGAATATGTTTCCCGTAGACATCTACTGTTTTAGCCACCTATTGGACAAGTCATTTCTCTTCAAGAACGTCTCCCACGATGTCCTCACCTCTCAACAACTCATTCTCTCCAGCGCCATCCACCAGATGATTCACCTCAACTAACGTGCCATCATTTACAAAGTGCTCCGAGACTACGTCTCAACAGTCAAGGCTAGCCCTACCACAAGCAGCCTTTTGTCCGATTGATCAACACCATGCTAAGGGATATTCTAGAAATCAACTCTACCATTGAGCCGGAGGAGCTGAAGAAGGTGACGAAGGACAAGCAATTGACTACTACCTTCTTCACCAAGTACTGTGAATTTGCGAATAAGCGGAAGCAGCAGAAAGGGATCTCCAACATTTCTCCAGAAATGGTTGCCCAGCCCTCAACCATGTTAGTTAGGCGCTTCGACATGGACACCTATGATGCTGCCTGTGGGAAGCAACTCGAGCATGGATAAAGCCTGAACTGAAGGCCAGCAGACGTGGTGTAAAGTCTGCTGGTAGCTCATCCTCTGCTGCTGGACAAACCTCTCCCTCTCCCAAGCCAATCCAAACCCCCAAACGTAAACCCTCTCTTGACCTACCCTCACCTAAACCCAAATGCAGGGGTTGGCGTAAAGGCTTTCTAAACAAGCCACTAGCAGATCCTATCACCTCTGTTGATGAAGCTTCTGGATCTTCTATCCAGCTGCCAATGCAGAAAAGGAAGGCTACTAGAAACCCACCTTCTACCCCATCTTCAACCATTCCTACTGATTCACGTACTCAAAAGGAGCCAACCTCTCTAGAGGAGTCTATCACTCTTGAGGACTCTATTCCTCAAGAGTATCATACCAAATCTCATATACACACACATCCCTCTCCCTTCAACTACTCACCCGACCCCACTCCCCCCCTCACCCATCCCTACCCAATAACACACTTCATCATCCGATCCAAACCCAACCATTCCATACATTCCAACCCCCCATGGTATCCACCCATTCTTTCATCCACTGCTACAATGTTCATCTTTGAACTTTCTCCAATAGAAGACCTTTTTTCCAAGCTCGCTCCCCCACTAGAACATAAACAAACGAGACCAGAAGACCCTTTCTATCCCCCTCCTTCCTTCTGGTCTCCACCGACCCAAACCCTACCCCTTCAAATATCTGTGATCATTCGGACACATATATTGAAATTCCCCCAACCCTTCCTTCTTCACCACCACTAGCCAATTCCTCGTCATCTACCCCAATGTTACCAACACCCGATTCCTCCTCAACTTCCACTTCAACCTCTCAAACCGTCCAGCAGCCATGTCGTTCTGCTGCTAGTGATGCCTATATCTCCACCTCGTCTGCTGCTGCTACTGAGCCAGTCCATGTAGACCTCGACCCTTCTCCATCCTCCCTAGCCAACGATGATATCAGAAGTAGACTGGATGCCATCTATAACAGACTTGGAAAGTTAACAAGTATCTCCACTACTGCTGCTGAGATCGCAACAGAGTCGTCCAAAGTTGCTGCCAGAAATGCCAACATCATTCGCTAGTTTCAAGAGGATGTCTGGACTCGATTTGGAGAGGTCAGGAATGAGTCTACAGACCTTAAGATCAACATGGAAGCTCAACGCAACGAGTGTGTTCTTCTCTGCTCTACTCTCTTCTACTAGCTCTTTCACAGCATTACCCTCCACCTTGGTTGCAGACCTCCTCCTGTTCTAGAACTCAATGATCAAGCTCTCAATGCGGCTCATGATCAGATAGCAGCTGAGTGTGAACGTGGTCTGGCCATCACGAAGGAGAGACAACTAAGGTCTATTAACCAAGTTCTGATGGACGAGAACAATAGACTTAGTGAAGAACTTGATTACCATTCTCGTTCCGTCAAACAACAGACCTCTACTGATGAAGAGTACACCAGAAGAGTTGAAGAACTCGAGCATCAATGCCGAGAAAGGGAAACAACTGATAGAGCAGCCAAAGGAAAAGGAAAAAGGCCATGGTAACTTGTATCATTCATATCCTTATCCTTTGTATCTATTCTTTTTTGAAAAAATTTGTAAACATTAAACTTCTTGTTTGAAATACAGAAGTACCTAATTTTTCAAAAATGTCTTCTATTTAAATTTCATGTTCTTTAAATTCATATATATGCTTGGAATTTAAACATCTAGTTTAAATTTATTTAAATGTTTACTCTAATCCTTTTGTGCTTGTTCTCTAAATCTCTTCTATTGTAAGTACTTAGATTAGCTGTTACATTTGAGGTGTTCTTATTGATAGAGGCATGTCTGCTATTACAAAACTTAATTCTTTTTCTGACATGCTATTATCTATCCATAAGTCTTCATAGCCCTCACTTGTAAGTAATGATGACCAGATGGAAATAGGAGGAGATTTCTCACCGTATCTTGATTTGCATTTTCTCATTCATTCTTATAAGTTTTATACTTAGTGGCTAAATGGAATGCGTGCCAGTTAGTGTGACAACTGTGTATAGAACTTTACCTTTAGAATAGTTTTTTTAGACTTCACAGGTTTCGTAGTCCTCATCAGCAGACTTCGGCAAAGGCTTCACCAGCAGCCTTCACCAGAATCTTTCACCAACAGACCTTGTCTGCCTTCGGACAACATGACGTGTAAAGATTATTAGGATGTCTAACTCAACAAATGGATTATTAATTCAGATATCATTGATATGAGTTTGAATTAAATCCATCATCATTAACTCCTGATTTCCAGGACACGCCTTTCCAGCTTTTCCAAAGATAGAAGACTTTTGCCTACTGAACATGACAGAGCAGGTATACAGCCTGACACAAACAGTCTGCACCAACTCCTGCAGGTCTGCAACTCTGTTGTCTTCCACCTACCAAATCCAGTACCTACTCTTTTCCATACCTCGATCAGTTCCAGTTGAAGATGAAGTCAACTAAACATCTCCTTGCATTTAATGCATTCAACCAAATAGAGTTGTTACTCACTTCGTCTTCTCCAAACGGTCTCAAGAATGCTCAGATATAAATACCGCCATTAAAGAATGAAGAAACAAAATACTTTGAATTTATTCAACAAAATCAAGTCATCTTACTCAGTGCATTCAAGAGATCATAAACTGATCAACGATGTCGTCAGCAACATCAGAAGATCTGCTCATTTACTTCTTAGTGTTGTATTCATTTACTATTCTTTTGCATTGTGAATATTCTGTTTTTCAGATATTCACTTCCCCCACCCCTAAACACAAGTCAAATATTTTGTACACGATCCATTAGAGATTACTGCAACAAAACAAGTGGAAAACATAATGCACTTTTAAATCCAAGGTTGACTACTTTGGTGGTGGACGTAATACTCTTTATAGTACGAATCATCTCAAAATACTTGTGTTCATTGTGTTCTCTTACTTACTGTCTGCATTTCTTTATCTGCTATTTAACTTATTCCCCTAAGCATCAAACTTCTGTGAACAGTCAAGTCTATTGGTTGTGCGTCACCAGCAGACTTAGTTTGTCTTCCTTAAAAGTCTTCCGTTACTTCAACCTTTTCAATAGGTTGTTAGTACTTGTTTTAGGAACTTTTACGAAAAGTTTTAAAGTGTAACTAGGCTATTCATCCCCCCTTCTAACCTAGTATTGTGCCCTTTGGGACTAACAGGAATAACTTTAGCATCATTTTTCTTGGCCAATTTTTGACCAAAAAATTATTTTTTAAATTTTTTCCATGAATTAAAGTATACATTTTTACCTATAAATAAAGACTTGCTTTGTTTCATTTGGATATTATTATTATTATTTTTCAAGTTTTTAGCCATTTTCTGAAGAAAAAAAAATTAAAGTATTGAAGATAAATATGGTGAGATATGAAAAAATATTGGATTTTGTACCATTGTTGGAAGGGTTTTTTTGGTTTTAAATCAAATAAGTATCAAATAGATTATTTTATTGATTTTTAATGGATTGCGTTTGATTTGAAAGATTTTGATCTAACTCTTAACCATGCTCTAAGGGCTATTATAAATAGATTGCTATTATAAATCCCAAACTTGATGATGTCATGGTACAACAACCACTTTTCAATCCATTGGTACCTTTCTCCTTTTCCATAGTATTTACCCCAAAATTATAACATGCCCTTTTTTTTAACTTTGACTTTTGAAGTTTATATACTCTCTCAGTCCCAGAAAAAAAAAGTTTATATTTCATCCTTCGTGGATTTTCTCAAAAAAAAAAAAATGTCTTCTTTCTAATGTTGGTAATAAAATTTTGTGCATTGTGTAGTAGGTACAAGTAATGTTATGATCTTTAAAAGTTCAACTTTTCATATATGACTTTTTTTATGACGGTGGGAATATGCACACACACACACACACACACACACACACACACACATATATATATATATATATATATATATATATATATATATATATATATATATATATATAATTTCTTCATGTCCGTGCCTATGACACGATGTCAGTATATCTGATTTCGTCAATTAAAATGACAGTGCCTAAATAGAAGGTGCAATTTAAAAAAATGTTACAATTGAGGGGTACATTGCTTCAAGTGATAGTTTGAGGGATTGGTGTTTTATAAGGGGTTACTGTTCAAAAGATAAATCGCAGGGTGTGACTTTGTAATGTGAAGATAAAACATAGGAAGAAGAAAAAAGGGTGACTGCTAATAATATTAATTGTAGGGGGTGACTTGTAATAGAGAAAGAAAAAATAGGGAGTTAAAACTGAATAACTACTCACACATATGAATATGAGGGTGAATCTCAACTGTTAAATTTTTTTAAATAATTTAATCTCAACTTCTGAATAGTCCTAGTCAATTGCACATGTGTGAACCTATCTGTTTTATAATATGTATATATATGATGCCAAAATAAGTCTTGGGCCGTCCAATTGATGTGTATGATATCTGAGCTTGATTGTATGGATTAGATTTCTTCACAACCTATCTAAAAACATGAAAGCACCTTAGTTGGAGTGCAAAGCTTGGCATTGCGAAACCACTTTGGCGTGAGAGTTAGTATCGTGTGAGAGCCAAAAAGCAATTTGACATAGGTTTGAGGCTATAAAGAGTGTGTACCTTGTTTAGGGTTTATGGAGGGGTATTTATAGGCCCCAATGACATAGAATCCTTGTGGGATTCAATTTTGTAGTTACCTAGTAGGTTTGGGAGGAAACTCTTAGATTATAGGCATAATAGGCGACTGGCCGTTAGAATGTCGGAGCAGATATGACAAGTGCTCTACTCGGATAAGGAAACATTAGACCTGTCTTAGAGAGTAAGTCTTTGAGATTCCTTACTCGATGTTGACCTGGGGGAGCATGGCCTATTGAATGATGCAAGTCTGATGATGATAAATGTAATTCTCAGGCATGACCCTCTTGTCGGGCAGGTAAAGCCTGTGCTCGGCCAAGCTTGGGTGGGATAGATCTGGTTCCTTGCATGGGTACCTTGCTAGTTCTGCTCGCTAGGCTAGTAAGTCCCTTGATAATCGAGCTCATGACTGGCACGTAGTGATTGCTCGTGACCCAGTTTGGGCCGGGCACACACACACACACACACACACACACACACACACATATATATATATATATATATATATATATATATATCCTAATCGAAGAACCGCTTGATTATGATAATACAAATACCTTAATTTATGTGAAATTTTAGTAGAACCTAATGGAAAAGATGTGGTTAGTGAAGAAACAAATCCCCTTTGAGTTACACATACTAAAATAAAAATAAGAGAAACAACTTAGGTAAAGAGAGCTATATGTTCCATCAATAATGAATTGAATGTCGTCATTCTATCTTATTCTTTTGAAATTTACGGCTAAGTGCATATCTTTTGAGCATGTCATCAAGATTAATATACCAAAAATAAAATTTCTAGAAGAAACTAAATTACTTGAAAAAATTATGAGTCCACAATCAAGAGTACATTTGTTTATGTTTTCAGCTTTGTGATTTTATGATCTATCGATTTAATGAATGCACATATTTATGAATCAACTAATGGTATTGACTTGGAAGGTTATGTTTCCTAGCTTGAATAAGTTGTACTGTCGTGGTATGGACCAACTAAAACAGATTGTGGGAGGTGGAATACTAGAGCTTTCCAACTTGCTGCATTTGATTGGCTACAAAATCTTGAAGAAGTATTTATATGGGAATGTGATTCATTAGAAACAGTGTTAAATTTTGAGGGGCTACACGTTATGGGAGAGAATACTCATGTTCAAATACTTGGTGAGCTAAAATATCTTAAACTGATGTTGTTACCAAACCTAGAACATTTATGTAGGCAAATTCCCCAAGGAATTCATGCTGTTCAAAACCTTCAAGAACTGGATATGTATGGTTGTCACAACTCAGTAGAGCTGTCAAAATGGGTTGGCGGGGCGGGCCAGCCCACAACCCACTCCAACCCACCATTTGGTGGGGCGGGGTGGGCCAGCCCAAAAACATGACGGGCCTAAAAAATACCAACCCAACCCACCTCTTTTAGGTGGCGGGGCGGGTTAGCCCAACGGGCCCAAACCTTTTTAACAACTCTAGGCGAGCCAACTCACAACCCACTTCAACCCGCCATTTGGCGAGGCGGGGCGGGCCAGCCCAAAAAAGTGGCGGGCCTAAAAAATACCAACCCAACCCACCTCTTTTAGGTGGCGGTGCGGGCTAGCCCAACGGGTTCAACCCATTTTGACAGCTCTACAACTTAGGTTACCTAATCTCATCTACTATTGGCCACATGCTTGTGAATCTTGAAAGCTCGTCTATTATGAACTGTGAGTCCATGAAAGAAGTAGTTGAGATGAATGAGGACCACTATGCCTTGAAGAAACTTGTGTTGCGTTCCTTAAGCATAGTAAATTTTCGCGATTGTGGAGAGCTTTCATCATTTTGCTCGAGTGAACAGCAATCATTTGAGTTCCCATCACTTGAGGAAGTATGTATTGAAGATTTCCCCGAAATAAAGACTTTTTGTTGCGGGCATCTCACTGCAGAGAAGCTTGATGGAGTGAAGCCTAAATTTTGTGATGAAAAACATATTTGGAATGGTCATCTTAATGAGACCGTACGATATTTGAATGCAAGGTATCTCATGTTTCTATGTATAAAGTTCTTACGATTATTTCTAATTTATGCATGGAAAGTAAGGAAAATTCATTGTGAATTATTTGTTTAGTGAAGGATCAATAGTAGCTAGGATTAAAAGAATCTGTCAATGTAGCTTGTGATGCAGCTGTATTCGAAGGTGTATTGACCAGAAAAACAAATATGTTAACAACGGAAGTCTTAGGTTTATTAAAGTAGTAATAAAACAAGGATTAATCAAACAATCTACAAGCTAAGCTTGTAGATCCAGCCTCATGGCCAAAACGGATTTCATTAAAAGAATTATATGTTTTTAACAAAACAAATATGAAAGCACAAAAACACCAAACCTCTCACAAGACAACAAGTCTTGGAGAGGAAAACCCACAAAAATAGAGTATAGAAAACGTGAGATTAAAAAATAAGCTTCCTAGAAACTAGGAATGCAAACAGCCAGAACACTTATGCAGTTTGTGATGAAGTTGCATTCAACCTTCAGGAATAGTCTTCGGTTTCTCTCAAAGTTTTTGTATGTCTGTATGTCTACTCTGAATATCTCTCTCAGCATTCAGCGTCTGCCTGAAGTCTTCAATATACAAGGGCTTAAACAAGAGTCCTACACAAGAAGGCAAGCACAATAACTCCAAGAGAACCAAGGATTAGGAAATACAATAGTTTGCAAAAACTTCTTTCCTATTTTATGCAAATAATCTAACCAAAGATCTTGTCAATTTAATTAAGGACACTTAATAGCTTTTTAGAAGTGTTTTGAATATGGTAATATCTTACCATGACTTTAGGACCTAGAAAGGGAACATCAATTAATTAGATAAAATAGGAGGTTCCTATTTTAGCATTAGAATCTCCCCCTTTGATGAACCTTTCAGATCAAATCATATGACAAGTGTAGCTCATTGCTGATCAATCAAGACAGTCCTATAGTTAGCCTGCATTGGTTAGAAAATTACATAACTCCCCCTGTATTTATGCATGATAATGATCACCAAATACATTTAGAATTTCATGTAACAACCAACTATAGACACCTCAATTTCGTACCCCTGGTATGTGACATGACATAAAATATCAAGATCGGTTAAAACATTAACAAATGTCAAGTTACAGGGTCAAAAGTGCAAAAGGACAAAGCAGGATGCGCAAAAGGACGAACTGCAGGGACTAAAGTGCTCAAAAATGCCAAAGTTTGGAAATGGGCATGGCAACCCATGAATTTGGGCTTGGCGCCCAAATTGGAGGGTTAGGCGCCCAAATTCCATTTATCTGCCCACTGTTCATCAAACAGTTGCCGCAAAATGCAACTCACTCAGCACAGTGTACACTCAAATGATGCGCAGAGAAGGAAATTTAATTCCTTTGGTGTCAATGTTTTCTCCTATAAATACAGAGGCTTGGCTCCTCATTTCGAACGAAAAATTTGTGTAAAGCTTCTCCGTTCTCGTTTGTTGGAGAAATAGGGAGTGGTGTGAGATAGTGAGTGATCACCTCAAAAAGCCTCGAAACCCTGTCAAACCTCCGCCAAACACAAAACCAACCGGTAGAAGTGAACCTTAGCCCCACAGCTAGGTATCCACCCTTTTTCCCCGGTCCAAAAATCGTGGAAAAAGCAGTTGCTCTGCCCCGATTTAAAAGGCCAAATCAGCCAGAAATAAGTCGTTATTCTGCCCGATTTCAGCCTACCTCAAGCCAACAAACAACCAAAAACAAACAGTTACCCTGCCCAAAACCATCGGCCGAAAGTAACTTTGAGAAGCAGTCACGCTGCCCAAATTCACACAACACACAACAACAACAACAACAAAAAGACTCTCTCTCTCCGAGGGACAGAGTAAGCACACCCTAGGCTATCTGTAAGTTTTATTTTAAAGTCTTCCATTTTGTAAAAGTATTATTTCCAATCCGGCCTAATGTAGATATATAAGCTGTTGTGCTGCCCGGATTTAGTTAGGAAATAGTACTAAATGTAGCCGTTATTATGGCCAAATATTTTCAGATGTATTTGTAAGTATTTGCTTTATGTATTCATTAAAGTCTTTATTTGTAAGAGTATTATTTCCAATCCGGTCAAATGTAAATATATAAGCAGTTATGCAGTCCAGATTTAGTTAGGAAATAATACTAAATGTAACCGTTACTATGGCAAAATGTTTTCAAGTATATTTGTGTTTGTTTGTAAAAGAGACTGTTGCAAGTCCATAAATAATATAGATATAATGGATGTATTTGTAGGCAGTTAATGCTTTATTTATCGGTTAAATTAATATAACAACAAGCATACTTTAGCCAAAAACTTTTTTGAGACCGAAAGGGCGAGTTGGGTGCCTAGCACCTTCCCAACTCGTAACTTAGCCTCCGAACCCGTTTTCATCATCTCTGGTTTTCCTTTTTGGGTTTGCTTTATTTATTCCTTAAAATAAAGTTGGCGACTCTAAAACATTTTGGATCCAGTGGGGCCTCGCAACATCTTTCTTTGCACTTTCACGTTCTCCCCTAAAAAAAGGAGAATGAGAATGGAAAGGTGATGTTTTCCTATGTCCTGGTATGCCCTAAACAAGGGATAACTTGACGTAGAAAACCCAAAGCACCCATAATGATCCGAGATAGGCCATAAGGCTATTTTCATAAAATCCATAGTGGGGGCGCTGCAACATTCCTTCCTTGCACTTTCACGTTTTCCCCTAAAAAAGGGAAAATGGGAATAGAAGGGTGATGCATTCCCATATCCTGGTATCCCCTAAAAAAGGGATAACTTGATGCGGGAAACCCAAAGCTCCCATATTGGATCAAAATCCACTAAAGGCAACCGAGGCGCATTCCAACGCGCTATTCCGACAGCACTCCTCCCGCACTTTTGATTTCGTCCTCCCCTAGACAAGGGAGGGTGGAACGGGAGCAGTGGATGTCACCCCATCCGCATGTATGCACACTCCTATCCAAGGGCGCGCGGGGCGCGGGAGCACACATTCCCTGGAACCCACAGTGGTGACTCTGCTGGGGAGATCGTTTTTATTTTAATAAATAAAAATGGAGGGCTAGACTCAGTAACCAAAACTTTTTTTTCTTTTTGTTTCTGGCTAAAGTATGCTTGTTATATTAATTTAAACAGTTGAATATTGCGTTCCTTTAACATCCTTGTCTATATTTGTGGATATGATCCTCCATCTTGCGGCAGTTTCATTTCAAATACTGTTACAGATATACTTGAAAATATTCGTATTTTTCAAAAAAAATTTGCAAAAAAAAATTATATACATATATATATATATATATATATATATATATATATATATAATATTTTATGTGTAATATTATCCGGGCAGCACAACAAACGGTCCGGGGCTTTGTTTTTAAAATCTTTTCATTTTCAGCCTTTATTATTTTATTCTGCTTTATTTTCATTCTGCAAAATATATATACATACATGCATTCATTCTGTCATTTTATTTTGGGGATTAGGACCCATTTTTTTTAGAAATAGATAGATTCCCCGCTTTTCTTTCTATTTCTTGATGGTATGCTTGCTTGCTCGCGCTTAAGCTAAAAAGCCGAGAAAATCCATATATAACAAAGAAGACAAAGCTATATCTTTTTTTTTTTATTTTTTATATCTGAAAAAAAAACTTCTTTTTTTTCTTTTTAGATGTCGCACACACGCGCACATGCATATAAATATATTCCGAACTGCTACCCTACACCATAGCCAGCCTACCCCCTGCATAAACCAACGTTAGACTGCATGTAGATTCTCAGGACACTTCAAAGATCGATCGGTTTTTGCATTTTAAATTGTGGGTCAGCCCCAGTCAAAAAAAAATGCGCGCAAGTCAAAAAAAAATTGCGCAAGTCAAAAAAAAAATCTACGCAAGTCAAAAAAAATGTGCGCAAGTCAAAAAAAAATATGTGCAAGTCAAAAAAAATTGCGCAAGTCAAAAAAAAATACATTGGGGCTGATTTATTATTTTCAAATGCTCGACCTAGATCATTTCGAATGGTGGATCCCGGAAAGAGTATAGGCCCTTTGCCTGGGATCAGTCCGATCTCGGGGAGTCGAAAGGCAGGTGGAATACGTTGGTCCTATACTCTAGAGAAAGAATCCATCTGCTCAGAAAGTCCCGAGATCTGTCAAAATTAAGTAGGTGCTTATCCGGTCATTTTGTAGGGAAAATAATAATTAATAAAATATACTAATAAAGGCACGCTGTACTCCAAACCCAGAAAGCCTTCAGCCAGCCTTCTGATACCAAGCCCATTTTCCTCAGAAACCTGGCCCGAATTTGGAAAGGCAGAGACAGTACTGGCCGATTGATACGGGAATCAAGTGCAGAAATCAGAATAGAGGGTATCGTAAAACGATCGATAAAGGCGTAAAACGCTCGTAGGGTACAGATCCGCACAAGATGGCAAAGAAAAGTGAACAATCCGCTATGGGTACAGATACAGGGGCTCCCGGGTATGCTCCGACTCCAGCAATGCAGCAGTGGCTAGACCAAAATTTGGGTGCACAGGCTGATCGTATAATGAGCCAAATGGCTAATCTGGTACAAAGCTTGAAATCCAGTGGCGAGGTAATCTCTTCCCCTGCAGTCCCACAAGAAGCATCAACCTCACATATGCCTCCAAACCCAAACCCTCAGCCAAACACTAACCCACCAAACAATGTCATCACTCGAAATCCTAACCCTCAACCAACTCCCTACTACCCAAATGTCAAACCTCACCCATCCTACGCTCAATATCCTATCCCAAACACCAATATTCCCCAGGGTCCAAATGACCTCCCTTTTCCTATAATCAACCCACTCCAAAACAGCCCACATATGGATCCCCGAAGCTATAACCCGTCAAGCCAAGTTACTACCTATTTACCTTTTAATGACCCTGACTGCCAAATCGAAACCGCAAAAACCCACCAACCCAAAATCTCTATCCAGCCCAGAATCCCTATACTGCCCAAAATCTCTATCCTGCCCAAAACCCATATCCAACCCAAAATCCCTATACTGCCCAAAATCTCTATCCAGCCCAAAACTCATATCCAGCTCAAAATCCTTACCCAACTCAAAATCCCTATCCAACCCAAAATCCACCAGCTTACATTGCTCAAAACCCATATCCGGCTCAAAACCCATATCTAGCCCAGGATACTTATCCGACCCAAAATCCATATCCAACCCAAAACCCACCAAAGATACATCGCCCAAAACCTTTATCCCGCCCGAAATCTTTACCCAAAGACCCTAAATTAACCCAAATTTTCCCTAATCCGCCAAAGATATGCCTGAAACCAACTCCCCCAGCCACCAAAATGGAAGCTGACATGGAAAACATGAAAACAATGATGCTCAAACTTCTCAACAAAGGGGAATTTTCTACGCGGGCACTGGCATTACAACCTTCAGCAATACTGCCTTTAAAATTAAAAATGCCCGACATAGAAAAGTTTGATGGGACTGGATGCCTTATATACCATCTAAAATCCTATTCCTCTGGTATGCAGTCAATGGGAGCTAGCTTTGAAGCTATGGCTTCCAATTTCAACCTCACTGTAGGGCCGCCAAGCAATGGTTGATGTTGTCAGACAGTAGCACCATGAATACCTGGGACCGGATAGCCGAAGAATTCCTTGAAAGGTACAAAGACAACACCGACCCTGAAAATAAAAGAGACCTCGAGTCATGCACCCAAAAGGAAAAAGAAAAATGTGCTGAGTTTGCAATCAGGTGGAAAAGAAAGTTGGCCTGCACTTTTGATGCACTAATCCATTGAGTCATGCCGGATGTTCATCAAAAACCTCTAGCCCATATACCTGGAACACATGCGGTATCTCCCTTACAGCAGCTTTAAAGAAGTAGTGGAGATAGGGGTTCGTATTGATGAAGATATACGGACGGGGCAATTACAAGTCAATACGTCTCCTAGCTCTTTCCGTTACTCTAAAGGGAAGACAACTGCAGCCACACCCTCACCAACCGTCAATATGGTAGGAAATGCATCAGCCACTTTGCCTACCCAAAATTATGGCACCGCTCCATGGTCTTATGGAGGCATGTGTCCTGCCAACACGTCGAGGGAATCATGGCCCAAACAAATTTCGTAAATCAAAATCGGCATTATGATGAACCGCCGGCCTCTCGTCGCTGATCCCGCAGGGCTACTGGCTCGTGGAGTGTTAAAGCCTTTGGAAAACTATAGGCCACCAAACCCCTACGACACATGGAATCATGCTCGATTGTGAATACCATCGCTGCAGTGGTCACCTCACCGACAGATGCTACACGCTAAAAAATGCTATCCAGGATTTGATAGATGATAAGGTGATTGAAAAACCTCCTCCCAGACCAAATATAGTCAATAACCCTCTACCTCAAATCAACATGATTGAGGTTGATGAAAACTTCCTGGGTATGATAGGCAGAGGTACTGATTACGAGAAGCTCCCTGCTGAGTTTGAGTCTATTTCTAATAAGCCTCTGCAGAACTAGTATACTACGACCGGCCCGCTTTTAACGCCCGCAGATCTGGTGGACCGCTTCGGATATATTATCTCTATTCATTCCCTAGCTTTACGGATTGGTCATCTACCGATCCGCTCCCTAAAATTGAGGATCTCAAACCCCGGTCCTCAATAATGTAATAAGCCCCGCGGCTTTGCTATTAATGATAATCGAATGTCTTTGCTTATTTCTTAGTTGCACCTACATTAAAAGACACATTAAATATTCATAATAATGAGTCATTTGATGAAATGGACCCAAAAGATAAAAAATATTTGCTTGAGCTTGTAAAGTCAGTAGAGCACCAGGAACAACATCATTCATCAACAGAAAATGAAAAGTTACTCACTATCAATCTGGGGCTGAACAAGGAAATCAAAAGAAGTCAAAATCGGCAACTCCCTGCAAGGTTCTGAAAATTAAGGATAGTGCTCATGGATCTCCTCAAAAAGTTCGTGGACATGTTTACCTGGTCCTATGAAGATATGTCGGGGGTAGACCCAGCCATAGTCAAACACCGAATCCCCACATGTTCGGATGCTCGACCAATCGGACAAAGCTCCGCAAAGATCGCCGAATGGTCACTACAAGTTCTAAAAGAAAGCATGAAACAATCGCACGTCAACTTCATTCGGGTAAAAAAAAAAAAAAAAAAAGAGAAAGGAAAAAGTAGTAGTAAAAAAAGACTTAAAAAATACCGATCGTGTCCAATATAGTGACTGCTCCAAAGCCCAACAGAAGGTTCGGATCTGCGTAAATCTTCGCAACCTCAGCAAGGCGTCGCTCAAAGATGACCTCTTTCTACCCAATGTTGATATTGTGGTAGACGTCGTTGCTACTCACAAAATCATATCCTTCATCGACGGCATGCTGGGTTATAGTCAAATCAAAGGCAGCAGGAGACCCAGAGAAAAAAAAAACCCCATTCACCACCCCTTTGGGGGACCTACTGCTATCATGTCATGCCGTCTGGGCTAAAAAAATGCTGGGGCTACTTATCAAGGGGCTGCTACCACTCTCTTCCACGATGTGCCGTATATTGTCCAAGAGATCCGGCCAGGAGATGTTGTACTCCTCATAAGCCAGGAAAGAAAAGACCTTGTTCAGCCCTCCGATCTTAATGAGCTCAAAAGGTATTATGCTCGAAACACCGTATCTGGCAAGTGCTTACCTCTCCAGCTCGCTAGGCTGAAAAACCGAAAGGGTGGCCTAGGCAAAAATTAGAGCAAATAAAAAAAAACAAAAACAAAAAGGAAAAATAAGGGCTCGCTAGGTTGAAAACCCGAAAGGGCGACCTAGGCAAAAGTTAGAGCATAAAAAAACGTGGAAAATCAGGAGAAAAAGGGGAGGGAAGACACTCTTTGAATCCTCAGCATTCTATCTCCAATCTTCAGTATGCAACAAGCTCGCATGACAAAAGAAAGAGAAAAACCACGACAGAAGCTCACATTAAAACACTAAAATATAATATTACAGGTCCCAAAGTGCAACTTAGGAATTTTTATTAAGACATTTACATTATGCATTATGCCTGCACATATATACTTTTGCCTATACCCCCACTTGTTCCCCCAAATCTCCCTTCGCTTGCGCCTTGACCTCGAAATGATCCATTAGTACCTGCGATGTCCGCCGGCCGGCTCATATACTTCTTACGCAAGGCACGTAAAAGGCTCGCCTCATCGTAACAAGAAGCACCAGAAGTGTCCCTATCCTATTCATTATCCACATCTGAAACTTGACCAAATGGCTGGGATTCCGACTATTCGTTGCTGCCCTGGGTGATTGCGAAGAAAAATGCAGGGGCTATGAGAATAGCCTTATGCCAAGTGTAGCCATGCAACAACTATATGGCCGATAACACAAGGAGGTGACCGCCTTTTCCTCTCCCGCATATTAAAAAAAAAACAAACAAACAAAAAAAGAAAGAGAAAAGCCCGCGCCAAGCCCGAAGGTACACTCATTTGAATTTCATTTCGAGATACGTGCCACTACCCTTAGATATCGGTATAGCTTTATTTTCTGCATGTATTTTGAGTATGCATTTTATTTTCTCATATCATGTAAAATTATACTGCATTACATAACCCATGTATGTACAGATTTTAGATACAAATGACATAAACAAAAAAACAAAAAAAACAAAAACAAAAAACAAAAAAAAAAAAAAAAGAAAGAAGAAGAAATGAAGGAAATAGAGAAAATTCACTCCGTCGGCAATGGAAGAAAAAAGAAAGTCGAAGAGAAAGAATGAAGGCATCCGCCTTCATTCCCCAGATGAAGAAAGAAGGGAAAGTGGAATTTTCACTTTTCCCCCAAGCAACTCAGAATCAACACCTAAGTCCTCAAAATTTCAGAGTTGCAAAGCGGCCCCTAAGACTTAACAGAAAGTTAACAAAAGCAGTTTTGTTAACCACAGTCGATGGCCTTTCATCCAAAAAGCAAGAAAAGCTCATATCTCCACCACCGACAAGCAAAAGAGTCGAGAAAATTCGGCAAAAGGTAAGCCCTTTTCCTAAAAAAAATAAAAGAAAAATGCAAAAATAAAAGAAAAGAAAAATCAATCAAAGAAAAGAAGAAAAGAGAGTCGAGAAAAATAAAGTCATGAAAAAAATGCAAGAAAAAAAAAAAAAAAAGAGGGAAATCCTCAAAGATGAAAAGTCGAACGGCGAAAATAGCCAAATCACCGAGCCAAAGATCAAAAAGCATGAGAAGGTAAGAAAGGTAAGATTTCTTATTTTGCTTTCAGAAATAAAAGGAAAATATTTTTCAAAAGATTTTGTTAAAAAAAAAAAAAAAAGAGCAATATTCAAAAAAAAAAAAAAAAGAGGAAGAAAAAAAAATCTCTGTCAGTATCCAACGATGGATTTTGATCGGTTGGATACGCCGAAATTTTGAAGAAAATTTTTGTCGTATTCGACGACGCTTATCGTCGAATACGCTGGAAATTTGAAGTTTTCTTATTATGTTTGGAAATAGGAGATATGGCCACCGGACATGATTTTGAAAATGCCTCTTAACGTATTTCATCGGTGTATTTTCCAGTGAAATATGGTTTTCGAAAACACAAAAATCTTCATACCGTATTTGGCAACGGTTTCGGACCGAAGAATACGGCTTTTCAAAAAACATGAAAATCTTTTCTTCATTTGTGTTCTCGGACGGGTTTGAACCAAAAAAGAGCACAACATCCTCATTGGTTGTTTGTTTCAGCTTAGGCCGAACTACGTTTGGTCTGATTCCTTTTATTAAGGGATATGTAGGCGCCTACATTAGTAGGTCCGACCATCGAGCATTTAATTTGCATCTCGCTTAAAAACCTGCGATAACTCGTTATAACCGACTAAAATGTCTAGGATATGGAGGTTTGATAAATTGTTGCATTATAACTACTACTGCCGCATCTTTCTCCCTTGTTTTGTAATTGAACGAAATTGGAGAGTCTATTTTATCAACGATGTTCGCCTACTAAGTAAGCCGCGGGTTACCCGTAGACTCCATCGTTGAGGGGCTCAGACACCCCACTTTCGGTATTTGACATGACATAAAATATCAAGACCTATTAAAACATTAACAAATATCAAGTTACTGTGGTCAAAAGTGCAAAAGGACAAAGCAGATGCGCAAAAGGACGAATCATAGGGACTAAAGTGCTCAAAAATGCCAAAGTTTGGAAATGGGCATGGCAACCCATGAATTTGGGCTTGGCGCCCAAATTGGAGGGTTAGGCGCCCAAATTCCATTTCTCGCCCACTGCTCATCAAACGCTTGCCGCAAAATGTAACTCACTCAAAGACGTTGTACACTCAAACGATGCCAGAGAAGGAAATTTAATTCCTTCGGTGTCCCCTCGTTTTCTCCTATAAATACAGAGGCTCGGCTCCTCATTTCGTAACGAAAATTTAAGTAAAGCTTCTCCGCGCTTCTCGTTACTGAGAAATAGGGAGTGGTGTGAGATAGTAAGTGATCACCTCAAAAAGCCTCGAAACCCCGCCAAACCTCCGCCAAACACAAAACCAACCGGTAGAAGTGAACCTTAGCCCCCCAGCTAGGTATCCACCATTTTTCCCGGTCCAAAAATCGTGGAAAGAGCGCTTGCTCTGCTCGATTTAAAAGGCCAAATCAGCCAAATAAGCCGTTATTCTCGCCTCGATTTCACCTACCTCAAGCCAACAAACAACCAAAACAAACAGCTACTCCCCGCCTAAAACCATAGGCCGAAGTAACTTTGAGAAGCGTCACGCCGCCCAAACTCACACAACACACACACACAACAACAACAACAAAAAAATACTCTCTCCGAGGGACGGAGCGAGCACAATCGTAGGTCGTCGTCAGAAGTTTTATTTTAAAGTCTTCCATTTTGTAAAAGTATTATTTCCAATCCGCCCAATGTAGATATATAAGCAGCTTGTCGCCCGGATTTAGTTAGGAAATAGTACTAAATGTAGCCGTTATTATGGCCAAATATTTTCGATGTATTTGTAAGTATTTGCTTTATGTATTCATTAAAGTCTTTATTTGTAAGAGTATTATTTCCAATCCGGTCCAATGTAAATATATAAGCGAAGATGCTATGTGCCCGGATTTAGTTAGGAAATAATACTAAATGTAGCCGTTACTATGGAAAAATGTTTTCAAGTATATTTGTGATTGTTTGTAAAATAGACTGTTGCAAGTCCGTAAATAATATAGATGTAATGGATGTATTTGTAGCGATTAATGCTTTATTTATTTGTTAAATTAATATAACAACAAACATACTTTAGCCGAAAAACCGTTTTGAGATCGAAGGGCAAGTTGGGTGCCTAGCACCTTCCCAACTCGTAACTTAGCCTCCGAACCCGCTTTTCATCATCTTTGGTTTTCCTTTTTGGTTTTGCTTTATTTATTCCTTAAAATAAAGATGACGACTCTAAAACATTTTGGATCCAGGGGCCTCGCAACATCTTTCTTTGCACTTTCAATGCTTCTCCCTAAAAAAATGAGAATGGGAATGGAAAGGTGATGCTTTCCTATGTCCTGGTATCCCTAAACAAGGGATAACTTGACGTAGAAAACCCAAAGCACCCATAATGATCCGAGATAGGCCATAAGGCTATTTTCATAAAATCCATAGTGGGGCGCCGCAACATTCCTTCCTTGCACTTTCAATGCTTCCCAAAAAGGGAAAATGAGAATAGAGAACAGGGTGATGCATTCCCATATCCCGGTATCCCCTAAAAAGGTATAACTTGACGGGAAACCCAAAACTCCGATATTGGATCAAAATCCACTAAAGGCAACCGAGGCACATTCCAACGCTATTCGACAAAGACTCCTCCCGCACTTTTGATTTTCGTCCTCCCTAGACAAGGGAGGGTGGAACGAGCGTGGATGTCACCGATCCGCACGCACGCCGCACCCCTATCCAGGGCGCGGGCGCTGGAGCACCCATTCCCTGAACCCACACCAACATGTAACTTTGTAAATCGAGAAGCTAGGTTGGTAAAACAACCTAGCACAAAATAGTTTTAAACAAGAGTTTGACAAAAATAAATAGAATCACATTTAAAATAGATGAATCACATAGAATCGCATCATCATCCTTC
>CM028384.1:78331346-78416688 GCA_013146195.2 Codonopsis lanceolata | reverse complement strand
TATGATATAAAGGCTTGATTGTATGGATTAGAATTTCTTCTAACCTATCTAAAAACATGAAAGCACCTTAGTTGGAGTGCAAAGCTTGGCATTGCTTGAAACCACTTTGAAAGTGAGAGTTAGTATCGTGTGAGAGCCAAAAAGCAATTTGACATAGGTTTGAGGCTATAAAGTGTGTACCTTGTTTAGGGTTTATGGAGGGGTATTTATAGGCCCCAATGACATAGAATCCTTGTGGGATTCAATTTTGTAGTTACCTAGTAGGTTTGGGAGGAAACTCTTAGATTATAGGCATAATAGGCGACTGGCCGTTAGAATGTCGGAGGCGAGATATGACAAGTGCTCTACTCGGATAAGGAAACATTAGACTGTCTTAGAGAGTAAGTCTTTGAGATTCCTTACTCGATGTTGACTGGGGAGCATGGCCTATTGAATGATGCAAGTCGATGATGATAAATGTAATTCTCGGGCATGACCCTCTTGTCGAGGCAGGTAAAGCCCTGCTCGGCCAAGCTTGGGTGGGATAGATGCGGTTCCTTGCATGGGTACCTTGCTAGTTCTGCTCGCTAGGCTAGTAAGTCCCTTGATAATCGAGCTCATGACTGGCACGTAGTGATTGCTCGTGACCCAGTTTGGGCCGGGCACACACACACACACACACACACACACACACATATATATATATATATATATATATATATATATATATATATATATATATCCTAATCGAAGAACTTGATTATGATAATACAAATACCTTAATTTATGTGAAATTTTAGTAGAACCTAATGGAAAAGATGTGGTTAGTGAAGAAACAAATCCCCTTTGAGTTACACATACTAAAATAAAAATAAGAGAAACAACTTAGGTAAAGAGAGCTATATGTTCCATCAATAATGAATTGAATGTCGTCATTCTATCTTATTCTTTTTGAAATTCTGACTAAGTGCATATCTTTTGAGCATGTCATCAAGATTAATATACCAAAAATAAAATTTCTAGAAGAAACTAAATTACTTGAAAAAATTATGAGTCCACAATCAAGAGTACATTTGTTTATGTTTTCAGCTTTGTGATTTTATGATCTATCGATTTAATGAATGCACATATTTATGAATCAACTAATGGTATTGACTTGGAAGGTTATGTTTCCTAGCTTGAATAAGTTGTACTGTCGTGGTATGGACCAACTAAAACAGATTGTGGGAGGTGGAATACTAGAGCTTTCCAACTTGCTGCATTTGATTGGCTACAAAATCTTGAAGAAGTATTTATATGGGAATGTGATTCATTAGAAACAGTGTTAAATTTTGAGGGGCTACACGTTATGGGAGAGAATACTCATGTTCAAATACTTGGTGAGCTAAAATATCTTAAACTGATGTTGTTACCAAACCTAGAACATTTATGTAGGCAAATTCCCCAAGGAATTCATCTTTGTTCAAAAACCTTCAAGAACTGGATATGTATGGTTGTCACAACTCAGTAGAGCTGTCAAAATGGGTTGGCGGGGCGGGCCAGCCCACAACCCACTCCAACCCACCATTTGGTGGGGCGGGGTGGGCCAGCCCAAAAACATGACGGGCCTAAAAAATACCAACCCAACCCACCTCTTTTAGGTGGCGGGGCGGGTTAGCCCAACGGGCCCAAACCTTTTTAACAACTCTAGGCGAGCCAACTCACAACCCACTTCAACCCGCCATTTGGCGAGGCGGGGCGGGCCAGCCCAAAAAAGTGGCGGGCCTAAAAATACCAACCCAACCCACCTCTTTTTAGGTGGCGGTGCGGGCTAGCCCAACGGGTTCAACCCATTTTGACTCTACAACTTAGGTTACCTAATCTCATCTACTATTGGCCACATGCTTGTGAATCTTGAAAGCTCGTCTATTATGAACTGTGAGTCCATGAAAGAAGTAGTTGAGATGAATGAGGACCACTATGCCTTGAAGAAACTTGTGTTGCGTTCCTTAAGCATAGTAAATTTTCGCGATTGTGGAGAGCTTTCATCATTTTGCTCGAGTGAACAGCAATCATTTGAGTTCCCATCACTTGAGGAAGTATGTATTGAAGATTTCCCCGAAATAAAGACTTTTTGCTGCGGGCATCTCACTGCAGAGAAGCTTGATGGAGTGAAGCCTAAATTTTGTGATGAAAAACATATTTGGAATGGTCATCTTAATGAGACCGTACGATATTTGAATGCAAGGTATCTCATGTTTCTATGTATAAAGTTCTTACGATTATTTCTAATTTATGCATGGAAAGTAAGGAAAATTCATTGTGAATTATTTGTTTAGTGAAGGATCAATAGTAGCTAGGATTAAAAGAATCAGTCAATGTAGCTTGTGATGCAAATGATTGAAGGTGTATTGACGAGAAAAACAAATATGTTAACAACGGAAGTCTTAGGTTTATTAAAGTAGTAATAAAACAAGGATTAATCAAACAATCTACAAGCTAAGCTTGTAGATCCAGCCTCATGGCCAAAACGGATTTCATTAAAAGAATTATATGTTTTTAACAAAACAAATATGAAAGCACAAAAACACCAAACCTCTCACAAGACAACAAGTCTTGGAGAGGAAAACCCACAAAAATAGAGTATAGAAAACGTGAGATTAAAAAATAAGCTTCCTAGAAACTAGGAATGCAAACAACCAGAACACTTATGCAGTTTGTGATGAAGTTGCATTCAACCTTCAGGAATAGTCTTCGGTTTCTCTCAAAGTTTTTGTATGTCTGTATGTCTACTCGAATATCTCTCTCGGCATTCGTGCCTCTGAAGTCTTCAATATACAAGGGCTTAAACAAGAGTCCTACACAAGAAGGCAAGCACAATAACTCCAAGAGAACCAAGGATTAGGAAATACAATAGTTTGCAAAAACTTCTTTCCTATTTTATGCAAATAATCTAACCAAAGATCTTGTCAATTTAATTAAGGACACTTAATAGCTTTTTAGAAGTGTTTTGAATATGGTAATATCTTACCATGACTTTAGGACCTAGAAAGGGAACATCAATTAATTAGATAAAATAGGAGGTTCCTATTTTAGCATTAGAATCTCCCCCTTTGATGAACCTTTCAGATCAAATCATATGACAAGTGTAGCTCATTGCTGATCAATCAAGACAGTCCTATAGTTAGCCTGCATTGGTTAGAAAATTACATAACTCCCCCTGTATTTATGCATGATAATGATCACCAAATACATTTAGAATTTCATGTAACAACCAACTATAGACACCTCAATTTCGTACCCCTGGTATGTGACATGACATAAAATATCAAGATCGGTTAAAACATTAACAAATGTCAAGTTCTGAGGTCAAAAGTGCAAAAGGACAAAGCGAGGATGCGCAAAAGGGCGAAGGGACTAAAGTGCTCAAAAATGCCAAAGTTTGGAAATGGGCATGGCAACCCATGAATTTGGGCTTGGCGCCCAAATTGGAGGGTTAGGCGCCCAAATTCCATTTATCTGCCCACTGTTCATCAAACAGTTGCCGCAAAATGCAACTCACTCAGCACAGTGTACACTCAAATGATGCGCAGAGAAGGAAATTTAATTCCTTTGGTGTCAATGTTTTCTCCTATAAATATAGAGGCTTGGCTCCTCATTTCAGAACAGAAAATTTGTGTAAAGCTTCTCCGCGTTCTCGTTACGCTGGAGAAATAGGGAGTGGTGTGAGATAGTGAGTGATCACCTCAAAAAGCCTCGAAACCCTGTCAAACCTCCGCCAAACACAAAACCAACCGGTAGAAGTGAACCTTAGCCCCACAGCTAGGTATCCACCCTTTTTCCCCGGTCCAAAAATCGTGGAAAGAGCAGTTGCTCTGCCCCGATTTAAAAGGCCAAATCAGCCAGAAATAAGTCGTTATTCTGCCCGATTTCAGCCTACCTCAAGCCAACAAACAACCAAAAACAAACAGTTACCCTGCCCAAAACCATCGGCCGAAAGTAACTTTGAGAAGCAGTCACGCTGCCCAAATTCACACAACACACAACAACAACAACAACAAAAAGACTCTCTCTCTCCGAGGGACAGAGTAAGCACACCCTAGGCCTAATGTAGATATATAAGCTTCCATTTTATTTTAAAGTCTTCCATTTTGTAAAAGTATTATTTCCAATCCGGTCTAATGTAGATATATAAGCTGTTGTGCTGCCCGGATTTAGTTAGGAAATAGTACTAAATGTAGCCGTTATTATGGCCAAATATTTTCAGATGTATTTGTAAGTATTTGCTTTATGTATTCATTAAAGTCTTTATTTGTAAGAGTATTATTTCCAATCCGGTCAAATGTAAATATATAAGCAGTTATGCAGTCCAGATTTAGTTAGGAAATAATACTAAATGTAACAGTTACTATGGCAAAATGTTTTCAAGTATATTTGTGTTTGTTTGTAAAAGAGACATTGCAAGTCCATAAATAATATAGATATAATGGATGTATTTGTAGGCAGTTAATGCTTTATTTATCGGTTAAATTAATATAACAACAAGCATACTTTAGCCAAAAACCGTTTTGAGACCGAAAGGGCGAGTTGGGTGCCTAGCACCTTCCCAACTCGTAACTTAGCCTCCGAACCCGTTTTCATCATCTCTGGTTTTCCTTTTTGGGTTTGCTTTATTTATTCCTTAAAATAAAGTTGGCGACTCTAAAACATTTTGGATCCAGTGGGGCCTCGCAACATCTTTCTTTGCACTTTCACGTTCTCCCCTAAAAAAAGGAGAATGAGAATGGAAAGGTGATGTTTTCCTATGTCCTGGTATGCCCTAAACAAGGGATAACTTGACGTAGAAAACCCAAAGCACCCATAATGATCCGAGATAGGCCATAAGGCTATTTTCATAAAATCCATAGTGGGGCGCGCAACATTCCTTCCTTGCACTTTCACGTTTTCCCCTAAAAAGGGAAAATGGGAATAGAAGGTGATGCATTCCCATATCTGGTATCCCCTAAAAAGGGATAACTTGATGCGGGAAACCCAAAGCTCCCATATTGGATCAAAATCCACTAAAGGCAACCGAGGCGCATTCCAACGCGCTATTGACAAAGACTCCTCCCGCACTTTTGATTTCGTCCTCCCTAGACAAGGGAGGGTGGAGCGGAGGCGATGGATGTCACCCATCCGCATGTATGCACACTCCTATCCAAGGGCGCGCGGGGCGGAGCACATTCCACGGAACCCACGGTGGTGACTCTGGCTGGGAGATCGTTTTTATTTTAATAAATAAAAATGGAGGGCTAGACTCAGTAACCAAAACTTTTTTTTCTTTTTGTTTCTGGCTAAAGTATGCTTGTTATATTAATTTAAACAGTTGAATATTGCGTTCCTTTAACATCCTTGTCTATATTTGTGGATATGATCCTCCATCTTGCGGCAGTTTCATTTCAAATACTGTTACATATATACTTGAAAATATTCGTATTTTTCAAAAAAAATTTGCAAAAAAAAATTATATACATATATATATATATATATATATATATATATATATATATATATATTTTATGTGTAATATTATCAGAGGCGACACAACAAGCGGTCCGGGGCTTTGTTTTTAAAATCTTTTCATTTTCAGCCTTTATTATTTTATTCTGCTTTATTTTCATTCTGCAAAATATATATACATACATGCATTCATTCTGTCATTTTATTTTGGGGATTAGGACCCATTTTTTTTAGAAATAGATAGATTCCCTGCTTTTCTTTCTATTTCTTGATGGTATGCTTGCTTGCTCGCGCTTAAGCTAAAAAGCCGAGAAAATCCATATATAACAGCAAGACAGGCTATATCTGTTTTCTTTTTTATTTTTTATATCTGAAAAAAAACTTCTTTTTTTTCTTTTTAGATGTCGCACACACGCGCACATGCATATAAATATATTCCGAACTGCTACCCTACACCATAGCCAGCCTACCCCCTGCATAAACCAACGTTAGACTGCATGTAGATTCTCAGGACACTTCAAAGATCGATCGGTTTTTGCATTTTAAATTGTGGGTCAGCCCAGTCAAAACAAAATGCGCGCAAGTCAAAAAAAAAATTGCGCAAGTCAAAAAAAAAATCTACGCAAGTCAAAAAAAATGTGCGCAAGTCAAAAAAAAATCTGTGCAAGTCAAAAAAAATTGCGCAAGTCAAAAAAAAATACATTGGGGCTGATTTATTATTTTCAAATGCTCGACCTAGATCATTTCGAATGGTGGATCCCGGAAAGAGTATAGGCCCTTTGCTTGGGATCAGTCCGATCTCGGGGAGTCGAAAGGCAGGTGGAATACGTTGGTCCTATACTCTAGAGAAAGAATCCACTGTTCCAGGAAAGTCCTGAGACTGTCAAAATTAAGCAGGTGCTTATCCGGTCATTTTGTAGGGAAAATAATAATTAATAAAATATACTAATAAAGGCACGCTGTACTCCAAACCCAGAAAGCCTTCAACCAGCCTTCTGATACCAAGCCCATTTTCCTCGAAACTGGCCCGAATTTGGAAAAGCGAGAGCGATCTTGGCCGATTGATACGAGGAATCAAGTGCGAGAAATCGAATAGAGGGTATCGTAAGCAGTCGGATAAAGGCGGCTTGATTCGGAGGGTACAGATCCGCAAGTATGGCAGCAAAAAGTGAACAATCCGCTATGGGTACAGATCTGAGGGCTCCGGGTATGCTCGACTCAGCCAATGCGGCGGTGGCTAGACCAAAATTTGGGTGCACAGGCTGATCGTATAATGAGCCAAATGGCTAATCTGGTACAAAGCTTGAAATCCAGTGGCGAGGTAATCTCTTCCCCTGCAGTCCCACAAGAAGCATCAACCTCACATATGCCTCCAAACCCAAACCCTCAGCCAAACACTAACCCACCAAACAATGTCATCACTCGAAATCCTAACCCTCAACCAACTCCCTACTACCCAAATGTCAAACCTCACCCATCCTACGCTCAATATCCTATCCCAAACACCAATATTCCCCAGGGTCCAAATGACCTCCCTTTTCCTATAATCAACCCACTCCAAAACAGCCCACATATGGATCCCCGAAGCTATAACCCGTCAAGCCAAGTTACTACCTATTTACCTTTTAATGACCACGCCGCCAAATCGAAACCGCAAAAACCCACCAACCCAAAATCTCTATCCTGAATCCCTATCGCCCAAAATCTCTATCCCGCCAAAACCCATATCCAACCCAAAATCCCTATCTTGCCCAAAATCTCTATCCAGCCCAAAACTCATATCCAGCTCAAAATCCTTACCCAACTCAAAATCCCTATCCAACCCAAAATCCACCAGCTTACATTGCTCAAAACCCATATCCGGCTCAAAACCCATATCTAGCCCAGGATACTTATCCGACCCAAAATCCATATCCAACCCAAAACCCACCAGCATACACTGTCCAAAACCTTTATCCTGCCCGAAATCTTTACCCAGCACCACAGCCAGAAATTAACCCAGCCTTCCCTAATCCTGCCAGCATATGCCTGAAACCAACTCCCCCAGCCACCAAAATGGAAGCTGACATGGAAAACATGAAAACAATGATGCTCAAACTTCTCAACAAAGGGGAATTTTCTACGCGGGCACTGGCATTACAACCTTCAGCAATACTGCCTTTAAAATTAAAAATGCCCGACATAGAAAAGTTTGATGGGACTGGATGCCTTATATACCATCTAAAATCCTATTCCTCTGGTATGCAGTCAATGGGAGCTAGCTTTGAAGCTATGGCTTCCAATTTCAACCTCACTCTGGTAGGGGCTGCCAAGCAATGGTTGATGTTGTCAGACAGTAGCACCATGAATACCTGGGACCGGATAGCCGAAGAATTCCTTGAAAGGTACAAAGACAACACCGACCCTGAAAATAAAAGAGACCTCGAGTCATGCACCCAAAAGGAAAAAGAAAAATGTGCTGAGTTTGCAATCAGGTGGAAAAGAAAGTTGGCCCAGACTTTTGACAGACCTAATCCAGCTGAGTCATGCCGGATGTTCATCAAAAACCTCTAGCCCATATACCTAGAACACATGCGGTATCTCCCTTACAGCAGCTTTAAAGAAGTAGTGGAGATAGGGGTTCGTATTGATGAAGATATACGGACGAGGAAATTACAAGTTAATACGTCTCCTAGCTCTTTCCGTTACTCTAAAGGGAAGACAGCCGCAGCCACACCCTCACCAACCGTCAATATGGTAAGAAATACATCAGCCACTTTGCCTACCCAAAATTATGGCACCGTTCCATGGTCTTATGGAGCAGACAGGTCTGTCAACACAGTCAGAGGGAATCATGGCCCAAACAGAAATTTCAGAAATCAAAATCGGCATTATGATGAACTGCCAGCCTCTCAGTCAGTGATCCTGCAGGGGCTACTGGCTCAGGGAGTGTTAAAGCCTTTGGAAAACTATAGGCCACCAAACCCCCTACCTGACACATGGAATCATGCTCAGTATTGTGAATACCATCGCTGCAGTGGTCACCTCACCGACAGATGCTACACGCTAAAAAATGCTATCCAGGATTTGATAGATGATAAGGTGATTGAAAAACCTCCTCCCAGACCAAATATAGTCAATAACCCTCTACCTCAAATCAACATGATTGAGGTTGATGAAAACTTCCTGGGTATGATAGGCAGAGGTACTGATTACGAGAAGCTCCCTGCTGAGTTTGAGTCTATTTCTAATAAGCCTCTGCAGAACTAGTATACTACGACCGGCCCGCTTTTAACGCCCGCAGATCTGGTGGACCACTTCGGATATATTATCTCTAATTCATTCCCTAGCTTTACGGATTGGTCATCTACCGATCCGCTCCCTAAAATTGAGGATCTCAAACCCCTGGTCCTCAATAATGTAATAAGCCCCGTGCAGTTTGCTATTAATGATAATCTGAATGTCTTTGCTTATTTCTTAGTTGCACCTACATTAAAAGACACATTAAATATTCATAATAATGAGTCATTTGATGAAATGGACCCAAAAGATAAAAAATATTTGCTTGAGCTTGTAAAGTCAGTAGAGCACCAGGAACAACATCATTCATCAACAGAAAATGAAAAGTTACTCACTATCAATCTGGGGCTGAACAAGGAAATCAAAAGAAGTCAAAATCGGCAACTCCCTGCAAGGTTCTGAAAATTAAGGATAGTGCTCATGGATCTCCTCAAAAAGTTCGTGGACATGTTTACCTGGTCCTATGAAGATATGTCGGGGGTAGACCCAGCCATAGTCAAACACCGAATCCCCACATGTTCGGATGCTCAGCCAATCAGACAAAAGCTCCGCAGCATCAAGCCAGAATGGTCACTACAAGTTCTAAAAGAAAGCATGAAACAGTCGCACGTCAACTTCATTCGGGTAAAAAAAAAAAAAGAAAAAAAAGAGAAAGGAAAAAGTAGTAGTAAAAAAAAAGACTTAAAAAAAATACCTGATCAGGCTGTCCAATATAGTGACCGTTCCAAAGCCCAACAGGAAGGTTCGGATCTGCGTAAATCTTCGCAACCTCAGCAAGGCGTCGCTCAAAGATGACCTCTTTCTACCCAATGTTGATATTGTGGTAGACGTCGTTGCTACTCACAAAATCATATCCTTCATCGACGGCATCTTTGGGTTATAGTCAAATCAAAGGCGGCAGGAGACCCAAGAAAAAAACCCCATTCACCACCCCTTTGGGGGACCTACTGCTATCATGTCATGCCGTCTGGGCTAAAAAAATGCTGGGGCTACTTATCAAGGGGCTGCTACCACTCTCTTCCACGATGTGCCGTATATTGTCCAAGAGATCCGGCCAGGAGATGTTGTACTCCTCATAAGCCAGGAAAGAAAAGACCTTGTTCAGCCCTCCGATCTTAATGAGCTCAAAAGGTATTATGCTCGAAACACCGTATCTGGCAAGTGCTTACCTCTCCAGCTCGCTAGGCTAAAAAACCGAAAGGGTGGCCTAGGCAAAAATTAGAGCAAATAAAAAAAAACAAAAACAAAAAGGAAAAATAAGGGCTCGCTAGGTTGAAAACCCGAAAGGGCGACCTAGGCAAAAGTTAGAGCATAAAAAAACGTGGAAAATCAGGAGAAAAAGGGGAGGGAAGACACTCTTTGAATCCTCAGCATTCTATCTCCAATCTTCAGTATGCAACAAGCTCGCATGACAAAAGAAAGAGAAAAACCACGACAGAAGCTCACATTAAAACACTAAAATATAATATTACAGGTCCCAAAGTGCAACTTAGGAATTTTTATTAAGACATTTACATTATGCATTATGCCTGCACATATATACTTTTGCCTATACCCCCACTTGTTCCCCCCCAAATCTCCCTTCGTTTGCAGCTTCAGCCTCGAAATGATCCATTAGTACCTGCGATGTCTGCCCGGCCGGGCTCATATACTTCTTCTGCAAGGCACAGAAAAGGCTCAGTCTCATCAGAACAAGAAGCACCAGAAGTGTCCCTATCCTATTCATTATCCACACTGCCGTCCTGAAACAGCCAAATGGCTGGGATTCCGACTATTCGTTGCTGCCCTGGGTGATTGCGAAGAAAAATGCAGGGGCTATGAGAATAGCCTTATGCCAAGTGTAGCCATGCAACAACTATATGGCCGATAACACAAGGAGGTGACTGCCTTTTCCTCTCCCCGCATATTAAAAAAAAAAAACAAACAAACAAAAAAAAAGAAAGAGAAAAGCCCGCTCAAGCCCGAAGGTACACTCATTTGAATTTCATTTCTGAGATACAGCGTGCCACTACCCTTAGATATCGGTATAGCTTTATTTTCTGCATGTATTTTGAGTATGCATTTTATTTTCTCATATCATGTAAAATTATACTGCATTACATAACCCATGTATGTACAGATTTTAGATACAAATGACATAAACAAAAAAAAAAAAACAAAAACAAAAAAAAAAAAAAAAAAAGAAAGAAGAAGAAATGAAGGAAATAGAGAAAATTCACTCCGTCGGCAATGGAAGAAAAAGAAAGCTGAAAAGAGAAAGAATGAAGGCATCTGCCTTCATTCCCGTAGATGAAGAAAGAAGGGAAAGTGGAATTTTCACTTTTCCCCCTCCAAGCAACTCAGAATCAACACCTAAGTCCTCAAAATTTCAGAGTTGCAAAGCGGCCCCTAAGACTTAACAGAAAGTTAACAAAAGCAGTTTTGTTAACCACAGTCGATGGCCTTTCATCCAAAAAGCAAGAAAAGCTCATATCTCCAGCCAGTCAGCCGCCAGACAAGCAAAAGAGTCAGAAAATTCAGCGGCAAAAGGTAAGCCCCTTTTCCTAAAAAAAATAAAAGAAAAATGCAAAAATAAAAGAAAAGAAAAATCAATCAAAGAAAAGAAAAGAAGAAAAGAGAGTCAGAGAAAAATAAAGTCATGAAAAAAAATGCAAGAAAAAAAAACAAGAAAAAAAGAGGGAAATCCCCAGCATGAAAAGTCAGAACGGCGAAAATAGCCAAATCAGCTGAGCCAACAGCAGCAGTCAAAAGCATGAGAAGGTAAGAAAGGTAAGATTTCTTATTTTGCTTTCAGAAATAAAAGGAAAATATTTTTCAAAAGATTTTGTTAAAAAAAAAGAAAAAAAAAGAGCAATATTCAAAAAAAAAAAAAAAAGAGGAAGAAGAAAAAAAAAATCTCTCTGTCGTATCCAACGATGGATTTTGATCGGTTGGATACAGTTTTCGAAATTTTGAAGAAAATTCCCTTTGTCGTATTCGACGACAGTTTATCGGTCGAATACAGTTTTCGGAAATTTGAAGTTTTCTTATTATGTTTGGAAATAGGAGATATGGCCAGCCAGACATGATTTTGAAAATGCCTCTTAACGTATTTCATCGACAGGTATTTTCCAGGTGAAATATGGTTTTCGAAAAACACAAAAATCTTCATACCGTATTTGGCAACGGTTTCGGACCGGAAGAATACGGCTTTTCAAAAAACATGAAAATCTTTTCTTCATTTGTGTTCTCGGACGGGTTTGAACCAAAAAAGAGCACAACATCCTCATTGGTTGTTTGTTTCAGCTTAGGCCGAACTACGTTTGGTCTGATTCCTTTTATTAAGGGATATGTAGGCAGCCTACATTAGTAGGTCCGACCATCAGAGCATTTAATTTGCATCTCTGCTTAAAAACTGCGATAACCTGTTATAACTGACTAAAACTGTCTAGGATATGGAGGTTTGATAAATTGTTGCATTATAACTACTACCTGCTGCATCTTTCTCCCTTGTTTTGTAATTGAACGAAATTGGAGAGTCTATTCTTATCAACGATGTTCGTCTACTAAGTAAGCTGCGGGTTACCCGTAGACTCCATCGTTGAGGGGCTCTGTAGACACCCCAATTTCGTACCCCTGGTATTTGACATGACATAAAATATCAAGACCTATTAAAACATTAACAAATATCAAGTTACAGGGTCAAAAGTGCAAAAGGACAAAGCAGGATGCGCAAAAGGACGAACTGCAGGGACTAAAGTGCTCAAAAATGCCAAAGTTTGGAAATGGGCATGGCAACCCATGAATTTGGGCTTGGCGCCCAAATTGGAGGGTTAGGCGCCCAAATTCCATTTCTCTGCCCACTGTTCATCAAACAGTTGCCGCAAAATGCAACTCACTCAGCACAGTGTACACTCAAACGATGCGCAGAGAAGGAAATTTAATTCCTTCGGTGTCCCTGTTTTCTCCTATAAATACAGAGGCTCGGCTCCTCATTTCAGAACAGAAAATTTGCGTAAAGCTTCTCCGCGTTCTCGTTACGCTGGAGAAATAGGGAGTGGTGTGAGATAGTAAGTGATCACCTCAAAAAGCCTCGAAACCCTGCCAAACCTCCGCCAAACACAAAACCAACCGGTAGAAGTGAACCTTAGCCCCCCAGCTAGGTATCCACCATTTTTCCCCGGTCCAAAAATCGTGGAAAGAGCAGTTGCTCTGCCCGATTTAAAAGGCCAAATCAGCCAGAAATAAGCCGTTATTCTGCCCGATTTCAGCCTACCTCAAGCCAACAAACAACCAAAAACAAACAGTTACCCTGCCCAAAACCATAGGCCGAAAGTAACTTTGAGAAGCAGTCACGCTGCCCAAACTCACACAACACACAACACACAACAACAACAACAAAAAAAATACTCTCTCTCTCCGAGGGACAGAGCGAGCACACCGTAGGCTGTCTGTAAGTTTTATTTTAAAGTCTTCCATTTTGTAAAAGTATTATTTCCAATCCGGCCCAATGTAGATATATAAGCAGTTGTGCTGCCCGGATTTAGTTAGGAAATAGTACTAAATGTAGCCGTTATTATGGCCAAATATTTTCAGATGTATTTGTAAGTATTTGCTTTATGTATTCATTAAAGTCTTTATTTGTAAGAGTATTATTTCCAATCCGGTCCAATGTAAATATATAAGCAGTTATGCTGCCCGGATTTAGTTAGGAAATAATACTAAATGTAGCCGTTACTATGGAAAAATGTTTTCAAGTATATTTGTGATTGTTTGTAAAATAGACTGTTGCAAGTCCGTAAATAATATAGATGTAATGGATGTATTTGTAGGCAGTTAATGCTTTATTTATTTGTTAAATTAATATAACAACAAACATACTTTAGCCGAAAACTGTTTTGAGACTGAAAGGGCAAGTTGGGTGCCTAGCACCTTCCCAACTCGTAACTTAGCCTCCGAACCCGTTTTCATCATCTTTGGTTTTCCTTTTTGGTTTTGCTTTATTTATTCCTTAAAATAAAGATGACGACTCTAAAACATTTTGGATCCAGTGGGGCCTCGCAACATCTTTCTTTGCACTTTCACGTTCTCCCCTAAAAAAATGAGAATGGGAATGGAAAGGTGATGCTTTCCTATGTCCTGGTATCCCCTAAACAAGGGATAACTTGACGTAGAAAACCCAAAGCACCCATAATGATCCGAGATAGGCCATAAGGCTATTTTCATAAAATCCATAGTGGGGGCGCTGCAACATTCCTTCCTTGCACTTTCACGTTTTCCCCTAAAAAAGGGAAAATGAGAATAGAAGGGTGATGCATTCCCATATCCTGGTATCCCCTAAAAAGGTATAACTTGATGCGGGAAACCCAAAACTCCGATATTGGATCAAAATCCACTAAAGGCAACCGAGGCACATTCCAACGCGCTATTCCGACAGCACTCCTCCCGCACTTTTGATTTTGTCCTCCCCTAGACAAGGGAGGGTGGAACGAGAGCAGTGGATGTCACCGCATCCGCACGTACGCGCACCCCTATCCAAGGGCGCGCGGGGCGCGGGAGCACCCATTCCCGGGAACCCACACCAACATGTAACTTTGTAAACTGACAGCAAGCTAGGTTGGTAAAAACAACCTAGCACAAAATAGTTTTAAACAGTAGTTTGACAAAAATAAATAGAATCACACAGAAAATAGATGAATCACATAGAATCAGATTCATCCTCTTCAGTTTCAGCATCATCATCTTTGTCCTCATCAATGTCTTCAGATTCAGCCTCAGCAGCAGCCCTGGCACTAGCCCTTGTCTTTTCTCCCCCTATATGACCTGAACTGGTAGAAGGAGCATGGTGGATGGTAAGCCAGGCTGTGAGTTGTGATTTCAGATTCTGTAGGTATGCAATCTGGGTTTTGACTTGGACAAACTAATTTTTGATAAAGGAAACAACTATAGGAGCAATTTTTCCAGATGACATAGCAGGAAATTCAAAGGAGCCTGATGTAGCTTGTGATGCAGCTACATTGCTAGCTGCATTGGTCACAATAGTAGCAGCTTCTGGAATTGCTAAGAGCACTTCTTGAAGAGGAGCATATTCAGAGTATGGGGTGAATGGGTAAACAAAAGGAAGGTTTCTAATCCTATCACCCTTCAACTGTTTTAAAGAAATGTGAAGAGGGTATAGGACAGGGTGAATATTTCATTTCTCATAGGTTTAATTCCCTGGGCATTTAATAAGATGTATATGAGGGAAGGAAAAGGAAGGGCTCTCTTGTCACCTTCTGTTTCAGCCAATGAGACAACTTTTCTGAATACCAAGTCCCAAAAATTAAAAGTTAGGCTTAAACCTATTTGGAACATTAATTTGGCATGCTATTCAGTCACAAAGTTGGCATTAGAAGTAGGTGCCCTGTTTGGACAACATATTTTATGCATAACAGCATAAAATGAGGTCAATTTGGCAGTACTGACCTTAGACTTCTTTCCTGGCCAATCTTTGATTAGTCCACCACTCAACTCTTTCACACATATGTTTAAATCAGACATAAAACCTGTCACAACTACATTTGGTGTCCCACAGTGCCTATTAATCCGAGAAGGAGAAAAATCTACCAGTTTGTTTCTAACAAAAACTTTCTCAAATGAAGGATTAGCTATAGATGTTATTCTCTTCTCTAAATTGACATAGAACTCCATTACTATCTTTTTAACATAGGGGGCATCATATGTGAGAGTTGGTAAGACGTTTATATCATTAAAGAATTGAACAAGGTTCTGGGCAGTAAGGTCTTCCATAGGGATAATTCTTTCCTCAACTACTCTTCTTCCTAATTTGTATCTAAGAGAGGCTGTAGAAGTAAGGAAGAGGGATGAAAAAGGGTTACCTACTTTCAGTTCAGTGGACGCACCACTGGATGCAGCTTCACCAGCAGCTGTATTGGGCAAAGGGATAGTCCTGCTTCTGAAAAAATCTTGCAGGAGCTTCTCACTTTCTTCTGAGGCATCTTTTTCCTCAAAATTTTTGTCTGGTGGTAGGAATAGGGCTTGGCCTTGGAGAGGGAGACCTTGTAGCATTCTTCAAATTGACCATGAATTCATCTAGAGTTCTCTGCTCATCATAGAATTCAATATCAGTTTCTTCAGAAGGAACAGATAGAGATGCCTTATCTTGAGTTTCACTGGAAAAGACATTCTAGAACATAGCCTTTGGTGAGGGAATTGGGTAGTCCTCTTCTTCAGCAACTTCGCAAGAAACATCCAAGGGTGATGATACAATAGGATGGCTTTCAACTTGAAGGGAAGAGACATGAGGAGCCACCACAAACTAGGAACCAGAGGGTTCAAAATCCTCATCATCAGAATCTGTCAAGGTCTGAACTTCTTCTGTAAATTTCCCTGGAGTGACTTTGAGCTTCTTTGCCTTGTTAACATCAGTAGGAGTACTGTTCTCATAATTAGTGGGAATACCTCTCAGCCTCTTTGATTTTCGGAGATTAGGGTTTCCAATTTTGGGAAAATTGGTCAAATCTCCATGATTATCAACATCTATGACATTGTATTTGTCACCTGGAAGGATAGTGGACAGAGGTTCAAGAAGGGGTTCAGCAACAACAATGTCAGTGGTAATGGAGGGTTCAGCTATAGAGATTTCATCCAATGAAGCTTTGGCTAAAGATGCATTGAGTGCTTCATCGGGCAAGGTGGTTGCGTGTTTGGAGTTTGAGGGGTTGGAAGGGTTAGAAGCCATAGAAAAATTTAGGGTTTGTAGATGAATAGAAGGAGGCATGGGATCTTCAGAAATTTGGGGGAAAATTTCTTGAGGGATAATGCGTGAGAGAGAGAGAGAGAGAGAGAGAGAGAGAGAGAGAGAGATTATAACCCCTTCAATCTGAATATAAAACCACTTCAACAGCTACAATAAAGGGGTTAGCCGTTGGGAGATAATACACTGGAATGTGAAGAGATTAATTAAGTTGAATTTGATTTTTTTTAAAAAAATTTGTTTTTGACTAAATCCAACACTCAAGCCCGTATCACATTCAATTAGGGCATGAAAATAGATGCAGTTAGGCATGGAACATACTGATTATGGGAGGAAATTATTTCTTTTTCAAAATTCATTTTGGACATCTCAAATAATTTCAAGATTTTTGAACACACAATAAGGTTTTTTCCCAAAATTTGATCAAGCACAAATAGTTCATTAGCAGCCTTTGTCAAAATTCAATATCTCTAACATCCCACAAAGATTATACAACCACTCAATATTTTTCAACATGGAAATCTTTGGTAATCAATTTTCATAGTTGATTTTAGGACAAAATTTCAATAGGCTAACATCATAATTGACAATGTATGTCCTAAAATTATGTCTAGCTAATGATGAAAAACAGATCAGGCAGCCTCTAATATAACACAGTCACACACATGTGAAAAAATGTCTAGATCAATTTGATGTATTTTCAGATGAAGCTGCATTGGGAGATGCATTCACAAAAATTGTGATTTTATGTTTACTTTTTCATCTTTTGTTTATCTCAACCATACTCATCTCCCACAAATTCCATAGATACTTTATTTACCTAGGAGTATAACTCTACTTTACTTCAAGCATATATACAACTTGCCACTTGGAACCTTTCACACTATTTACCAAGGGAAACCATATTGCTTATCATCAACCCATGAAATCCAAAGATTCATAGTCCCAAAAGAGAATGACCAAGGTTGGTATTAGTATGTTTTCCTAAATAAAAAACATCCACCAGATGTACTTCTCATGTCATCTACACTACCTTTCGAATCAGCATCACTAATATCAATAAGGTTGGTATTAGTATGTTTTGTGTACCACAAACCCATAGTAGAAGTGTCACCAACATACCTAATTATACATTTTACAGCTTTCAAATGAGAGACCTTTGGGTTTGCTTGGTATCTAGCACACAAACACACACTATACAGGAGGTCTGGACGTGTGGTAGTCAAATATAATAGGCTTCCTATCATGCTTCTATATAATTTATAGTCAACACTCTCAGAATTCTCATCTTTTCTCCTTTTGTTGGATGTACCCATAGGGGTTTTCTTTTTCTTACCATTCTCAAGACTGAATTTCTTCACCAAGTTAATAGCATACTTGGCTTGAGAGATGAACATCCCTTCATGCATTTGTTTTACTTGAATCCCAAGAAAAAAGGTTAACTCTCCTACCATACTCATTTCAAACGAAGATGTCATGCAATGCACAAATTCTTTTTCTAAGGACTTAGAAGCGGACCCAAACACAATGTCATCAACATAGATTTATACAATCAAAATGTGTTTGTCTTTTCTTTAAATAAAGAGTGTTTTGTCCACTTCACCCCTTTTAAATCCACTTTTCACAAGATGGTTTGTAAGTCTCCCATACCAAGATCTAGGAGCTTGGTTGAGACCATACAAGACCTTTTTCAATTTAAAAACATGGTTTGGTTTATGGGGGTCCTCAAAAACATTTGGTTGTTCTACAAAAACTTCTTCTTCTAAGATACCCTTTAAAAATGCACTCTTCACATCCATTTGTTAAAGAGTAATATCAAGAAAGCATGCAATGGCAAGAAGAAGACGTTTGGACTCAATGCGGGCAACAGGTGCAAAAGTTTCATCAAAATCCACCCCTCAACCTTTGTGTACCCTTGATGCCATAAATCTGTGACATCCATGCTAGCACTAAGAGAAGTTTGTACATTGTTGTACATATAACAATTATCTGATGATCTTGTACCTGTCAATAAGAACTTGTTAGTTTGATCAAACACCTCACATGAATTCTTATCAATCCTTACCTGAAGATCATCATCACACAGTTGGCTGATGCCTATGAGATTAGTCTTAAGACCTTCAACATGATAGACATTTGTAAGCATAGGAAGGCCATCTACATTTAAAGTGCCTTTACCAACTATCTTACTATTAGCACCTCTTCCATAGGTCACAAATCCTCCATTAATGTTCTCATAGTCTTTCAAATTCTCAATAGAACCTGTCATATGTCATGAACACCCACTATCAAAATACCATAATCCAGCAATATGAGATTTCAAAGACGTGAAGGTAACATTACATTGTTCTGAATCAGACCACTTTGCACCAAGACATATATCAAATGGTTCACAATACTTAGAGTTAGTATTTCTGTAACTCCCTTTGGGTACCTACACTTTTCTGGAATTTTTTGGCTGATGTTGTTTCGGATGCAGCTACATCCAATGCTGCATCTGGTTATGGACCAGGTGTGCTTGCCCAACCTCCTCAGCATGGTTTGTCTTTTTCAGGTAACAAAAGGGTTGGTTATGACCAAGTTTGTGGCAGTAATGACACACAAACTTTCTTTTTCTAGTTTTTGGTTTTTCAAAGAAATTTCATTTTTGAAATTTTGTGTAAACTGTTTTGGTTCAGAAGATGTACCTTCACCCTCTTTAACAAATGTCTTTGGCATGAATTGAAGTCCAGACTTACCATTATTTCCAAACTTCAACATATCATCAAGTTTGTGTTAACTTGAATTCCATTTTGTCACGGTCTCATTAGCTTTGTTAAGTTATTCTTTAAGATTTTCAAGCTCTACATCCTTCTTGGTAAGCAAACACTCCAGTCAAGTGATGCATTCTTTCTAATCTTCATTCACTTTCTTGAGTGTTTCATTTGTCTTCCCAAGTATTGTAACTTGTAGAGCCCTCTTTTCCCAATCATTGTACAACTCTTTATAAGCTTCCAATAGTCCTGTTTTAGATTCTGCGCCATCTTCAGTGATAGAAGAGTTAAGACAGATAAAGTCATCCCAGCTTCTGTCCGATGTAACTTCCGATGTAGCTGCATTCGGAGAAACATCACCCGAAAAACCTACAAGGTTAGTCTAAAAGTTAAATACAACTGTGAGAGTGATGAGATCACCTGGATCTTCATCATCACTCTCACTCAGAGTAGCAGAAAAAGTTAGACCCTTCTTTCTCAAAGTATTAGCACATTGATTAGCATAATGACCAAATTCTTAACATTCCCTACACTGAATAGAATCAATATTCTTTCCACTGTAAGTAGATTTTTTTCGCAAAAGGGTTGGTAAAAGGTTTTTCAGGTGTTTGAAAAGAGTTTTCTTTGGGAGCAAACTTACTGGGATCAGGTTTAAAGGAGGTTTTAGAGTTTGAAGATGGAGTTCTACTTTGTCCTTTGGCTTTCAAAATGATCTTAAACTTGGTAGTCAAAAGAGCCATAAAATCTTGTCCAAAGTCAGACTCTTCAATTTCTTTATATAATTCAAGCAGATCAGGAGAGACTTCAATAACTGAAGGCAAAACAATGCTTTTCATTGATGGACTAGAGGATGATGCACCTTTGCCTTTTTGCTTAATTTGTTCATTGAGGTTTAATTCAAAGTTTTGGAGAATACCAACAAGTCTGTCAAAACCCATTTTATCAATATCATGAGCCTCGTCAATAGCACAAATTTTAACATTAAATCTTTTAGGCAAAGTGTGCATCATCTTGCTAACAAGACGATCATTGGTGATAGAATTGTAAGACCCCCTCAAACCTTTAAGTGTTTGATTTGCTTGCTTTGCGGACCGAATGGTCATTTCACTCGTGTTTGATTGGATAAGAGAATCTTGATATGTGTAGGTAGGCTATCTAGAAGCCAATACCTTAGTTCTATATGTTCCATATACTTTAACTTGTTAAGGTTACAAGTCGTAACCCGACGTTGTTCGTTACTTGACTCGATTGAGAGTTTACTCGCATTATTCTTCCCTGTGACCTCAGTTATACCCTAGGTCATTCCTCCATTATCTTGAGGTTTAGTTTAGCCTCATAAGGCTTTAGTACACATTTTTATGCTTCATTTTGTTTCCTTTGCCCAACGTGTTCTTCACCTTCAGTCCTGAACCCATTTGGCTTTGTTTTAGACATGAATCATTATTCAGACTTGACCACTGAACATCTTATGAGATGTTCGGCCATGCCAGCCAAACTCCTTTAGAAGAATTCAGCCATCCCAACCGAACAAATGGGTGAAGGTTCGGCCAGCCCAACCGAACAGATGCTTCCCCTGTTACGAGCAGAGTTGCAGCAAACTCAATTTTTGACATGAAATTTCTATTCTACCCTTATTTTACCCTTGCCCCTTCACCCATTTGAGGGAACAATTGTCCTTAAACACCCTTATAACCCTTAACACCCATTCCCTCTCTTCATTTGTGAGCATCTTCAGCCAAGAACGGGAGAAAGAGAATGCGTGAGATTGAGTGTGAGATTAGTGTGTGTTTCGTCAATTCCTGGAGTTTCGACCATCCGTTCGACGATCTGATACCACCATCGTGAAGCCCTCGCCTAGTAGATCAATTTCCATTGGTTTTTTCTCATCTTCCTAGTTGTTTGTGGCTCGATTTAGGTACGTGACTTAAACCCTAGTTTCTATCTCTTAGTCAATTTCGATGTTAAGTTGATAGAGACTCGTTCTTCGTAATTTATCGTGGTTATACATGTCAAAATGATATGTCTTGATGGATATTAATATATGGTAGTTAGGGTTTGAACCCAAATGATTTTATTGGGTATATTAGAGTTGTTATGGGTTAAGATTAATTGTTGTTGGGTTTAGAAACTCAGATAAATTGTGAATCCCGAATTTATGCCTTGACCTAGAAATTGGGAATTTGTAATTCGACCCAAATGGAGTCAATTAATTATAGAAGTTGTTATTTGAGCCTTAGGATAAATTCTTATAACTACTTGTGTTCGCTGAATCTCAATCACAGAATTTTGGGATTTGATCGGGTGAGACCGAATTGGTGTTAAGACAGGTTTGTGGCTTAGGACTCTAATGGAGGTCCTTGAGTGATGTTAAATACGAGATTATCGCTAGTCTTTGGATTGTTTATGTATGGGTCGCAAATGCATGACTCGAATGAAAGACATTTGGATTGGTTCAATTGTGAATTAGAACCATTGATGCTTGTCAGACTTCAAATAAAGTCCCAAGACTTGTAAGAATGTGATCTACGCCTGTATGAAACCTAGGGTATCGTGATTGTTGTTGTTGGAATACCGACTCACTAGAGTCGCCTTGTGAATATTTTGGGGAACCCAACATAATGAATTTGAGAACTATTCTATGAGATGATTTGGATTGGGACTTTCTTTAGTACTCTATACATGGAGTCTACTTGTATAAGTCGCTAGGATAACTAAGTTGTTATCCAAGACTCACTGGTATGGTTGACCTTACGAATTATCATCGCTCTAGTGTTTACCTAAGTCTTGGACTACTATGGACTTTTGGGTTATAGAATGAATTATTATTCAAGGAAGAGATTTATGTTTATAAGTATATGGCTTCTTGATCCTAGACTAACGGAATAGTCTTGGATGGTATATGATGGACTGATGGTTAAGTTATAACTTATCTTGGTTTCATAACTGAATATCGAATACTATGTATATTTGATATTATGACTAAAAGCATGATTTTTACCTTGTCAAGAATTGATTCTTCTACGTGTTTTTATAATATGACTTATGAGCATATTGAATGTTCTTGCCTTCAAGTGTGATCTGTTATGCAGTTATTGATTTGTACTGAACTTGGATTCTGCTATTAAGTGGAATTATGAATTGAAATTAAACTAAGCTTGATTTGACAATAATCTACTCAGGCTTCCCTTGTATACTTGACTTAGTGATTTTTGAACTAGGGTTCCTAAATGGAATAAGAACCTAGTTATGCTTCAAACGAGAACATAGAAAAGAGTCTCAAAACACATTTAGTGTTCAAACTCTATTTGGTTGAAATTATAGAGATGACTCGACGGAGTCGATACTAGTGAGCCATTGAAAAATATCGACTCAACGATCAATCCCTACGACCTTTGAAATTCGTTTAACTAGAATACTAGTTTCGAGATTTTGATTTGGATTGATGTTCATGCTTGCAACATAACTAAAATACTAGTTTGATGTTTTTGATTGGATTCATGTTCCTGATTGATTGTTAGTCGTAGAGTATAATATGCCTACTTTACATGGATGAGATCGGTCTTGTCGAGCTCATCCTTATTTGATTTCTTAAGTGAGTAAACATCTACTTGACTTGGATTAGTTCGCTCTTGTCGAACTCAAACCTCTACATGTTCATGATTGATAAGTAAATCACTACTTTTCCCCCCATTAAGTCCAGCTGGCGTACTTGTCTTGTCTTCCCTGGTTGACGATACATCATCGTTGCGAATCGTGAGATTCGTGATAGTGATGAATTGCCGAACCAGATCCATGCACGCACTCTCCACTCTTGATCACCTTGGAGAAGAGTACCTTGTGTAACTATTAGGGCGCTTGGAATAATACTATCCTTGGTCGATGTATCATTTACGTACATCTGACAACACGTTCCTGTTAACGATTTATATTGCAGGAGCTATGTTGCGGCACCGGTTCTATGTCATATCCTCTTATATGTGGATTTCTTTCTAGTACTAATGTGAAATCAAAGTGCTACCATGAATATGTGAGCTAAATGCTTATATGTACTTGTTCTTGATTGCTTGATATTAGTGATGATTATGTGAACTACTTGATATGTATATATGTAGATATACATACTTCTACTTGATTATTCCATGATTTTCTTCATATGTATATTTGTAGATATGCATACTCTTACATGATAAATTCCATGAATGAATTATTAGGTATATAAATGAGTTTATACAACAATACCTGATGATCATATGAGAGACTTGATATGTGTATATATATAAATATGCATACTTCAATTTAATTATTCTATGGGAGACTTGTGATGTTTTATGTTAAGATATACGTCCGTAATTATATGATGATTCTTGTGACTTGCCTCCTGACGTGCTTGATTGTTTGTGAACAAGGGATTTACCCTTGTTTATCTTGGTAGACTGGTAAAGGAACAGTTTCTATACAGTACAACTCGACTTACTGGGTCTTCATCGTAGGAACATGATTTTATTTCCACTTATGACAATGTTTCATTTATGTTATATTGTTTAGTAGTAGCGTACTGAGTTTTTTGGCTCACTCTGTACCTTGCCTTCTAGTGTGCAGTTATTGGTTGCCGCGTTGAGGCCGAGTAGATCATGACTGTAGCAGATCGCAGCTGATCGATAGATCGAGATTAGATCGTGTGGTTCGTGATTGTAGCAGCCAACTTCCCCCGAGTAGTAGCTTGTGGAGTTCTATTTCTTTAGCATCGTTATTTGTATATGTACCTTGTTATTTGATCGATGTCTTATTTTAATTATTTTCCTTACAAGTGGACAAGACTATTGTAGAATAGTTTTGGGAAGCAAGGGTTGAACCACAGAGACAAGAAGATCACAAATAGCACGATTATCGGTAGCAGATTATTAAACTAAGGGGGGTTTTTATATTGATTTTAATCTAAACTAATTATTATTCTAGGATTAACTAATTTAGTAGCAATCACGGGTTATGAAGATCTTATGGTGGAGGGAAATCTAGGATTAGGGTTTTACTTGTATCTCCTCTATGGCTTATTTTAATAAAGTATCATTCAATTTCTTGGGTTCGTTCACAAAATATAGATATAGCCTGTCGAATTACCGTTCAGTCTCCATCTCCAAATAATTCATCCATTCTATATCCTAAGCACAAGAACATATGATCCTAACTGTCACTTAGGTCATGTATAAACCTGACCCTAACTTATCAGTCTCGTGCATCGATAGGTTCAATTTATCATGGTGGTGAGCCAGTGTACGACATATGCACATTGATCATGCAATTATCCGCAACTCTAGGCCTTTATTATTCATGATTACATTCATTTGTTCAAAGTGAAATAATAGAGAGATTGATAATCACCACAATCAACAAGAATTGAATGAATAAAAATATAATTAAAGCAATAGATTCGATACAAGTTACCTCCCAACTCCTAGATTAATGGATGTTTAGTTCATCCTTGACGATGAACATCACATCGATATGATAGAATACATGGATCGATCTTCAAAACTATAATTACAACAACTAAATTATGTTATACACTCTAAATCCTATGCTAGAACTATCAAAAACTAATTTATGGCCATCCCAGAGCTTTGGCTACCGTCCTCTATTTATACCAAGGAGTTGTAGGGGGTTTAGCAGTTTCAGTCTGACTTGAAAACTCTCGAAAACCGATTCTGACCACCTTGCGGTCGCAAGGTCATTACACCCTTGCGTCCGCAAGGGTCTTCAATAATCTGGGGCTTCATCTTCTGAGTTTCTGCCTATGTGACGACCCGACCCGGACCCCGAGGTGGAATCACAAGTCAAGTCGTCCAAATAGGACAGCAATACATGCAAAGACTCAATTATAGAAAACGACGTGACGCAACATTTCAGATGAAGCGCGACTCGGCACCAAAAGGCCGGAATTTTTCTTAAAAACTTTTTAAACCTGATATAACAATTAATACAATTATACCAAATCATCGGCGACTTTACTACCGGAACCCAACACTACACAGTTCATGCAAATATACTTTGACGGCTATAACATGCCGGAAAACAACATAATTAAATAAGAGCTAAAGTAATGCCCATCGGAAGTTTTAAAACAGATGAACCATAATACAGCTATACAAGGCTCGGCGTACATGCGCCGGCACTCAAAAATAGGATACATGAACTACAAGTATAGACATAAATCCAAATACACAAAGTTCCCAAGCAAAGTCTAAATGACTTGCTAAACCCAACGTCCTTACAAAATAGAACAAAATAAAGACATCTATAAACCACAACCTCGTCGCGTGCGATCACGGACAAGCGAAAATCCTGCTACACCTCAACGAGCGGTACCTGAACGGCTCGGATCTAAAGCAGTAAAAGGGAGGGGGTAAGTCATAAAGACTCTGTGAGTTAACAATTATGCATGTCATGGCATTATGCAACATACATAGCAAGATATCATCTTTAATATCAAGTCACTCAAAGTATTCATTTAATAAACACTTAAATCACATATCCATGGTAGCACGTTGTTTCACATAAGTGCTAAAAAGTAAATCACATATAAGGAGGATATGTTATGGAACCGGTGCCGCTACGTAGCTCCTGCAATACACAGCGTTAACATTCGTGCCAATGATACATGTGATGAGTGTATCAAAGTACCGAGCTCTCTACTCGGGTACCGAGCTCTCTACTCGGTTACCAAGCTCTCTACTTGGTAATTAGACTTGCCGATGTGCTCTCTTGGTTACAGCAAAGGGCTACTTCCCCATGGCCAACAAAGGAGGCGTGTGTGATAAAAACCCGGTATAACAACCCATCACTATCACGAGTCCCATAACTCGTGACGGCGATGCATTGTCACACCAACGACTCAACCAAATATGCCAGCTGCACTCATGCAATGCCAAGTAGATGTTTACTCATCATGTAATCTCAAATAAGGAATAAGTTCGACAAGAGCGAACTTATTCAACAAGTAGTTGTTTACTCATTTAAGGAATCACACAAGAATTCGACAAGAGCGAATTCAACATGTCAAATAGATACATCATTCTACAACATGCTCTCAATCATGCATTTACTTCACACGATCACATAAACCGCATAAGAACTCAATCGAGTCTTAAAAGCACACAAACCTCAAGGCATACTCATCAATCCATCTCAAAGTATCGTAAGCTAATTCATTAGTCTAACGAACTACATTCGTAGTAAGGATTGATTTTGGAGTCGGTATTGTCCATAACTCCCTAATTTCAACTCCCGTGAGTTTTACTAAAATTCAACCAAGAAGAGTATTGATACTATATGTATCACATTGCCCTTTTCTAAGTTCTCCGATCATTTAGAACTTGATAACTAAGCCGTTCATGTTCTTAAACTAGCCTTAAACACAATCTCGAGTTTCAAACCCTAGTTTCGGCGATTTTGTTAAACCTTGAATTGAACCGAATTCTTTCACAAGAGTTATTCCCAAGCTTAATACAAACAACATTCATGCTTTAATAAATGTCAAAATCATAACTTCATAGAGATTTCATAAAATCATACTCACATTTTATATGTTGAATTGGAAGTTTTGTCTTCACAAAAGGTGTTCATAATCAACCCTAGAACAACTATAATGAAGGGGTCATGTTATATTATTGAACATGAAAATTCTGGGAATTGTCACTCACCTTAGTCCTATGATTAATGGATGAAAGGTTGATTAAAGAGAGGATTGTAGTAGAGAAGATCGAGGGCTTCGATTTTCCGGTCTCGGTTCGTCGATCGGACCACCGGATCTCCGGGAAATGGTCTCTCAAGTTTGTGTGACCTCCATGGATGAAATTGAGCTCAAGGCTCTGAAGTTCAGCTTGTTTCTTGATCAATAATGGATGAAGAGGCTGAACTTTGGCTTATATACTTGCCTAGAAGGTCCTAATCCATGTGAGGGGTGTTATATGGCTTCTCATTGGCCAAGGCATGTGAGCCATTGATAAGGAAATGATCAAAGGCTCAAAAGGGTGGTAAACAAGTCAACAAAGAGGGCTTTGAGTGACCAAGGACGTCCAAGGGCCAAGGGGTTAAGGGTCATTAGCCAAAACCACAAAAAAAAATCTCTCAAAGCTGAAAACTGTCCAATTTCCAGATTATTGTTACTGGACAGTCGATCTTGTAAAATCGACCATAAATAGCTCACACTTCCAAATGATATGATTATTGATTATTATGAAACTAGACTCTTTAAAATATACTTTAGCCTTTTAAATTACTCAATTTGGACTTATATTCATCAAAATATGGCTACTACAAGTTCAAGTACAGAAGCTGATTTCCTGAAAACAGAATTCTGGCACAGCCGTAAGTCAAGACCTAAATGAGGTACTTATACACCTTGTAAAAATACCATATTTTACAGGGAGTATCCTAACATATGTAGGTAAAACATACTAAATATTTAGAAAATTCTCTTTAGTAGATTGGTACCAGAATTTTCCCGAAGTTTACCCAAAAACCGGACTGAATCTGAGAAGTAATAAGTTGGTCATCTTATTTCCAAATGCAACAAGTCTATGAATGAAATGAAGTCTCTAACATGTCAAGACCTATTATAAACATGTTATAATGATGACAAACAGAAATGGGGTTTGGGTTCTCACAGCCTACCTTGCGGAGGCAAGGTAAGAGATACCTTGTGGCCGCAAGGTCTCTAGCCTTCTCCTCTGCCATTTCTTCTTCAATTTACACTTTTCCCCCTTCATGGAGTTTTTCACCAAAAAGCCTTATAATTTGTATAATTTCACCTAAAACCCTGAAACTCATAAAATAACTGAAAAACACATATCAGTAGCCAAAAGCCTCGTGGAATCGCTAAATTTAAGTCATAAAAGTACATGAAATTGACGTAAAAAATAAATCGATCAAATACCTCCAAACTTAAACTTTGCTCGTCCACGAGTGAACAATACTTATAAATACAAAAGTAATTAAATAACGGAAATCTTTTTGGAGGGTGACACTATTTACACTCCTCTAGAAACCCACAAACTCAAGGAGACTCTTACGAGTGACTCGACTATGCAGATAAATACAAAATTTATAAATACAAAAACAGATAAAACTATACTAAAAATGAAACAAAAATCATTTTGGATTCAACCTCAAGTCATAATAGCATGGCATACCAAAGTAGTCTCTGTCAGATGCTCACCACATATGTGCAAACTAATCACATAAAACCAACTGGCTTATACTCAAAATTGCTACTAGTCTTAATTTCTCCGTGTGTGTGTGATCACCAGTCTTAGAGAATATCTTAACTAAAACAGTTTTATTAAGCTAATCACCACATTCATATGAAAATCAGAGTTTAATTAAATCCAATGCATCATAAAGTATGAGATCTACCATCCAAACCCGGTCTTATTACAGAAAGAGAGATCTCCAAGGATTTTAAAAACTTATACATCCATCCCATGTACTTCTATGTATGACATATAATGCTCTCCTATCCCAATTACTTGCAATAGCTAAGATTATGCTAACACAGTGAGCTTTGCAGATAATGTGATTATGAAGTTTTAGATCAATTTTACATGCATTACTTATCAAAGAAAACAAACACAAGCATTGGAAAGAAGATCATTAGGTCTTTAATAGCTTGTAATGTAAGGCCATGGTGTTGGGGGCTTTGATGGAAAGGGATTAGGATTCAAAGTGAGAGAGCAAGACTACCCTTTTACACCTAATACTTCCAAGCAAAAGGAAGTTTTCCCAATTAGGCTAGGACCTGCAAAGACTACAAGTGGGGGGTGTTTCCTTTTTCTTTTCCTTTCTTTTTCTAATTTCCCCACCCCCCCCCCCAAACTTGTTTTGTACAATATATCAAGCTAAAAATATCTACACATTTTTCTCAGTAGAATTTTTCTAACATATTTTCTTTTGAAAGTTATGCTTTCATTTGAATCTTCTTGCACTCTTCTTTTCTCGTTTCATTTTTCTTTGATCTATTTATATATATATATATATATATATATATATATATATATATATATATATATATATTATTTATTTTTTTCGACAACGGAATGAAGAAGTCTTCAGAAAACTTGCCTGACTGAAAAATGGTCCCATAAAATTAATTCCCCGCCCACATCCTACTCTCTCAAAGGGTAGGCTAAAAGTGTATAAGCTTTTAGGGTTAGGTTAATGTGGGTAATAGAAACAATGTCGAATGGGGGTTTAATGTGTCCTTAGCACACTCCATTCTTTTTAAATTAGGCTCAAAAGGGGATTTTAGGGATATTTTTAGTAAAGGTCAAGGAATATTTAGGCTCTAACGATCCAAAGATGGCCTAAATTATTTCTTAATGCCAAATGCTCATGCAGTTTTTAAAGCAAGTAAGACACATAAAATATCATATCAATTGTGGGAATTGTGGGGTTGAATGTTTAGCATCATTGGATCTTACATAAGTATTCGCTAAGACAGATGGTAGGGACAATTGAGACTAACATGCAGACATGGTTCGAAAGTGTTCTTGAGATATATTAGTGAGAAAAATCAAAGAGAACTAACTTATCATGCAATTGACCCTAAGTTACAATTCAATGCAACCATCATGTTCGGACGGCTATTCATCATATTCTTGTGCATATTTTGTTGAAATGAAATGGGTGCTATAAACTTTATAAAACTATTCTAATCAATCGATAATTATGACTGGTGTAGGTGCAAGAAAAATTTGGAGAAAAACAAGAATTTTGCAAAATCAAGTAAATTCAAGAAGGAGTTATGGAAAAGTTATGTGGTTCATTGCATTAACTCCTCATCGACTAGTACTACCACACAAAGACCTGAAGACGAAAATTTTGAAATAAAATATTTTTTCTTTTTTTCTTAAGAAAGAAAATTGGAGATGATGATGACACAATTGATGATGGGTCCCCATAATGGGAACCCACGATAATCCAAAATTATAGTATTCTGGTCAAGGCAACATCTCCGAAAATAAGAAAAATTTAAAAGTAAGAAAGACGGGTGAGGAGAAGACACGATAGAGGGAAAAGAAATTTTTCCCTACCCTAAAAATGTAGCCCAACTCCACTCCTCCTTAGGCTAGGACCTGCTAAGACTCTGGGCTTAGAATTCTCCCCCCAAACTTAATTTCTATTTTGTCCCCAAAATTGAGGAACATATGAAAGGATTGATGAGGAAGGGCAAATATCAAAAGGACATAGCAGGCCCACCTAACGAAAGAGAAAGAAACTTGGGTCTCGACTCACGGCGAGTCGGGAGGAAATAAAGAACGAGGACGAAACTCGGGGATTGTGCCAGGTGGCATCCTATAATATGTGGAGACATTTTGCCCCACCTGGTTGACCCAGCCAAAGAAATCAGTATGGTTGGCACGCATTTGTGTCAACTGCTGATTTGCCATATCAACTTCAAGGGCAATCTCATCCACCCTGTTGGAGATAGCCTCCAACGGATTCTCATCCTCCTCGGGCTCCTCCTCGTGAGGAACCCTCTCTCGCGGCTGGTGAGCGTGCTCAAACAATAATGCCCTAGTAATGGCGGGCACCTTCCTAATCCTCTCCACATCTGGAGCCCACCTGACTGCAGCCTCATCACACAGTCTGGTAATCAAATGCGGGAACACGAATCCCACATTTTTCTTACCTCTAATCAAGGTCTGAATTTGGCCGTTGATCAGGCGGCCAACATCGACAGACCCACCAGTCAAGATGGTGAAGATCAAAACTGCCTTAGCCCAAGTCACCGTGTGGTGACTGGAAGGCATGAATCGGGTGCTAATAAATTTAAACACGGTCCTAGCCGTGTTCGTCAGAAAGGACTCCTCCATAGTACGGGGACCAAATGGTGGTTTTCGGTTCTGGGTCCAAACCACACCAGGTGTTGAGATGGTCGCATTAACCACCTCGATAGGGATAGGGCCAGAAAGGTGGCGGCCATAGTCGTCGGCACCACTTGCAAAGTTAGAGGTGCCATAGCAGCCATTAATGTCTTGGGATGTAAAACTAACGCTCACGTTCCTATCATTAACAATCTCGAACACACTACCGTCTATAGATATACGCCCATTGGCATAGAATTCACAGATAATGGCCACGATGGCCGCGTCCGGAGAAGCAATAAGAGGACCCCACCTACGGTTCTTAAAGTTCTGGTGGAGGCCAAAGTCACTAGCCTTAAATCCCCTCTCAGGGATTATGGTCTTGGAGAGCTTCGTGGAGTAGCTCTCCGACGCCTCAAAAATAAAAGGCAAGAATCTTGCTCCTCCTCGGGGGAGCGAGAAGTGGACGGGCCGGTATTTCTACGCTTAGGGGCCATTTGGTTTTTGGGGCACAAAAATTAAAGGCAAGAATCTACTCTCTCCTCTAAAAATTAAAATTTCAACCTACAACTAAAGCATGCAAAATATAATTTTTACGTAAAATACTCTAGCACCCTAGCATGCAAATATTTTTAACATGTCAAAAATAAAAATGAAAGGGTGAGAGTTACTTGGATTTGCAAGCTTTGAAGATGACGAGGATGTCGGATTTCGAAGCTTTTCGTCGGAAAAAATGGAGGTCCTTCTGCTTCAAGCCTTAATGGAAGGAGATGAGGGTGAATGGAGTGGTGTAGTTTGAAGAGGAATGCACTTAACCTTGAATCCTTGCCGGATTTTAAGAGCCTTCGCCGGATTTTTGAGGGGGAAGAGATTCTTGCTGCTGCTACTTTGAGAGAGATGGAGGATTTCAGAGTTATCTGCTGCTTCTGCCCGTAGTTTGCTTAAATAGGGGACCTTGCGGCCGCAAGGTCCTTTAAGGCTTGCGTCTGCAAGGTAGGCAGATCACGCGTGGGCATTGATTCCGTTGTACTGGTTGACGGTCACACTACCTGTATTGAATAGAACCTTGCGGCCGCAAGGGTGTTTAAGCCTTGCGTCCGCAAGGTCGGCAGAACATGCATGCTTTATTTTGCTTCCATCCTTTTTGGCAGTTTTACAGTTTGGTCCTTCCGTTATGTTCTGTTACATTCCGTTTCTTTCCTGCACTCTAAAAAATTTACACAAACTGTAAACCAAAATATTAGCAACATATAAAAACAACACTACGATGCTCTCCTCCCCCAAACTTGAATTTTGGCATTTTTAATTTTTAAATTAAATGTCCAAAATTAAATAAGACGGAGAATAGCATATTTAAAATTACACTACTAAAGAAAATAAAATTCATCATAGTGGGTTGCCTCCCACTTAGCGCATTTTTTTAACGTCTTTGGCTCGACCCAACTGCAAACCTAATCGTCTGATGGTTCATTGTCAGCGAGATGAATAAGTTCAATTGTTCTCTCGACTGACATGGATTCAAGGTATGGTTTGAGTCGGTGACCATTAACTTTAAATATTTCAATTGGTGCTTGGGTTTCTAAATTCAATTGCTCCATGAGGATAAATTCGAACTATAGTGAAAGGACCAGACCATTTTGATTTTAGTTTTCCGGGAAATAACCTAAGTCTAAAATTGAAAAGTAATACCTTTAGGCCTGGACGGAACATTTTGTTGGCTAATCCCATGTCATGGTATTTCTTTGTCTTTTCTTTATAGGTTTTAGCATTCTCATACGAATTTAACTTATGTTCTTCTAATTCATTTAACTGGAACAGTCTTTCCTCACCAGCCAAGGTTAAATCTAAGTTTAGTTCTTTGACAGCCCAATAGGCTCTATGTTCAATTTCAACTGGTAAATGACAAGCCTTGTCATACACCATTCGGTAAGGACTCATTCCTATTGGGGTCTTATATGCGATTTTTTTTTAATTTTTTTAGGAAACAGGGACGGCACCCTGCGAGAATTTATTAATAGAAAAAAATAATACAAACTTGAGGGGGACAACCAGCCTTACCCTTTTACTGGGGGGACAAAGGAGCATTACCTCGAAAATGAATACATAGAGAGAACGAAAAGGAAACTTAAGATATCCTAACATAAGGAGTGCCTAATCGATCATGAATAACCTTTCCTTTAATAACATGAGGCAAATCGGAGATCGAAGAAAACTCTGAATCCTTACTTTGGTCAATCCCCAAGTTAGCAAGGCTATCAGCAACAGAATTCGCCTCCCTAAAACAATGGCTGAAAACAAATTGACAATCACGATGCATAGAGAGAAGAGCCCTAACATAATAGTGCATAGACCAAGGGTGGTTATGCCCTTTGGCAAGCCAGTGGAAAATAATTTGAGAGTCCATCTCCACAATCGAATTTCTAAGCCCTTGAGAATGCAACCAACAAACACCCTGAAATAAGGCCTTCATCTCAGCTTCTATATTAGTAGCATGGCCAAAATAAGAGGAGTACGCATGAATAACTTTCCCATTCGAATCACGAATTAGACCGCCACCTCCACTGATGCCCGGATTTCCCCTACTAGCACCATCTGAATTGAGTTTAAGCAAACCACCCGAAGGTTTAGTCCACTTCACTGCCTGAATCTTAACCTGCCGTTTAGAAGCAAATAAAGGAACACCGGAATAAGAACGAAGCTCAAAAAAATTCCCTTTACCCATTATAATTGAAAGATCAGATAATATGGCCGAAACAATGGAGGAAACTGGAACTTGAGAATTGTCATAAAGGATGGAGTTACGAGCCTTCCATATATGCCAAAGAATCAGAGATGGGAGAAATGTATGAGTATTAGAAATTGAGGAACACCAGCTCGACATACATCTCTGCAGAATAGAGTCACCCGAGATCGGAAGTTTATGAGAGGAATGAAAAGCAGCCCATGTATCCAAAGCTATGCTGCCGGAAATAAAGAGATGATTAAAAGATTCAACTGAAAGCTGTGAGCAGCAAACACAGCGAGAAGCAAGGTGGAATCCCTTACATAATAAGCCTTCATCAACTGGAAGTCGATGTAAAAATAAACTCCAGAGAAAAACACCACTCGTTTTCGGTAACAGCTTGTGCCAAATAAATTTTGCTGAGAGCATTGAAGAAGTTGCCGGATTAACAACAGCCAAAGCCGAAGATAAAGAAAATCTGCCTGAAGAAGTTTCGGTCCAGCAGGGAGAATCAGGCTGATCTATCAGGCATATACGATTCTCCTTAATAAAAGAACGAGCTTGAATAGGGAGAACAACAATGGCCAAATCCGTGAGATGAGTTCCAACAAAGTTAAAGAGATCCTTGACTTGGGATAAAGGACAATCTGGGGGACGAGAGAGCAACGGCCCAGGAAGCCACTTATCATACCAAATGGAGCAATTACCAATCCCAATATTCCAGCTTATATGAGGCTCAGCAATTTTTTGAATGGATTTAAGACGACGCCAAATGTGAGAGCCCCTAGTAGTCGAAAGAGAAGCATGAATTGAAGGGCAATAACGAGCTTTCAAAAAACTCGACCACAAGTTATCCACAGTGCGGAAACGCCACCAAAGTTTAATCGAGAAAGCTTTGATCGGAGAGGAAATGGAAGGAATACCGAGACCGCCCATATTCTGAGGATTACAACACTGCTTCCATGCTACCCAGTGAGATTTAGAAGACCCTTCTGGACCAGCCCAAAAGAAATTAGCAAAAACTCTCTCCATCATATTTATAACAGCCTTAGGAGGGTCAAGAGAAGCCAAGAGATAAGATGAGATCGATTGAAGAACATGGCGGATCAGAGTTATTTTCCCCGCAGCATTTAGAAAAGACCCATACCAAGAAACCACTCAAGATTGTAACTTAGTAACGAGAGGATCGAACAAATTTCTAGTCTTACGGCCATAGTATAAAGGGCATCCCAAATAAGAGATGGGAAAAGAACCAGGCTGGAAGCCAAAAAGAGAGGAAATTCGAGCAGCTCTTACAGCCCCAATCGACGAAGACACATAAATCCGACTTTTTGCTTTGTTGATACTTTGACCTGACATTTATTCGTAAAGATGCAGAACCTCCATATGTTTTTGGGCAGACCACCAATTGCCATTACAAAAAAGAATTACATCATCAGCAAAAGAGAGGTGGGAAATAACTAGACATCCACTAATTGTAGAGTAACGAGTGCGAGGAGCCCTAGAGTGAAGACCATTGAGGCTGCGACTAAGCACTTCTGAAACAATAATGAAGAGGCTCGGAGAGAGAGGATCACCTTGGCGAAGACCTCGAGATGATTGAAAGAAACTTGCCGGAGAGCAGTTTATAAGGACTGAAAACCAGTTTTCTGATATAAGCCGCCAAATAATGTCTATAAATTCCTCGCTAAATCCAAATTTTTTGAGAACCTGAAGAAGGAATAACCAAGATACACGGTCAAACGCTTTCTCCATATCAAGCTTGATGATTATATTAGAGCCATTAATTTTCTTCCCCAAAAAAGTGAACAACTCTTGGGCTAAAAGAACATTATCTTGGATGATCCTCCCTTTGGTAAACGCACTTTGGTTCGGAGAAATTATTTGAGGGAGATACTTAGACAATCTGTCCACAATAATCTTGGAAATAATTTTATTGCAGAAATTACATAAGCTTGTAGGCCGTAAGTCTCTGAAAGAAGTTGGGGTATCAACTTTTGGAATTGTAGCAATAAGAGTACTCGTCCAAGAACGAGGAAGAGAAAACACATCAAAGAATTCCTGAATGGCAAGAAACAGATCCTCCTTTATAATATCCGAACACGAGACAAAAAATTGGCCTGTGAAGCCATCGGGACCTGCTGCGATTCGGTATGCCCATAAAGCATCATTAAGGTTAGACTGTCAATCCTTACGGTTTGGTCTAACTGTCTTTTCTAAAACTGCTTTTATTTGTCTGTTACTCACTTCTACCTGGCCAGATGTTTGAGGATGATAGGGTGTAGCTAACTTGTGAGTTACACCATATTTTCTAAGGACTGTATTTAGCAATCTATTGGTGAAGTGTGTTCCCTTATCACTAATTATAGCCTTAGGTACTCCAAACCTAGCAAAAAGATCTTCCACAAATTTGACCACGGTTTTTCCATCATTAGTTTTAGTTCCAATTGCTTATATCCATTTAGATACATAATCAACAGCAATTAAAATATACTCACAATTATTAGAGACTGGAAAAGGACGCATAAAATCAATACTCCAAACATAAAGAATTTCAACAACCATATGTATATGCAAGGGCATCTCATTCCTTTTCCCTATTCCACTGATTCTTTGACATTTATCACAAGTTTTATAAAATATGTCACAATCTCTAAAAACAGAAGGCCAATATAAACCAGATTGCAAAAATTTTCTAACAGTTTTATTACCACTAAAATGACCACCACAAGAGTATTCATGACAAAATGCCATGATACTTTGTTGGTCTTGTTCTAGAGCACATCTCCTAATTATAGAGTCTGAACACATTTTATATAAATGAGGTTCTTCCCAAAAATAATTCTTTGCTTCAGTCAAAAATTTCTTTCTTTGATAAAAATCCAAGTCAGGATTTATGATATCAGCCACATAATAATTGACATAATCAACATACCATGGATCTAAATATTTGACTGCTAATAATTGTTCATCAGGGAAGTCTTCGTTTACAGGAATTTTATTATCAAGAAATTGACGTTCCAGTAAGGGTGAAAATTCTAATCTAGACAAATGGTCGGCTACGACATTTTCTGTTCCCTTTTTATCTTTAATAGTAATGTCAGATTCTTGTAATAATAACATCCACCTTATGAGTCTAGGCTTAGCCTCTTTCTTACTCAATAAATATTTTAGAGCTGAATGATCAGAAAATATTATGATTTTTTATCCTAACAAATATGATCTAAATTTTTCCAATGCATACACAACTGCTAAAAATTCATTTTCTGTTGTTGTATAATTAAGTTGTGCATCATTTAATGTCCTACTAGCATAATGAATTACATGCGGTTTCCTATCTACCCTTTGACCTAACACAGCTCCAATTGCGAAATTTGAAGCATCACACATGATCTCGAAGGGAGAGATCAATCAGGGCCGGTTAAAATTGAGGCAGTAGTTAATCTTTCCTTTAATAAATTAAATGCGTTTAAGCCTTTTTGATCAAAAACTTGATCAAAGATGAATTCGATGTCTTTTGCCAACAGATTACATAGAAGTTTACAGATTTTTGAAAAATCTTTTATAAATCTTCTATTATAAAAACATGCATGCCCTAGAAAACTTCTAACACTTTTGACAGAAGTTGGGGGAGGTAGTTGTGATATAACTTCAATTTTTGCCTTATCGACTTCAATTCCTTTATTAGACACAACATGACTTAAGACAATTTCATGTTTAACCATAAAATGGCTTTTCTCCCAACTTAGGGTCAAATTAGTTTCACCACATCTTTTTAAAACCGACGTAAGATTTTCTAGGCAATGATCAAAAGAATTTCCAAATACTGAAAAATCATCCATGAATACTTCCACACATCTTTCCACTAAATCTGAAAATATAGAAATCATGCATCTTTGAAAAGTAGCTGGGGCATTCTCCTAAATGCAAAGGTACCAAAGGGACATGTAAAGGTGGTTTTCTCTTGGTCTTCGGGTGCTACGGGGATTTGGTTGTAACCAGAAAAACCATCAAAAAACAATAATATTCATGACCAGCTAGTCTTTCAAGGATTTGATCAATAAATGGCAAGGGAAAGTGGTCCTTCCTAGTTGCCGCATTTAATTTTCTCAAATCGATGCACATTCTATAACCGGTGATAGTTCGTGTAGGAACTAATTCATCCTTATCATTTTTAACTACTGTAATTCCTGATTTCTTAGGAACTACCTGAACTGGACTAACTCATTTACTATCCGATATCGGGTAAGTTATACCTGCATCGAGAAGCTTAAGGACTTCTTTTCTTACTGCTTCTTCCATGTGAGGGTTAAGTCTTCTTTGTCTTTCTCTAGAATATTTACTACCTTCTTCTAAATGTATTTTATGCATACACATAGATGGACTAATACCTTTTAAGTGCTCGTTTGTTGCAGCTTATTTGGAGTGACTTTTGGTTTTTGGCTTTTGAAAAGCCATATTTAGAGTGTTTGTTTCAGCTTATAAGCCAAAAGCCAATAAGTGAGGTACAACACCCTTTATGCATGGAAAAGCCAAAGCCAAAAAGCCAAAATTTTGAGCTTTTTTGTTCTTTTTTTTTAAGATGAAGACAACTATTTATTAATAAATATTTGATTATCCCCATTTTATCCTTTTATGAAATATACATAAAAATATGAATACTAATTTTGAAGTTTTTTTTTAGCAAAAAAATATAACAACTCATAAACAGCTTTTCAACATCTATAACAAACAGTCTATCATGCAATCAGCCAAAAGCCATTCAGCCATCAACTTAAGCTATCAGCCATAAGTCATAAGCCATCAGCCACAACAAACGACCCCTAAGTCTGATAAGGACCAACTTATGGCTTCTCTATCTGTCCATAAAACTTTTAATAGGCTTGCCTCTTGTTTTTCTATTAAATCTACAGCAATTATAACAGGCAAGGTTTTACCTTCCCCTAAAAATAAATATTTTAAGTGGGGTGGTAATAGCTTTAAATCTTCTTCAGGAGGAGATTTAACAGACGGAATAAATTCTGAATTTTCAGGTTTAATTGTTTCTTCTTTAACTTCTTCAATGTTTTCTACTTTTTCTTCCTCTACTTCTATTTCTTCAAAAAGAGATTTTAGAATTTCCACTTCTTTTTCATTATTATATACATCCTCTTCTTTTTATATTTTATCATAACTAATTTCTGATTCTGATTCTTCCATATTATCGTTATCTTTATTTTTAAGTGCTTCTAGCCTTTCTCTCTCTTTTCTTTCATCAGTCTCTCGAAGTTCTCTTTCTAACTCATCAATGTCGATTTTTATGGGAGGGAAAGGTCTATCATCATAAACTACAAATACATCTTTCTCATAATCATCATCCTCACAATTTTCTTCGAAGGTTTGAGTTGTTAGTTTTTCGATTTCATCAGTTGAAAAACATGCATTCATGTCACTAGGTCTATTCATTACATCAAAAACTGAAATTTCTACAGTTTCACCTAGGACTAACATTGTGAGTTTACCATTCTTAACATTTATCATTGTATTGGCAGTGGCCATAAAAGGTCTGCCTAACAAGATATCGACTTCATTATTTGTGCATATTTTCCTTTCCATCTCTAGAACCACAAAATCAACCAGAATGATTAATTTATCAACCTGAACTAGGATGTTCTCTACTATACCCAAGGGATGTTTAACTGAACGATCAGCTAATTGTAAAGACATATTAGTGGGTTTCAATTCTCCTAACCCCAATTGTTTATAGACTGCAAAAGGCATCAAGTTAATACTTGCTCCTAAATATAGCATAACTTTCATCTTTTTAGAGCTACCCAATGAGACTTGGATATTAAAGCTGCCTGGATCTTTCAACTTAGGGGGAAGTTCGGGTTGTAAAACAGCACTTACGTTTTCAGAAACAATAATTTTTTCATTGTTTTCGAATTTGTGTTTCTTAGAGTGAAGATCTTTGAAAAAATTAGCATAGGCTGGAATATTTTTAATAACATTAAGCAAAGGAAGGTTAACATTCACTTTGGATAACATATTATAAATTTCCGAAAATTGTTTATCCATTATGTTCTTCATAAGTCTTCTAGGGAACGGAATTGGAGGAATATATGGTGGTGGTGCCACATAAGGTTCCTCTTCTTCTTGTTCTTTTTCTTGCCCTACTTCTTTTTGACGTTCTTTGTTTTGCAATTCTTTTTCTACTTCTTGATTATTTGTTTGATTATTTTCATTTTTATCCTTTTCAACTTCTTTTTTAGAATTTTCTAATTTATCAGGCACATCAGAAGATTGAATAGGATCACTTACCTCTTCTCCAATTACTCTACCACTTCGTAGAGTAGTGATAGACTTTAGTTGTTCGGTTTGACTAGGGAACTTCCCTTCTTCTCGTTTCTCGTTCATAACTTTTGCAAGTTTCTCCCTTACAATTTCTAACTCTTCTAGCAAGTATTTGTTAAGGGCAACTTGTCCTTTGTTTGCTCCATCTGATTTTGAAACTTCTTCAACTCACAATTGACCTTGGTTTGGGAATTGTTGAAGTTGAAGTGGTTGAGGTTGTAACGGTTTATTTCCTCCCCATGAAAAATTAGGATGATTCCTCCAACCAGGATTATATGTGTTTGAGTAGGGATCATTCCTTTGTCTTTGAAGGTACATGTTCATGGCATTCACCTGTTCAGAATACATAGCACTAGATGGACAAAAATTAGTAGCATGAGAATATAATGCACACATGACACATGCTTCTTGAATTGGCCAATTTTCATATTGAGCTTGTGTATCAGGTTTATCTTGAACTTGGTATAAACCTCTACTTTTACCTCTTGCACTTTTCTGTTGAGAATTTGCACTCAACATCTCAAATAATTCTTCTAGTGCAACTGGTGTCATTCTATTAATAGAACCACCAGCCGCACTATCAACCATAGTTTGTAAAGTAGGCGAAAGAGCATGATAGAATTGAAGTACTAGCACACCTTGAGACAGATTATGATGAGGACACATAATAAGAAAGTTTTTAAATCTATCCCAAGCTTCATGGAATGTTTCACCTGGTTCATTTTGAAAAGACATGATTTGTTTTATGTATTTTGTAAGAGATGCATGTTTATAGTATTTACTCATAAACAAATCATATAGTTGAGCCCAAGTATAAACACTACTAGGTGCTAGATTCATAAACCATTTTTTCGCAAATTCTTTTAATGCACTTGGAAAGTATTTCATCTTTACTTGGTCTTCAGTCAAACCTCCTAACGGATATGTACTTATCATATACTCATATTCTCTAAGGAAACTTACTGGATATTTAGCAGGCATTCCATGAAAAGAAGGTATCATATTAAAATATTGACCTTTTAATTCGAAAATCCTTACTGCATCTGGTAAGACTAGACATGATGTTGCTACATTCATGGACTGGATTTACATATTTCTTCTAGCAGGTTCTTCTTCTCTTTGATTCACATTTACCGGATGAACTGGATTTTCAGGATTTAGATTATTATTGTCCATTGGAGGATCAACCAGAGGATCCTCTTGATTCAATTGTTCTTAATTATCAGGCTGGGTTGCTAGATTATCAAGATCTTCTTGATTCTTTCCAATATTATTTATATTTTGATTTAGTTCTACCAGTTTAGGATTCAAAGATCTACGACCGTGCATAAAATAAATAAAGCAATTAAAATAACTAAATAAAAACAAATAATTTTTTTGTATTTTTATTTTTATAAAAACTGAAATTTAAAATTACGCTACCAACAAACTAACTATGCAAACTAGTTTGTTCCTGGCAACGTCGCCAAAAACTTGATCGAAGTCTTGTTTTAATTATTTTCCTTGCAAGTGGACAAGACTATTGTAGAATAGTTTTGGGAAGCAAGGGTCGAACCACAGAGACAAGAAGATCACGAATAACACGATTATCGGTAGCAGATTATTAAATTAAGGTGGGTTTTTATATTGATTTTAATCTAAACTAATTATTATTCTAGGATTAACTAATTTAGAAGCAATCACAGGTTATAAAGATCTTATGGTGGAGGGAAATCTAGGATTAGGGTTTCACTTGTATCTCCTCTATGACTTATTTTAATAAATTATCATTCAATTTCTTGGGTTCGTTCACAAAATATAGATATAGCCTGTCGAATTACCGTTCAGTCTCCATCTCCAAATAATTCATCCATTCTATATCCTAGGAACAAGAACATATGATCCTAACTGTCACTTAGGTCATGTATGAACCTGACCCTAACTTATCACTCCCGTGCATCGATAGGTTCAATTTATCATGGTGGTGAGCCTAGTGTATGACATATACACATTGATCATGCAGTTATCCGCACCTCTAGGCCTTTATTATTCACGATTACATTCATTTGTTCAAAGTGAAATAATAGAGGGATTGATAATCACCACAATTAACAAGAATTGAATGAATAAAAATATAATTAAAGCAATATATTCTATACAAGTTACCTCCCAACTCCTAGATTAATGGATGTTTAGTTCATCCTTGACAATGAACAACACATGGAAATGATAGAATACATGGATCGATCTTCAAAACTCTAATTACAACAACTAAATTATGTTATACACTCTAAATCCTATGCTAGAACTATCAAAAACTAATTTCTAGCCGTCCCAGAGCTTTGGCTACCGTCCTCTATTTATACCGAGGAGTTGTAGGGGGTTTAGGAATTTCAGTCTGGCTTGAAAACTCTCGAAAACCGATTCTGACCACCTTTTGGCCGCAAGGTCATTACACCCTTGCGTCCACAAGGGTTTTCAATAATCCGGGGCTTCATCTTCTGAGTTTCTGCCTACCTTGCGTAGGCAAGGTAAGAGATTCCTTGTGGCCGTAAGGTCTCCAGCCTTCTCCTCTGTCGTTTCTTCTTCAATTTACACTTTGGCCCCCTTTTCGGAATTTTCACCAAAAAGCCTTATAATTTGTATAATTTCACCTAAAACCCTGAAACTCATAAAATAACTGAAAAACACATATCTGTAGCCAAAAGCCTCGTGGAATCGCTAAATCTAAGTCATAAAAGTACATGAAATCGATGTATAAAATACATCATATCGATCACTATTCTTGAGACACCAATATCTTGTAAAGTTATTTAGACTTTACGGTCGAGTAGATACTTGGGTAATTGTATTGGTTCTTCCTTGGGTCGACGTGTTATGTCGTGTTGTTGTTCATTATTCTAGTATTTATTTCATTTGTCTCCCGGGCACGCAGTAGCTTTGGGGCTTCCCTTTATTCTAGTTTTTATTCTTGTTGGTTAACCCCGGTATGCTTTAGCCGTGTGTAATTGTTATCAGATTGGTTCTTTGTTGAAACACCGGCCTAGAGTGTCGATGGTTTGTCCAAGGTCTGTAATGTTGCGGCACGCAAGTTTTGTTTTCCCCTTCAGGAGATTAATGTCTCTCTTGGTTTCATTGACTTTGGTTTCGAGCCTCATAGCTCAGGACTTCTTTCCCTTATCGCTTCCATAGATTTGATTTTTGTAAACCTGAATTTTAGTACGGCTTCACTATCTTTATTTGAGCTTGTCAGCTCAAGTGTTCGACTCGCACTACTATTTTGCAAGTGTTTGTCTTCTTCTTGCCTTGTCCTAGCGGCACGACCTCGGGATTTCGTGCTGAAATTCGGGTTGGGTCGGATCGTCACAAGGATCACCTGATGCAAGAGCAGAATTAGACATATCAAGCAACCTAAAATAGTAAGACATGATATCCTCAGTTTCATTCATTCTAGTGTTCTCAAATTGTGTGGTAAGCAATCTAAGTTTTAAAGCACGAACACTAGCATGCCCTTCACATAAGGTTTGAAGGGCCTCCCACACATCTTTAGTAGATTCATAATTAGCAATCACCCTAAACGTGGTGGCATCTAAAGCCTTATATATGGTCGAAAAAGCCTTTGAAATGAAGGAGGGTGTGTTTCTATCTTCATTAGTCCAATCTGCTTCTTTAGTGATTTTTACATCACCATCATTATCAGTAGTCTTAGGAGGAGTACATCCATTCAGAACAGCAAGCCACACTTTCTCATCAATTGATTTGATGAAGATACACATCTTAACTTTCCAAATTGAATAATTCACGTTTATCATGGTAGGAGGACGAACAACATTCTCATATTGAGAATCCATCATGGCTACAACCGGAATCTTCTCTTAGTGTCGTCAAGAGGATGCTCTGATAACAATTGAAGGATCAATAGTAGCTAGGATTCAAAGAATCTATCAATGCAGCTGCATCCGAAGGTGATTGACCAAAAAAACAAATATGTTAACAGCGGAAGTCTTAGGTTTATTAAAGCAGTAATAAAACAAGGATTAATCAAACAATTTACAAGCTAAGCTTGTAGATCCATCCTCATGACCAAAAAAGATTTCATTAAAAGAATTATATGTTTTTAACAAAACATATATGAAATCACAGAAACACCAAACCTCTCACAAGACAACAAGTCTTGGAGAGGAAAACCTACAAAAATAGAGTATAGAAAACATGAGATTAAAAAATAAACTTCCTAGAAATTAGGAATGCAAACAGCCAGAACAGTGATGCAGCTTGTGATGAAGTTGTATTTAACCTTCAGGAACAGTCTTCATTTTCTCTCAGAGTTTTTGTATGCATGTATGTTTGCTCTGAATATCTCTCTCTACATTCAGCGTCTGCCTGAAGTCTTCAATATATAAGGGCTTGAACAAGAGTCCTACACAAGAATGAAAGCACTACAACTCCAAGAGACACAAAGGATTAGGAAATACAATAGTTTCGAAAAATTACTTTCCTAATTTATGTCAAATAATCTAACCAAATATTTTCTCAATTTAATTAAGGACACTGAATAGATTTTTAGAAGTGTTTTGAATATGGTAATACCTTACTATGACTTTAGGACCAAGAAAGGGAAGATCAATTAATTAGATAAAATAGGAGGTTCCTATTTTACCCTTACATTTGGTTTGGTTCATTTTGCTATGCTTTTTTTTTTTTTTTTTGGAAATAGTCTCGATTAAATGACCGGTGATCTGAAAGAAGATGATATTCCTAAGAAAGGTATTGATGATGAGTATACCGAATGCACCAATGAGGTCTCTCTTCTCTCTCTCTCTCTCTCTCTCTCTCTCTCTCTCTCTCTCTCTCTCTCTCTCTCTCTCTCTCTCTCTCTTCTATCTCTTAATATCCATGAGTGTCTATAGAATGTAGCATGAGAGTAGATGTTAAAAATCATTGCATTGGGATCCTTCTATGTAACCTGTCTCATTAAGTCCATGTTTCTATGATTTAAATTCGCTCCTTTTTGTGTTGATATCATGATTTGATGCTATAAATCATGATTTGTTGTTCTAGTTCATGGTTGGATATTTGATTATTTCTTCATATGGTAATTGGATAAATCTATGTTTCAATTATAATTTCTCTTCGTAATTTAGTCTATATGATCTACATGATTGGTTGCTCATTTCCTCCATTTCATCTTAATTGGATAATTATATTTGATTGGTCAAATTATCTTCGGAGTATTTCAGATATGTGTTATTACTTTAATTCCTTGCCTTCAAGAATTTTAGCATGCTGCTACCCATCAATATATATAGACACACATTTATATATTTTTACTTGAGAAGGTTAAAGAGAGAGAGAGAGATGAATTGAACTCCCACGACTTACCCGTCCTTCACGAGACCGTCAAAGGTCGGGTCTACACTGGAGTACTTTTATCAAGGTTTCTCCTAATTTTTATTTGGGGGAAGAAGATGAAGGTATGGAAAAAAATGAAAATAGTTTAATTTGGGGTATTTTTGGGTTTTTAGAAATATTTGGACAATTTATTTAGAAAAACAGACAGAGTAACTAACGTGACACTTTTTGTAAAGTATTGTTATCAAACTGTGAAAAATGGTAGTAGATTGAGCTCAGTAGACTTTTCATAATAGTAGGGTGACAAAATTCATAATTAAGCTAAAAAAAAAATTATATTTAAACTTTCACAATAGGAATGATAAAACATTTTTATCTTTTAAACAAGGTTGTTGTTAGGCCGGCGGATGTGCGTACACGGGTAAAGGAACCATATCACATTGAAATCCTTGTTGTAATCACATGATTAAACACAGGAGGTCTATAACCCCTACAAAGGAAATGAGTCTTAGATATGTTATCTGGATTTTGTATATTAACTTAGTCTGTTTGACCAAAAAGTTGTGTTTAAAAAACGGGGCCTTAGACAATGAGGATTTTTTATTATTATTATTATTTTTCTTTTTAAGAGGGTGTGGGAAGGAATCGAACCTAACAAAAACTAGAGAAGTCGTATATAATATACACAAATATATTTTGCCTTTTGGGTAGTTTTTAGGTATTTAAATTTTAACACATAAATTTATTTAGTATCACTTTTGACATATTTTACTAGTTAACGTTTTGTTGACCAAAATATTATTATTGTAATATCCAAAACCGAGATGTTATTTTCACTATATTTTTTTGCTTATCCGCTACGTAATTATTTATTGCATTTAATAATGATATGTTTGAACAAATCTACCCTTAATTACTTGTTTATATTAAGTTGACTAATAAAACTACTTTTCTAATTACCTTCTAACATTACTATTTTTAATTCAAAACTTCAATGAACAACATAGTTAAATATTTTTTATTTTCATTTTTTAGTAAATTCTCGATCAATTAATATTATTACTAAAGTTATCTTGCATAAACAACATATTAATATTAGAAGGACAATTTTTCTTTACCAAACTTTGAAAAAAATGTGTAGTCTGTAGTTATTGAAATAAAACATTAAAAATGAGATTTAAAGGATATAATAGTTAATTTTTCTGTCCAATAGTATATTCATTATGTGAAATAGTATCATAAAATTTTAAAACATTTTGTCTATAAATACAAATGATTTAACATTTAATTATTGAGTTGAGTGAAACCAATATTCAATATAATATCTACCATATTGTTATTAATGAATTGATTTTTAAAAATAATATAACAAAATAACAATTTTTATTATTTCCCACACAACATTTTATTTTCGTGCTTAATCAATTTTTATTATTATATTATTTTTATTTAAAAACAAAATAAGGATTCGACAAAAGAAAAAGAAAGATAAAAACATCACATGGCCCGTCCTCCATCTTTCCCATTTTCCTATTTTCAAACCAACTCAACTCAAAAAAACTCTCCACCTTTCCCATTTACCATTTTCCTTGTTTTTGGCCTCTAAATTCAAAAACATCTTTAAATAGAAGACTTTTATCATTATTATCAATAGAAGATATATAGAAAATGTATATTTTACATTTGTTAGAAATAGATGTTGGATTTAAAATACTATTATTATCAATAAAAGATATATATATATATATATATATATATATATATATATATATTACATTAGTTAAAAAGTGATGTTGGTCTTAAAAATCTTTAGATAAAAGACTATTATTATTACTGATAGAAGAGATATATCTCACATTTGTTAGAAATTTATGTTGATTTTAAAAATACTATATTTTTAAAATCAACATAAATCCAACAATAGAATAGAAAATATGTATACCACATTATCAATAGAAGAAAAAAAAACAAGTATCCCACATTGTTTAAAAATGAACAATGATTTTAATAGTTTTTAACAAAAAAACTTCTATTATTATTATCAAGTTAGATGTTAGTTTTAAAAATATTTAGATAAAAACTTTTACTATTATTACCAATAGAGAATATATAGCTCACGTTAGTTAGAAAATTATGTTGATATAAAAATTATTTAGGTAAAAAACGTTTAATTTTAGTAATAATAGAAAAAATTAAATTATTATAACCACAGGCTAAATAACTACTTGTTACTAAAAGGAAAGATTATCATTTAATTTCTTCAACATTTAAGGGAAAATATTAATCTTCACATTATCTAGTTTTCTCAACTCTCAAAAGAAAAATGTGTACGGCTTAATTAAGTAATAAAGTGACAATTAAAATTTAATTTTGTATACCATTACTATTTTGTCATTTGCTAGCTCGAACTCTATTTCACTGCTCTAAAAGAGGGAAACTTTCTCTCCCTAGATTTCTATTACAAAGCTTGTGCACTCCTTCACCTTTTATACAAAGCCTAGGAAAAACTTTGATATTAGATTGTAACAGGGGTGAGTTTGGTCCAATTCGGTTTAATTTTTGGATCACAAATTAATAATGAATATACATTTGGTAATTAGTTTAAAATATTTCAAAATAAGAGGGAACTACCCAACATCTTTATGTTTTCTTGACACTAAACTATATTTGCTTCAACGGAATTGTTTGAAAAAATAAAATAAAAAATAATATAAATTTAAGAAGAATATTATTAAAGAGAACTTTTCCAGTTGAAAAAAATTGAGTGAATTGGAGCGATTAAATGTTTAACAAAAGTACCCACTAATAAATTATGGTTTAAAAAACTCCAAACACATATAATTAACATATAAAGCATGAAAACCGCACTATTCTTGTTTTAGGATTTACCACTTATGCACATGGGTGGTTTGGTTAACTGAATGGGTTGGTTTTAATTGGACCACTTATTTTTTGAATAATTGAGAAACTAATCACACAAAATAAACAAAATATCATTGTCGCACTGAGATTGTATATACAACAAAAATAAAAGAATTTATTTTTAATACAATGCCTGTTGAAAACAAAAAAAAAAATTAATTGAATTCTAGAATATTTTATATCCATTAGAATAGATACCTCTATTTGGTTATTTTGTGAGTATACGGAAGCATGATAATGAGATCTTTCATAACTACCGGTCTATGAAAAGACATATAATCCATCAAAACAAAACGAACTTTGGACAACTCTATCAAACCGAACACCTCATTTCCGAAGTCAAACAAAACTATGCCAACCCTTCCAAATTAGGAAGATAACCTTAACTAGCTACACAAATATGGGCACATAATTAGTTGGATTAAATTATTAGTGAATATAGTAGCTAAGTAAAATATATAATAAAATTGGACTTTTCATGTTCTATTTTATTTTTGGATGTTTCATTTAAAATTTTCACATTAAAAAAACTAAGACATAAAAGTGTTATTTTATTACTAATTATGGGCTACTAAAAGTTATATTTTTTTAAAAAAATTTGACTTTAAAATAGAGACTTTTGATCCGGAACGAAGAGTTACAGACATGGGCACATAATTCATTAATATTTTTACTTTCGCCATCCATAGGATTTTCTTTGCCATCAATTATCGACACTAGGCTTAGTTTTTTCAAGTAAGAAAATGAAATATACCAAACCCTCTTATTTTCTTAGTCTTTTTTGTCAATCTATTCTGTATATGGAGAATAAACAAGGTTTTTAAATTTAGTGAACATAGCTTAGACTTCAATAGTTTTTTTATTCTCTATGGTTAAAAATTCGGTTGATATTAAATAATATAGTAATTAAAAATTTAGGTATTTTTCAAATCATATAAATATTGTAGTCATTAATATTATGTGTGTTTTCAAATCATATAAAAGGCGTATTTTTCAAGTGGAGGTTAAAGATTAAATGTTATAAAAATTATAAGCCAAATTTATATATGTATATATACACATACGGAACTTTAAGAATTAAAATGATAGACATTAATTAACCGGGCTAGAGTTTATGACTTAGGATTTGGAAGGATGTTTAATCGTTTTAGAAATGCTAAGGACAAATGAAATGCGAATGTCAAGTTAGATTGCTTTTGAGGTAGAGTTTGTTTGTGTGGTAAATTGATTGATGGTTATGTCTGCTTGTTAATGGAAAAAGGCAAATTAAATTAGAAGGAATCTTAATTAGTTACACAAATTAGTTAGCCGGATGAGCCACGTATTGAGAATTGGAAAATGGAGGCATCAAACTTCCCTTGGTCTCCCGCTTCTATATATATAGATTAGATAACCAATGATAAAGCATCGAAGGGATTATCAACAAGCACCACCTCAAAAAGTTCATCATTTTCCACTCCGACAGACTTGTAACTATGAATTCATATCATGCAACTTTCATAATCTTTGTTGCTCTTGCACTTGCACTCACTAGTACACCTTGCAAGGGCCAGATGCCTGTTAGCAGCTTCCGATTCTCACAAGAATGGCCGGCTGCATTTTGTTACTTTAACGATAAGAAACCCTTTCAGAAACACAAGTGTAATCAAATTTGGCTCGTCAAAGACAACTTCACAGTCCACGGCCTTTGGCCCTTTAACTCGTCCGAGGGTATTATGGCTCCTACTGCAACTTTCTGCCGCATTCCACCTTATAATGGTGGTTATTTCAATTCAACATTGGTACGAATCATTATAATTTCATCTCTATTTGTCTTTCCCTCTTTCATACTTGCTTTTTTTATATCTTACTTTCTTTTCATGTGCCCAAAAGATCACACCCATAAAGGGACACCTCCAGAAGGTTTGGCCAAGTTTCACAGATCCAACTAATCCGATGTCATTCTGGAAATATGAGTGGGATCGACACGGTGCATGCTCCCAGCATATCCTATCTCAATCAAATTACTTTAAAAAGGCCATTGAGTTAAAGAATAAACACAATATCTTCCATATCCTACAAAAAAAAGGTAACGCTAGCATAAAAAATTCAAACAAGACTTTTTAATTTTGATAGTATATAATATTACGTTTGTGTTTAATTAACTTGTGTTTATATATATATATATATATATATATATATATATATATATATATATTATTTCTTTTGATATGACAGGGATTTTTCCAAATGATGGACCGTATTCAAAGATAAGAGTTAGCCAAGCAATATCGAGTGCCATGAAACACGACCCAATATTATTATGCAAGTCAGAAGGCACAAAAGATTTCCTCGTTGAGATCCATTTGTGCCTAGATTCCAAAGCTGGTGCTTTCATGAATTGCTCTAGTAAAGCTATTGCTAATGGGGGATGCAACAAGATGGATATTATATATAAAGTTAGTTTCTCTTGTGTGTTAAATAAATATATGATTATAAATTTATAATCATCAAATTGAAAAGTCATCAAAATTAAAATTATGTTATGACTGTGGTTGCAGAGACCTTAAGAATGAAGGATGGGGAGATATCTACATATAAATAGTTGAAGATTGAATAAAGGAACACAAGGGATGTGGCATTAGCATACGATCGAGCTTCTTTCGACTTGAGTTTACTTAATTACTAGTGTGTAACCCGTGCTCTGCACGGGTAGGTTTTTATTTTTTTTCTCATTAAATTTATAAATATATGGTACATTCTTATTTTATAAAATATAGTATATGATATAAATGTATGTATGATATGGTATTCCAATGTTATTTAATTATAAACTGAATTGCAAAAATGTTACAAATTTGTGTGTGTGTGTGTGTGTATATATATATATATATATATATATATAAAGTTGGTGAGGAACATTATACTTGTGTTACCTTACCCTCTTTTGTTAAATCTCAATTGTGAGGGTATGACTCTTGATTTCATGAAGACTTTTTATATTCTAGCCATTAACTAATAATAATATTTAGTAATAATTAACATAATAAGAGGTATTACGATATAAGTGTATATAAATTAGCATAAGTTTTTTTAATTAAATGCTTTTTCACAACAACCTTTGCTAAAAACTCTAGCTAATTGAATCAAGAATTTGAAGACTTCGATATTGTGTATTTAAGTTAACAAAAATCAATGTCAATAGAAGGGGGAATGACCTTGTGCTAATATAGATCTCTAAATGATTGTTATAATATAATTACATGACTTAGTTAAGAGAATTCTTAAGGTTTCCTTTGAAATGGTACATATTCAATATCCTAATGAATAAAATTGATGGTCATTTTAATGTCACATTAATAGCATAATTATAAAAAAAAATTGTTTCTCTTGCTCTCATCCTCCTCTCTCTAAAGACCCTTTGCATTTCATTTTCACAGTTTATGTTTTTCTATTAATGAGAGTTTTGAGTCTGTATTCTATACCCTTAGAAATCCTATTTTATATTCGTTTTTTTTTAAAATTTTCTTCAATCTCTGATTCTACTTCTACACACGGTTGTCAAAGACCCATGAAGAAGCTCATTATAGTACTTGTATACTTTTAGTCGGAATCTTATTAAAAATGAGAGCATATGGATTGGTTTGGATTAATATAGAATTACTACCCCACGCAAAAAAAGGAAGATACAATCAAATATACTTGTTATTTTATGCGTTAATATTTATATAAAATAAATAATTTTGACAGTATTGCTTGTAAGTAATAGAATTTAAACAAATATGTAGAGATTTTAATTTATTTAAAGTATTTTTATACACAATAAATCAAACGCAAGAAATTCGATACCAAAAATAAATAAAATGCTAAAATCAAGAGCAAAATAAAAACCAATTTATATGCCGCCAAAATAATTAATATCTTCTACTATTAGTGATTGTGAGATTGTTATGATGATCAATCACAAAGAAAATGGGTAAATATGACATTACATATTCAATACTTCAATAAGTTATTTTTTTTATTAATTATAAATCTAACTTTTCTTTCTTTAAATGATTTGTAATATCCTTTTTTGATACGTTAAATAATATATAATCATATTTATAATAGGTTAACTAATATTTAATCTGATAAAATAATTTGGAATTCCATTTAAAATTGACTAATTGTTATTTAATCTATTTTTAATAAGTTAAATAATGGGAGGGGTAAACAAAAACCAATACTATAAAAACTTATACAAAAATCAAAACAAAACTAAAATCATTGCGAAAACTAAAGATCACAATCAATTAAAAACAATATATTATCACCCAAGTAGATGGAAAATACAAAAATCAAAGCCAAAACCAAAATCCAATGGCAAAAATAAAAAATCAAAAAAAATATCAAAATCAAATATCAAATATCAAATATCAAATATCAAATATCAAAAATAAAAAATTAAAGCCAAAATAAAAAAAAATACTATTATAACAAAAAAAATTAATCAAGAACCATAAACTATATATATAATAGAAACCTAAAACAAATCTAGAAGATTATAATCCCACGACGAAAGTTTAAAAGAGTCATTTTTAACTATGATATGAGGAACAAGGTGAGAAAAAAAAAATTCTCTAGTGATATCTCTACCTGATCAAAAGCTGTGGGAAGAAGGCAATTATCTCTTGGAGTAGGGGCTCCCCGAGTGAGAGAATTGATATTAGCAAATTAAAAGGAAAATTAAAGTGAAGTACACAAAACTCCTCCATCACGATCACCGTGCTAGCCGATAAAACGTAAGAACAAAGGGTGGAAAAGAAATCATCAAAAGAAGATATGTTCAATCACTCATGAGCTCATGTATACATCAATAAAATGCTCAAATTTAGAGATCTATATTAGCAAAACATCCTTCCTCCCTATTGACATTGGTTTTTGTAACTTAAATACACAACATCAAACTCTTCAAATTCTTGATCCAATTAGCTAGAGTTTTTAGCAAATGTTGTTGTGAAGAAATCTTAAGTTAAAAGACTTATGCTAATATATATACATATACCATAATACCCCTTATTATATTAATTATTACTAAGTATTATTATTAGTTAAGGGTTAAAACACAAAAAGTCTTCATGAAATCAAGAGTCATACCCTCATAATTGAGATTTAATAAAAGAGGAGGTGACACAATCATAGTGTTCCTCACCGACTTTATATATATATATATATATATATATATATATATATATATATATATATATATATACACACACATGGGCGGATCCATGCTTTGGACTTAGGGGGCAAGTGCCCCACTAATTTTTTTTTAATTTTTACACCATAAAATGGCACCGTTCTAATTTTTTTATATAAAAAAATATGTAATAATTACAATTTGTGACACCGCTGAAATTTATCTCTAGATCCGCCACTATATATATATATATATATATATATATATATATATATATATATATATATATATTATCTTCTTCACCCATCAACCCGTCAACAGTAAACAATAAACTATAATGTCCCTTTTACTTTTATGGGCATGAATACGATACAAGAATTAAGTAGTATTTTAAATTTTGGGTAAAAAAGTAATAGGTAGGAACATTGTTCAAGGAATAATGTAATATAAGAGTATATTTTTTCCTTTTATAATGAAAGAATTATTCCTATCAACGCCATATTTTTGTCCACCGTATTTAATTTTATTTCATTGCTTCATTAACTGTAAAAATAAAACTAAATGTCAAGTCAAACTAAAATATTTCATCTATTATACACCACCCAACTGGTTACACCGAACATTAGGTTTAATTCTCACTTTGATGATCCTACTATTTCGAAAAGTCCATCAATGTAAGACCCTAATTCTTTAGGTTTAACTTGGAATGGTTTTGGATTGAATTTTGTGTAGAATTGCACACGCTTGAGATCGGTTTTCAGTTTGGGCCGCGTATTCACGAATGTTAGATACAACCTGTAGTTAAACGGCCATCGTTTTGTGTAGACAACTCGGAATCGAGATCTATTTGATACGTTAGAAACTAGACTTCAATGGCTTTCTAACCATTTGCTTATTTGTAATTTCGGACTTATAGATCACCCTAGGCTCATCTTTGAAGTTGACTGAAATTATTGGACAACATTTAGGCTTTGGTCACTTTTGACCCATTAGGCTTTGAGCCCATTTACCTCCCTTACTTGATATTCAGTCATAATCCACCATTTGTGAGTTTCGAAGTTTTGACTTCCAAGTTCGATTTGTTATCGAATATTTACCGGTTTTTAATTTCGCCTCCGCAGGAGTGTTGTACGTGTTGAAGGCTTCATTTGTATCCGAAAATTATGGAGTAGTGTAACTGACTCCTTCGAGGTTGATAATTTATTTAGGGGATGATTATACCCTTATAAATTTTTTGATATTAAAATAATAAATTATTAGTTGACGTATAAAGGCAAATAAATAATTAGCGGTTGTGACCTCAAAGTGTTTTTAATATCTTAATTGACCCTTAATCGATGTCTTATTTTAATTATTTCCTTGCAAGTGAACAAGAATATTATAGAATAGTATTGGAAGCAAGGGTCGAACCCACAGAGACAAGAGATTACAGCTCGTGCAATTTATTGATAGCAAATTATTAATCTAAAGGAGGTTTTTATAATTGTTTTATTCTAATCTACTATTATTATTTTAGGAGTTTAACTAATTAGCAGTAATTACAGGTTATGAAGATCTTATGGTGGATGACAATCTAGGATTCGGGTTTCACTTGTATCTCATCTCTGTTTAATTCAAAATAATTATCATTCAATTTCTTGGGTTCGTTCACAAAAGATAGATATAGTCTGTTGAACTATTGGTTCAGCCTCCATCCCCGCAACATTCATCCATTCTTCCATTCTATATCCTAAGCACAAGAACATATGATCTATCTATCACCTAAATCATGTATGAATTGAACCTGATCCTCACTTATCACTCTCGTGCATCGATAGGTCCAATTTATTGTGATGGTGAGCCAGTGTACGACATATGCACATTGGTCATGCAGTTATCCGCACCTCTAGACCTTTATTATTTGCGATTACATTCATTTGTTCAAAGCAAAATAATAGAGGGATTGATAATCACCACAATCAACAAGAATTGAATGAACATAAATTCGATACAAGTTACCTCCCACCTCCTAGATTATTGATGATTTAGTTCATCATAGACAATGAACCGCACATGGAGATGAATGGAGACATGATCTGATCTTCAATACTTGTAATTACACAATCTAACTATGTTATACAACCTAAAATCTATCCTAAAGCTATACAAAACTGTTTCCAGCCGTTTTTCTATATCCTAGGCTTTGGCTACCGGCTCCTATTTATACCGAAGTGTTGTAATCCAATTGAATCTCCAATGAAAATACGAATTTTACGCGTTCTGACCACCTTGCGGTCGCAAGGTGTGGGTACCTTGCGTCCGCAAGGTCTCCAGCATTCCGGGCTTTAGTTCTTTAAGTTACTGTCCACCTTGCGAGGGCAAGGTCTGAAATACCTTGCGACCGCAAGGTCTCCAGTTTGTATATTCTTCTTTTCTTCTTCAATTTCCATCTTGGGCCCTTCTTGAAATTTGCATATAAAGCCTTGTACTTTGCATATTTTCACTAAAAACCCTGAAACTTACAGAACTCACTGAAAACACATATCAGTAGCCAAAAGCCTCATGAAATATCATAATTTAAGTCATAGAAGTATATTAAATCGACGTATAAAATACATCGATCAACCCTATAGGGTTAATTCGTATAACAATTAAAATATTAATTGAGGAAATAATATATTAGTCCCTACGTGTTAGAAATATTTATGTGATATTGTATTTCACTTTACGTAATCAAATTGGAGTTGATAAATAATTAAGTCAAAAGGGTAGTACAAACCGATTTCAGTACACAGCTGGGTTGTTTTTATTGAGGAACCCTCAAAATATTTTTGTTTGGTTTGAGATATTTAAGGTTTTTACTTTACACATTTCAGAGTGTCGAGAGAAGAAATCACGTCGTTTCGTCAAACGGTGTTCAAACTAGAACCGTTTGAAAATCACAGTAGCACCTGCGACACTGTTCATACCGCGGGCACTGTAGCAAAAACGGGATAGCCTGATGTCTTGTTGATTTTTGTTGTGAAATTTCATGTGTGCCCTTATAGAAGTCAGCCCTTAAGCCTTGGTGACTCCCCTTAGACGGTAATTTTGGTCCCTCAACCTTTTATTAGATCTAAATTCCTTCATCCCCTTCATTTTTAGGCTGCCACCATCATATGTAGAGAGGGAGAGACAGCAAGCTAGAGAGCTCCCATGGAGGAACTCCAGCGATTGCCGAAGCTACGGACGTCTGATCGTCGAGTTTAGACCGTCTTCGCGAAGCTCTTGACGAGGAGAACGTTTCCCCTCAGTTTGTTCCCATTGAATTTCGAGTTTATTGGCCGAAATAGGTACGTGACTAAACCCCTACTCTGTCTAGCCAAATTGAGGCTAGGGTGTTGACTTGTCCCCATGAATTACATGAGTTATTCTTCTTGATGATGGGTTTTGATTTGTAAACATATGGGGTTTGGGGCTGTTGAACATGAGGTTGGATTTGTTGGGTTTGTTGTATTTATTGAAGTAATTAGGAATGAAAATTACTTGTTATTGGGTTTAGAAACTATAAGGGTAAAATAGGCAAGACCTATTTTTACTTGTCTTCACCTTTCTTGGTCAAAGTATGATTGTTGTTTAGTTTGTGATAATTTAGGACTTAGTATCTTTTCTTTAGATTTAGTTTTGGTATTTTTGGTATTATAATCTTTTCCTAGATTTCGGATGTATCATATTTGGTAACTAAATCTTTGTATAAATCCTAGTCTAACCATGATTCTTGAGTTCTTTGATATTTGGTAATCAAATCCCATTAAATTGGTAAGTTGTTGATTTTTCCTTAAATGACTAATCCTTTTCCTTGTAGTAGATAGTCTCTTTTGTGTATTGTGTAGTGATCGTCATCTATATATTTTGAGCAAGGAAAACGAGCTGTGTGGAGAGCTTCAGACAGAGAAAAAAACGTCTTACATCTGTGAGCAGAAATCATAAGATACGGAAGCTGTTTTCCAGACCTGAAGATCATCCACTCGCTGAAGGCTGTCAATGTTACAACATTGGCAGTAACATCAAATTTCTGGAAAAACTGTTTGTGCTTCCTGTTTTGTTTTTAAGGAGGCTGATTTTGTTTCTTCCCACGTTTTGTTTAACCTGTTTATGTGGGGTTTTTGTTCTCCAAGATTCATTGTCTTGTGAGAATATTTTTGTGATTGATTTCACAATTGTTTTGTGTTAAACGATTATTCTTTTAGTGAAATCTTTGTGGCCTTGAGGCTAGATCTACAAGCATAGGCTTGTAGATTGTTTGGTAAACTTTTGTGTTTAATTTCATGCTTTATTAAATAATCTTCCGTTGTTTTGTATTTTTCAGTTCATTGTGACTTCCATTGTAGCTACATCGGCAGCTACATTGGAAACTCCTTTGGCTGAAGTTTTCTTGAGAATCCTAGCTACTCTTGTGTTCTTTCAATTATAAATTTTTAGGACATGCATTGTTGGCAAAGATATCAACTTGGTGAAATTTTGTCCTACAATCAACTGTGCAAATCAATTTTCAAAAATTTCCATGTTGAAAAAAATTCAGTGGTTGTCTAATTTTTGTGGGAAACTAAGAGGTATTGAATTTGGATATGATGTGCTCAGTTATTGCTAGTGGTGTGATCAAATCATGGTGAACACTTGATTGTGTTTTTCAAAATCTTGGATTTTTGAGAGTTCCATAAAAGATTGTTTATCCCTCTTCCTTTTCTGGTCAAATAGGGGGAGAGTGATCAAGTGTTTCTGTGTTTCTGGTGATTGCATCATGATTGTTTTGTATGCATGTGATTGCATAATTGGTATATCCTGATTTGTGCTTAGTAAATGGTTTCTGATTTCATACCTTGCACAAATTCAGGGGGAGATGCGATTTTCTAACCAATACAGGTTAGATGGTTTTGATTGGTGTTTAATAAACACTTGTCTTTTGATTTGACCAGAAAGGCTCAACAAAGGGGGAGATTGTAAGGGTAAAATAGGCATGACCTATTTTTTCTTGTTTCCCCTTTCATGGTCAAAAGTCATATTTGTCAAGTTTGTGATATTTTAGGACTTTATATCTTTAATTAGATTTAGTTGTTGTATTTTTGGAATCAAATTCTTTTATTAGATTATGGTTAATCATTTTTGGTAACTAAATCTTCACGTAAATCCTAGTCAAACCAAGATTCTTGACCTTCTTCATATTTGGTAATAGAATCCCATTAGATTGGTAAGTTGTTAATCCTTCCTTATTACTAATCATTTTCCTTGTAGTAGATGGATTACTTTTGTGTATGTGTAGGTCTTCGATGCTATATATACAGGAGCAAGGATACGGTCTGTTTGAGAGAGCTTCAGGGAGAGAACAATAAGCCACAAAAGCTGTGAGCAGAATAAAAAGATCAGAAGTTGTTTTCTTGTCCAGAATTGCAGCAGTCCGCCGAAGCTGTCAATGTAGCTACATTGGCAGTAACATCAGAATTCTGGAAAAATGTTTGTGCTTCCTATTTCAGTTTAGGAACCTGATTTTGTTTCTTCCCACGTTTTGTTTAATCTGTTTATGTGGGGTTTTTGCTCTCCAAGACTTTTTGTCTTGTGAGAGTGTTTTGTTTGGTGATTTCACAATCTTTTTGTTAAAAAATTAATCTTTTTAGTGAAATCTTTTTGGCCATGAGGCTAGATCTACAAGCATAGACTTGTAGATTGTTTTGGTAAACCTTTGTGTTTATTTTCGTGCTTTAGTAATAAGTCTTCTGTTGTTTTGTTATTTCTGGCCATTGTGACTTCCATTTAGCTTTTTCACAAGCTACATTGGAAACTACATTGGCTGCAGTTTTTGGAGAATCCTAGCTACTTGTGTTCTTTCAGAAACTAAAAGAAAATAAATCCTGAAATTAGACATTGCCCTAGAATTTGGAAAATTGTATTTTGACTCAATGGAGTTAACTAAAAATTTAAAGTGCTGTTTTGAGCCCTAGGATAAATTCCTACGACTTTTTGGGTTTGTCGGGTCTCAATTGGGAGATTTCGAGATTTGGTTGGGTGAGACCGGAATTGGTGAATTTGTGTGTTGAATGGATTTAGAACTCCAATTGAAATCTTTGGGTGATGCTCGCATGAGAATATTGCTAGTTAACAAAATTGAGTAGTTTGAGAATTTGAGAAGAAAAGAAAAAAATGAAAACATATTTTGAAATTGGTGCAGTCCTTGTTTTGGGCATTTTTCCAAAAAAACTGTTGCAATTCCGTCCGTGATAATTTTCCGATTTCTGGATATGTTATACATATACATGTTAGGTGACTCCTTGTAAAGTTTCATCAATTTTCGAGTTAAGGACGTATTTTTTATCAGTCACAAATCATGGCTTCAACATTGAGACTATCACAGGGGAAAATGGGATTGAGGTGACTGTATTCTAACGAATACAAGTACAAATGGAGTACTTTAAAGTGCTAAATTATATTTTAAAGAGTCTTGTTTCAGAATAAGAAAATATAACCTCATTTGGAGTTGTGAGTAATTAATGGTTGAATTTACAAGTTGACTGGGCAGAATGTGTAATAGCAGGAAATCAGATTTTAGACTTGAACTTGAAGTGACCATGACTTGATGAATACAAGTCTGAATTGAGTGTTTTAAAAGGCTAAGTTATAGTTTGAAGAGCCTAGTTTCAGAATATGTAAGGTTCATGAAATTTAGAGTTATGATGAGTTAATGGTCAATTTTACAAATTGGCTACGCAGAATGAGTTATTACTAAGTTGTAATTCCAATGGTTAGAATGAGTATCTTTTGGTGCATGAACATCAAGTAGAGAAGGATTGATTTGGTTTGAAGAATGGATTACCATTCAGGGAAATTGTATAGCGTATCCTTAATTTTGACGTAGAGGCCCTTTAGATGCTCTTAGAACATAGTGGATTGTATCTAATGTACGATCCTATTCACATGAATATGATGGGAGGGGTTTATGAATTAACATGAACTTCAATGAGTTGAGACTATAGAATGATTTATCATTCTAGAAATATTGTAGTTAGTATAACATTGTTGATTAAACTACTCTACACTAACACAATAGTCTTGGTGAATATACGATGGGTTAATGGTTAAGTAAATAACTTAGCTTGGTTGGATACTAGAATATGAAATTCTATCATTAATTTAGATTATGACTAAACGCATAATTCCTACCTTTGTTGAGATATGTATCTTGAATGCGTTTGAGAATATGACTCATGAAGCATATATTGCCTTTGATTACTTGGTGATTTTATTGGTGTTGATTTCCCGACTTGTATTTAAATTGTATTCCATTAACAAGTGGAGTTCTGAACTTGAAATCAACTTAGGCTACCAACTCGTACTTGACTTAGTGACTTGTGAACTAGGGTTCCTAAATAGAACGAGAACCTAGCAATACCTTAAATGAAAACGTAGAACGACACCCTACGACTCTTAGAATTCATTGACTAGATTACTAGCTTCTAGACATTGACTTGAATATAGTGGACAACTTGACACTTGGGATTTTACGACTCAAATGAGTTTCTGTTGTTGTTTTGTGATTATTGAAACAATGTGCATAATCGTATAAATTTAGTAGATCATTATATCTACTTGAGAATTGACAAGTAAACATGTACTTGTGCATTGCATATAAGTCCAGCTGGAATTACTTGAGATTTTTACGTTGATGGTGGGACGATGCATTGCCTTTACGAATTATGGAATTCATGGTTGCAATGTATCGCCGTACCGGATACGGTTCACACACCCCTCCACTATGGGCCGCAGTGGGGACGTAGTTCCATAGTCCACTCCTGCGTAACCAGAGGGTGTATTTGACTAGAACTATATGACCGGGAAAGGCACCACCCTTGAGGTGATACCGCTCGACACTTTGATACCACTATTTGGGATATCACTGGCACGATAAGATTAACAGTTGTGATTGCATGAGCAATACAATGACATTGATTCGGTATTCTCTCATAAACCCTTATGTGGCTTACTATGAGCACTTATGTGATAACAAAGTGTTACCTGAAACATGAAATCTAAATGACCATGTTTGTAGTGATTGTGAATTAATGAGATATTTGATATGTATATATGTAGATAAACATACTTATACTTGAGAATTCCATGAAGGACATAAAATGTATATATATAGATATACATTCCTTTATATATGTTGATTCTTTGTGAAATGTTTTCTGACTTATTTGGTTTGTTTATGATCAGGGAATTTCACCCTAGTCGTTTGGACGGTTTAGTACATGAGCAGAGAGGTTATCTTGAGAAGTGTCAAGTATACGACACATCTTTGTGGGTTTTAGTCGTAACAACGCGATGACATGTTTTATTATAACAATGTTTCTTTTATGATATATTGTTTATAGTAACGTACTGAGTCTTTATGACTCACTCCGTACTTTACTTTCTAGTGTGCAGTTGTTCGTTAGCTGCGTTGAGGCTGAGTAGATCCCATCTGTAGCAGAGCCACGTGGATTGATAGTAGAGTTGGGGTCGTGATATCCATGCAATTATCTCCTCCCAAGATTTTTCTAGCAGAACCTAGTATGCTTATTTCATTATTTATATTTCTGTCCTTTTACTTTGTTGGGGATGATATTTCTTTTGTAAAGTTATATAAACTTTGTAGTCGGGTAGATTGTTCTAGCATTGTTGTATTATTATTTCTTTATTTATTTTTATTATTTATTATATTTTTTTTAATTTTTTTTTATGAAACAGGGGCGGCACCCTGCAGGATTTTATTTATAATAGAAAAATAATACAAACTTGAGGGGGACAACCAGCATGGCCCTTATAAATGGGAGGACAAATGAGTCTAACCTCGAAAACCAAATAACAAACAAATCAAAGATAGAAAAATAATTAAGATACACGGACATAAGCAGTCTCCGATTTATCAAGAGCGATAAGACCACGGATCTGGGTCAGCAATGAAAGAGATGAATCAAAAAAAGCATCAATGCGACGATCACATCCCAGATTAGCCAGAGCATCCGCTACTGAGTTAGCTTCCCGATAAACATGATGCAAGACAATATCCAATTCCTGAATAATTTTCGAAATAGAACGGAATAAATAAGCACAAAGCCAAGGAGACTTACCAATCCCGTTAATATAATCAACGACCATTTTAGAATCCAGTTCTACTATAGATTGAGACTAACCGTTTTGTTACAGCAAACGTAGCCCATGCAAAAGAGCTTTACATTCCGCCTGAACACTATTGCCTTTGCCATAGAAATTAGCAAAAGCAAAAATCAAATCACCATTACTGTTACGAATAATGCCTCCACCCGAACTTGGACCCGGGTTACCTCTACTCGCTCCATCAAAATTTAGCTTCAGCACTCCCAATGGAGGTTTAAGCCAATGCACTGAACGGATAATAGTAGATTGAGATCAACCTAATCTAGCTGTGAAGATAAAATCCCTAACCGTTCCAGAATTTGAAGAAAAACCCGCGCACTGAAGAGTAAAGGAAATAGCACATCTGATTCTATCCAATAAGACCCAAGGCGTGCTGCGACAATTATTTTGTAGACAGGAGTTTCTATGCTTCCATAACTCCCATAAGATGATAGATGGAGTGATAGAATGGAGAATGGAATTTTGCTGAGCAAGCCACCATGCAAAACATAATTGTTGAACTGAGAGACCACTGTAAGAGATACCCCCCAATCTATTGAACTCAGACCAAATAAACCTAGCAATCGGGCTATCAATAAATACATGAGCATATGTTTCACCATGATCCACTGCACATCAAGAGCATCGAGAAGCCATATACACCCCTTTTTTAATAACAATTTCATCTATGGGAAGTTTTTGCCGTCACAAACGCCACATAAAGATACTCAGCTTTTTCGGAATATGCTTATGCCAAATGAATTTGGAAGAGGAAAGAATCGGCCATTTTTTCCTAGTAATCTGCGAGGCTGAAGAGAGCGAGAATAAACCACTGCTTGTTTTGGTCCAACAAGCAACATCAGGCTGTTCAGTAAGAGAAATGCCGTGAGAAGAGATGGCATTGGCCGCTGCCCGCCCAATTTCTGAGATAGCAGAAGCAGAAAGGCTGTCGTGTGAGCTAAAAGCCTCACTGACTCTAACTAAACTGCTGGAAGAAGGATGCATAGGGGAAATAGGCATCCAGTTGTCCAGCCACATGGAACATTCACCATGCCCTATGATCCATTTAATGTGTCGTTCAGATTCTTCCCTAACTGAACACATACGCTTCCAAGAATAAGATCCAGAATTGGAAGAGAGGACTGGATGAGACGACGAGCAATATTTGGCTCTCAAAAACTGGCTCCAAAGGCTGTTGGTGGAGCGGAAACGCCACCAAAGTTGCATAGAGAATGCACGAATAACATCAGGGACAGATCTGATACCAATTCCTCCTTCATCTGTTGGACGACAACATTTATCCCATGCGATCCAGTGAACTTTTTGCTTACTAGCAATCGAGCCCCAAAAGAAGTTAGCAAAAATTATGTGAATGTGATTGATGACAGCCACCGGGGGGTCTAGAACAGCAATTTGATACATCACAACTGAGTGTAAAACGGAATTGATAAGAGTGACTTTCCCGGCTTGAGAGAGAAAAGCCCCCGACCAAGAGTCAACTTTAGCCTGTAAACGACGAATAAGTGGGTCAAAAAGACTTTTCTTTTTCCGGCCTTCAAAAAGGGGGCATCCCAAGTAAGTAACCGTCAATAATTTACGATTGAAGCCCATATGTCTTTTAATAGAAGCAACCCTTGAATTCGCCATTTTGTTAGAAACAATGAAACAACTTTTCCCCGAATTAATAGATTGACCCGAACATTGCTCATAAGCTTCCAAAATAATGCAATGTTGAGTAAGCGAGCGCTTATTCCCATTACAAAAAATAACAATATCATCCGCAAAAGCCAAATGAGAAATAATTGGGCAACCACTGGGAGAAGAGAAGGCAAAACTCGGATGATTCAGGTGAAGCTTGTTTAAACCTCTGCTAAGAACCTCCGTTGCTATGATAACCAACCGAGTAGCAATGATCTTGGTGATTGCTTTATTACAGAAATTGCATAAACTAATCGGGCGAAGTTCTTTAAAAGAAGTAATCTAACTGGATTTAGGGATGGTGAGAAGAAGGGTGCTAGTCCATAATATAGTAATCTGTCATTTGTACCACGGACAGTAGTAGCTTCGGGGATTTCATTATTCTAGTTATCGTAGTTGTTATTATTATTGTTGTTGTTGTTGTTACACCAATATGCTTTAGTCGTGGGTCATTGTTATATCAGGTTGGTTTTTGATGGAACGCTGGCCTGGAGTGCCGATGGTTAGTTCTGCGTCTGCAATGTTGCGGCACGCGAGTTTCGTTTTCATACCTCGTAAGGCAATGCCTCTCTTGGTTTTATTTGTTTCAGTCTCGAGCTCTTAAACTCGAGGGCTTGTTCTTTAATGCTTCCTCATCTTTGAAATTTTGAAATACGTATTTTAGTACGGCTTCTTTTCGTGTCTAGAGCTTGTTAGCTTGAATGTTCCACTTGCACTTTGTTTTAGCAAGTGTTTGTCCCCTCTTGTGTAGTTCCAGCGGCACGACCTCGGGATTCTGTGCTGGAATCCGGGTCGAGTCGTGACAGTCAAGCTCACTCTACTACCATTTTTAACATTTTAATAATTATACTTTATCAAAACTGTCAGTTTGCTCTAAAAAGTGGATGCTGTTAGTTTTGTTGGACGAAAATCTTTGAGAAAACTAGATTTCCCTTACTAATATTGTGAGAACCCAAACCTATTACTTGTATAACATCATTATAACATGCTTAGTGTATGCCTTAACATGTTAGAGAGTTCATATTGTCCATATCATGCTTGCATTAGGTTGGTTACAATCATAGTCGTTTGAATGTCTTCTATTCGTTGCATGGTTCGTCGTTAATGCACTGAGTATTCATCCTAGCATGTTTACACTTAACTAAGTCTTAATGAGTCTTAGTATCATTGATTCATGGTTCTTGATCATTTCAATGATTATTAGGTGCTTAACGATAGGTTAGAAACCTCACAGTTTCAGTCCCTATTTTTGGTAAACTTCGGGAAAATTCTGGTACCAATATACTAAAGAGAATTTTCTAAAAATTTAGTATGTTTACCTAAATATGTTAGGATACTCCCTGTAAAATATGATAATTTTTCAAGGTGTTTAAGTACCTCAATTAAGTCTTGACTTACGGCTGTGCCAGAATTCTGTTTTCAAGAATTCAGCTTCTGTACTTGAAATTGTAGTGACTATATTTTGATGAATATAAGTCCAAATGGAGTAATTTAAAAGGCTAAAATATAGTTTAAAGAGTCTAGTTTCATAATAAGAAAGCATCACCTCATTTGGAGGTGTGCGTGATTAATGGTGGAATTTACAAGTTTTCTGGTCAGAAACACGAAAATGAGTTTTGGGCTGTGAACAGTTCCATGCGCTAGCATGGTACATAAACCATGCGACCGCTTTGTCCAATTTTCACACTTACGGGATTTGCTGAATTTGAATTTTTGGCTTGAACCATTAAACCCAATTGAACCCAATCAGAATCCCCTCTTGTATTGTGACCCTTTTAAGTCTAATTTCATCCCTTTGATGTGTTTTTATCAATGGCCAACATGAATCCACCAATTAGAAGCTTAATAACTCATGCCTAGGATTGAACCTTTTGTGCCTTCTTCCTCCCCAAACTCAAAACATGACAGCCATTTTCTATTCCACCATTATAGAGCTGGGTTTCTAGTGAGAGAAAGAAGCTTGAAGATCCTCCCCCTTGCTTGCACCATTGCCGGAGATCCAACCATCGGATTTTCGAGTATAGACCATCAAATCGAAGCCCTTGCTCCCTAGTTTCTTAATCCTTGATTTATTTGGTCATCCAACCGTTGGATTTTGAATAAAGTAAGCACCCAATTCCCCCGTTTTTGTATGCTCAATATCAAGCATACTCCCTTCATGATAGTTTTTAGTTACATGTTCAAGAAGGCATGCACCATGTTAATAACATGAAATTCTTTAAGTTAATTTTCTGTAAATTTTGGGTTAATGACTCATAATTGATAATTTGGACTTGTGATAAGCATGAATAATGTTCTAGAATGGATTTGCAATAACCTTTGTTCTTGGACTTGTTGTAAATTATGACTTTAAAAATGATGACCATGTTAGGGTTCACAATTTGGGAACTTTGATATTGATGGACTAAAAGTCATGTATGACTTTATAGTCTAATTAAAAATGAATCGAGAACATAGAAAAGAGCCATGAATTGCATATAGCATTCATCCTCTACTTGGAAATATTTTTAGCGATAACTCAGCGGAGTTGCACTTAGAGAGTCATTGAATAATACCGACTCTACAATTAATCCCTACGATGTTTAGAGTTCAATTGAATTGTAAATTGGCTCTTGGGAATTCTTAATGTGATTGATCTCATGCTTGACTTGTATATCGTAGAGTAACATGCCTACTTGATTGGACGAGTCGCTCTTGTCGATCTTGCTCCCTTACTTCATTTATTATGTGAGTAAACATCTACTTGACTCGGACGAGTTCGCTCTTATCGAACTCACCCCTTACTTGATTTTGTGTGACAAGTAAACATCTACTTGGCATACCATTAGTCCAGCTGGCATTACTTGAATTGTCTAGATGGTTAACGATGCATCCCCGTCATAAATTTCAAGATTCATGGTAGTGATGGGTCGCCACACCATAATCGTGTATACACCCTTCACTATTGATCACAGTGGAGAAGAGTACCTCGTCGTTACCAATGGGTGCTTGGAAAAATACTATCGTGGTCAATGTATCATACACGTGCATCCGACAAATACATTCAAGATAACCTTGTCTATTTCAGGTCTACGAGGCGGCACCGGTTCCATAACATATCCTTATCCTATGTGATTTATTTAAAGCACTTATGTGAAAACAACGTGCATCGTGACATGAGAACTACGAGCTAGTATGATCTTGCTTGATACATGCTATGTATGCCTTGCATTATATCCTGTCATGCATATTGGTGGCTTTCAAAGTCTTTATGACTTACCCCCTCCCTTTTACTGTTTTAGATCCTAATCATCCAGGACCGTCTCATCGAGGTTGATCGTCTACTCTTGTTCGTGATTGCGCACCTAGAGGTGGTAGCATTGGCTTTTGGTTTCTCTTTTGGCAAGGACGTTTGGGTTAAAGCAAGTCATTTAGACTTCGCTTGGGAATGTGTAATTGTAGTAACTTGTACTTGTGTAGACTAAGACTAATAGTACTACTTGTGTTTCTAGTTGTATGTCAGAACTTGTAGACCGAGCCTTGCTTGCATGTATTGGTTCACTCGTTAAGACTTTCGCTGAGCATCCCATTAGCTCTTATTTACTTTTGTTGTTCCTCTGGCGTGTTTAGTCGTTGAGGTGTATATATATTAGCATGAATTGTTTAGTTGTTGGGTCCCGGTTGTAAATTCGTCGATGACTTGGTTTACTTGCATTAATTGTTATATCAGGTTCTAAAGTTTTAAATTATTCTGGCTTTTTAGTGCCAAGTTGTACTATGTGTCCAATGTTGCATCACGTCAGTTTTGATAATTGAGTTCATGCATGAATTGTAGTCCTTATTTGGACGACTTGACTCGCGATTCCTCCTCGGGCGGGGTCGGGTCGTCACAGTTGGTATCAGAGCTATAGGTTAGCTATCGGCCAGGATAGGTTCCATGGCCTAGGTGGGTTAGTACTTGTGTGATATTCTAACGTCGAGTGATTTCTTATAGGTGTATCATGGTGGGTCCTAAACGAGGAGCTAGTAGCGGTGGAATTGGTATTGGTCGTGGTAGAGGCAGATCTAAGAGGGTTCCTGTTGAACCAGAGGCTAGAGTTCCGGATGAACCAGAGGTTGTGATACCCCCACCACAGAATCAAGGTGATGAGAATGCTCGTATGGTAGGCTTGTTTCATAGGATGATGATTGTAATGGCTGAGTTTGCACAGGAAGGTCAGGCGGGAGGTGTACCTCCCCCACCACCACCAGCAGAACCGGAGGTGAGAGTTTCGCTACCTCGTAATGATGTACCACCAGAATCTAGGGCCAGAAACAATGCTACTTTGGAGAGGTTCTTGAAGATGAAACCTCCATCTTTCGAGGGAGAGTCACATGTTGGTAAGGCATAGTTATGGCTAGAGGACTTGGAGAAAATTATTGCATCTTTAGACTGCACCGAGGAAGAGAAAGTTGTATTAGCTATGTATAAGCTAAGAGGGGCCGCGAACCATTGGTGGAGAGTATTGCTAGCAAGCTGGATCTTAATCGGGTTCCGAGTATTTGGTCTAATTTTGAGAGGGAGTTCAAGGCTTCCTATGTACCTATGGTAGTGAGGAGGAAAAGGGAGAAAGAGTTTCAGGATCTAGAACAAGGTTTTATGACAGTGGCCCAGTATTCAGATAAGTTCACCGAGTTGTCTCGCTATTGTGCACATCTAGTATCGGATGAGTCCCAGAGGGTACACAAGTTAGTGAAGGGTCTGAAGACCGAGTATAGGAGACAGCTCTTATCTTTGAAGTTGAAAAATTATCAGGGTGCGGTTGATCGCGCCTATGAGATAGAGAGAGACATAGAGGAGCACAGGCAGATGCCTGCTATGCAGTCCTCGCATCAGTAGCCATCGCAACAGTCGTCTCAAGTGACCTCACAGCATTTTGGGAGAGGTCAATTTTCGGGTAATCGGTCCAGTCATCAGGGCAACCGTCGCAACGGTGGCCAGTCTAGGCAGCAGTCAGATGGACAGTCTAGGCGTCCTTCCGAGAGTCGTGATAGTCGTGCTCCATCTTTGCAAGGGTAGCAAGGCCAGCAAAGTGAACCTGTTGGGTGTTCGTTTTGTCATAAGCCAGGGCATTCATATAATGATTGTAGGACCAGACTTGGGCAGTGTTTGTGATGTGGAGATGCAAATCACCGAGCTAGAGATTGTCCTAAGATTAAGCATACTCAGTCCATGGGTTTCGTGCAGCAGTCGGGTACCAAGAGGGATAATTGTTGATTCTTATGTTAAATTTATATCTGATCAGTACATTACATTAGTTTTATACTTCAGTGGCTAATCGGGCTGCGTATCGATTAGCGTGGCAACTGTGTATAGAACTTTGCCTTGTATAGTTTTTGTAGGACTCTTTTCAGGTTCAGCGGAAGACCTCTTCTCGGCTTCACCGGAAGACCTGCTCAAAGCGTAAGATCGGTAGACCTCGTGTCCAGCTGTTCTGCTTCTACGTGTCCTCTCCAGCATAAAGCTAGCTGGATTAATTCAAACTTATTTCCATATATTATTTGAATTAATCCAAGTCATTCCCTGACATGTCAAGCCGCCGAAAGCAACTTTCCTAAAAGCAGGAAGACTTTTCGTCTTGAACAGTGAAAGCGAGCCTCCTACTTTCGCTTCGTCTCGATCGACACCAAATCGCCCACCTTTTGAAGATCTCGTAAATGATTATCGCTTTGGAGATCGTGAAGACGAAATTCCTTGATCGACCCCATGCATTTAATGCATTTATGAATAGAGCTGTTGAAGCCTTCGTCCTCTCCAACGGATTCTTTTGAAATGCACCTGGTATAAATACTGTCATTGAAGACTGGAACATAGACAACGAGATAGAATCAATCGAACACTTAAAGAATTGCTCTGAATCTACACAACTCCAAGTCTTTCATGCATTCAATAGATCCTCAACAGATCTAGAAGTCCTCGTCAACAACAAGAAGCTGCTCTTCAACATTTATTGTTTTATTCTTCTTGTTGTTTACTTCCATAAACTATACTTCTGCACAAATTAAATATCTTGTATTTACAGATATTTAATTCCATAGACCCAAACACAAGTCAATATTTTGTACACGATCCATTAGGGATATTCTTTGTAATTGATCTAAGTGGAAAACATAGTGCACAATTTAAATCCAAGGTTGACTGCCTTGGTGGTGGACGTAGCACTCATTACAGTGTGAACCATCTCAAAATACTTGTGTTATTTCCTTCTGTTTGTCTATTACTTGAACTGCTTAAGTTTCTTTGTTCGTATTATCCATTTCAGCAGAACTTAAGTAATCTGTAAAAGGTCTACCGGTAGTCCTTATCGGCAGACCTGGAACAATTTTCTTGAAGGTCTTCCGCTACTTGAATTTTTCATAGATTGCAAGTAACTTTCAAGGAACTTACTAAAAAGTTTTTAAAGTGTTAATAAGCTATTCAACCCCCCCTTCTAGCTTATTATTGTGCTCATTGGGACCCACAATTGGTATCAGAGCATTACTCTTCGAAAACAAGTTTTTCCAAGATTAAACTCTTGAGAGATACGACATAATGGCACAAACACACTATATGCTGCCTACATCTAATGCTAACCACGTCCCAATATTGGACGAAGGTCATTTTGATGTATGGAAGGATAAAGTAATGAGATTCATGAACTCTATTGACAACAGATTATGGAAATGTGTCACTGCAGGTCAACATATACCAATGAAGGCAAATCTTCTAGCCTCCATCGCTGGGAACCCTGCAAGTTCCTAAAGAAGAATCGAATGGATGGACAGGAGGACGATAGAAAGTCTGGTTGAACTTGACAAAGAAAGCAATCAACATAATCACCAACTCTCTAGACACAAGCACATACCAAAGAAGTGATTCGATGTACAACCGCTAAAGAGATGTGGGAAGCTCTTGTAGAATACTTGGAGGAGACCAAGACACAAGAGACAACATAAAATATACATACATCCAAATAGCTTTGATTCTTTCAAAAGGATCCTAAGGAAACCTTGAGACAAGCATACGATCGATTTAGTGAGGTAATAAATAGTTGCTTTTCTCTTGGTAAAACGTATGACAAAAAGGAAATGAACATGAGGTTTCTAGGCTCTCTAGGTAGCTTATGGCATGTAAAGACCACGGCTATGAAAGAATCTAAGAACTTAAACGAGATGACTCTTCGTAGTCTCTACGCAAGTTTAAAGGTTTATGAACTTGAAGTTAATCAAGCTCTAGAGCAAGACAAACAGTTCAGAACTGTGTCTTTGCCAGCCATGGTCCAAGAAGAAATCATTGTTGAAAACAAACCCTCTACTTCTTCCTGTGAAAATGATTTTTTATCTGATGAACAATTTGCTATGTTTGTTAAACGATTTCAAAAATTTGCAAAATATGGAAGAAAGAACACCCACCAACAACCTTTCAGGAAGATTGGTGAAAGCTCATCCAAGGAAGAGCTTGTGTGTTATAACTGTAGAAAACCTGGTCATTTTGCCTCAAAGTGTCCTAAGCCAAAATTTGAAGCATACCGAAAACCCCCGTTTAGAAAATTTCAAAAACAAAAAGGTATGTTGGCTGAAGACATAGAAGATAAACAGGTTGCTACATGGTTTGAAACTGATTCAGAAGAGGAGGAAGAGGATTGTGAGCAAGCTAACATATGCTTAATAGCTCATGATTCATGTCCTACCTATGACTCTGAAAATGAAGTTGTAGTTTCACCAAGTCCTTTGGACAAAAATGAAACCAGCAGTGATAGCTTCAGTAAGGAAGAACTTCTCAAGGATAATCAGGATATGCTTGAAGAATTTAATTCCTTTAGAGTAGCCTATGTTAAACTGGCCAAGAACTGTGAGAAACTTACAGTTGAGAAATCTTTGATGGCAGCTGAGATTCAAACCCTCAATAGCTGTCAACAAGAGAATATCAAACTGATGGAAGAAAACAAATTTCTTCATGACAAAATTGACTGTATGACTGAGCACATCAAAGGACTAGATCTAGAGAAAATTGCCTTGCAAAAGACAATTGACTCCTGGAATAGCTCCAAGGATGCATTCGAAGAAATCCTTTCAAGCCAAAAATCTAGCAATGATAAAACTGGCATAGGATATTCAGATGTGTCTCTTCCGACAATCTCTTCTGTCAAAGAGAAAGGTGAATCCTCCGAAACTGCTAATGATATATCTTTCTCTAAACAAACATTTGGAAATATAGGGAAACAAGGCCTTGGTTACTCAAGTGTTCCTTATGTTTACCCTAAAGTTCACAAAGGAAAAGCCAAAATGACTGACTCAAATGAGAAACCTGAGAAGGTAACGGTAGTGAAAGTGAAGTCTACCGGCAACGACTATGCCAAGGCAAAGTCTACTGACGGTAGACCTACTAAACCTCTACCGGTAACTATCAAGTTTGTCAATGAAACAGGCAAGGCTCCTTTACCTGTTGAAGGTAAACTAAAAAGGTATTCTACCGAATCCTCCTGAAAAGGCTCTCAACAGAAAAGCTAAAGCTAAGTCTGTTAATAACCTACCTAGGAAGATTCGAAAGAAACCAATTAAGTCTACCGTCAACAAGCAAGCTGAACCAAAAATGAATGTCAAGAAAAGGAATGATCATAAGCACTCTTCAGTTGAAGACTCTAACAGCTCTCTATGGACTTTCCATTTATGTCATTCTTGCCATTGCTTAGGCCATCGGCACCGAATGCCTCGCTAAGGTTCACCCCAAGATCTGAGAGACCTAGTTCTCTCAAGGTCAAGCAGGTATGGGTTGCAAAAGGTTGCTAATCCTTAGGACCCAAATAAAGGGTACCTTGTTTTGCTTTAACTCTTTTACAGGAATTGTGACGACCCGACCCGGATCTCAATACGAGATCCCAAGGTCGTGCCATCAGGACAAACTAATAGACAGACAAGCACCTGCTAAGCATAATGGTGCGAGTCAAAAGACGAGCCAACCAGCTCACGACAGGAAGGTAAAGCCATAACGGCAATACAGAAAATAAAAACCAAAACCTGCAGAAGCAAAACCATAATGGGACCTGAGCTATCAAGCTCCTAAATATAAACAACCAAAGAGATAGTAAATCTCTCGGCCCAAAAATTCGACGCGCGTGACGCAACATTAGACACGTACAACAAACCATCGGCAACCAAGGCCGGCAACTATCAAAATCCCAACCTGATAAACAACACTCAACGGCTATAACTTGCCGGAGGAACAATTTAACTATAACAATATAACCAGTACTGAACCACCAACCAAGCTCTCACGACTAAATCTGTCGGAGGAATGAACAACAATAATACCACAACTAGAATAAACGAGCCACACATGCTCGAAATGACAACGGGAATAAATTCTAAGGATACAATGGCTCGGCTATACAACCGGCTCCCAAATACACAACAATAACATAATACTACAATCTACCCAAGTAAAGTCTACATAACTTTACATTCGAGCCTCACAAATAAATAACAACATTTATATAAAATAACTCCAAGCTTATGGCTTGAAAGACCACCTGCTAGAAATCACTATCCGAAGCCGCCGCGCGTACTAACGGGATCACTGCACACACTAGGGAAAAACAACCACACGGAGTGAGTCATAATGACCCAGTAAGTTACTAAATGCAACTGTATGGCATATTATGTCATGGCATGACATAATGCACAATCATATAAAAATCATGGTATCATTCTAGTATACCAACAAGAAACATGTACTTAATTTTCGAAGCACATAAACTCTCATAAATCATGTAGCATAATATTTTTCATATAAATGCTCATAAATAAACATGTGTAACAGGAAACATAAATCGAACCGTTACAACCAAATCCGGGTTCAAACCCAACCAACTTACCATGATATCAAATCTCAAACCATGATCCGGCTCAATTCCCAATCAATCATACCTCGGGTTTCTCCCCAAATAATCTCAACTCATCGCTTCCTTAATGAGTACTCGTTACATTCATCCAACCTAGGATGAGAAATGAGAGCTCGATGTCAGGCTAGATGGCATAACTCGAGATCACATCCCACTATTGGCCAAGTAGTGAGGAGAAAAAGGACCCAATGCAACGATTCGTAGCGATTGTTCCCAAAGGCTATGAATCGTCCCATTGCCGACACAACAACCAAAACCCGCCAGCTGGACTTTAAACCAAACGTTCAAGTAGATATTTACTTGTCTAAACCAATGAGACCAAATTCATTATTATCGGGCTCATTAAATCATGTAGGACATAATGCTCTACAACAACTCATAAACCATGCACATAATTGCACATAAACAAATAGGGCATAATGCTCCACAAAATCCCATAATCCATGCACATAATTGCATATAACCACGTAGGACATAATGCTCTACGAAATCTCATAAACCATGCATATAATTGCATAAAATCAAGTAGGACATACTGCTCTACCAAACATCATGAACAATGCATATATTTGCATATAACCATTGTGTTCAACTAACTTACAAGTTTAGTTTAAAAACAACATATTGAGGTATTCATTATTCCTCAAGTCATCAACCACCAAGTATAGCTTACAAGCTTAATAAAATATAATGTGAGGTCTTCCATAATCCTCAACTCAAACCAAACCAAGACTACTACGCTAGTCTCAAAATATCCACAATTCAAGACTTATTATTTAGTCTTTATTTTAAATACACCGGACTCAATCATAGTCCTAATCGTCATACATGATCGATCACACCAACACCATACTCAAAACATCATGACTACTCCGTAGTCTCTTCCTCACAAATAATTCCATATACACGCAACCAAAATCCATAAGAAGATAATTCTATCTTAATCTTCTCTTAAATATTCTCGTGACCTTATGTAGGTCTCTATTGTCCCATGCTCTAGCAAGCATGCTCAAGATATATTTCTAATAAGTCTCCATTGGACACAAACCCGAAAACCCGGTGTGCATGAACATAATCCAAACCAACCCAAACATTGTAGGGTTTCAACCCAAGGCTCATTATCATTTTATTAGCCTTATAACGACTCCGTTGAGTCTTAATACTACATTTCATTCTTTATGTGTTTCATAAATCCACACTTTAATATTTCATTAAAGTGTACAACAAAATCTCAATATTCATTCGGCTTGATTTCTAAGCCTAAAATCCATAAAGTCATCATAATCATAATCATAATTCCATTTAAAGTTTGGAGACTATGCATTTCACAACATTAATCAAACGAAATCCAATCGTTGTAGGATTTCAACCCAAGTTCGTTAAGCACGTTATCAAACTTAAAATGACTCGCTGAGTCTAATGTACACCTTCCAAAAATTAGGGCATAGAAGCTTGGGCTACAATATCCCCCTATGTTCATAACTTTCACCAATAACCATATTCCCAAATTCAATGAACTCACATAAACCCAACAAAATACTATCAATGCATCATAGAACGATTTTGCCAATTTGTGCAAAAATTTCGTTTAAGTAACCTTACCAATCATATTCTCCAAAACATGATTTAGTCACTCAACATGGTTTAGTATACTCTACTAGACATATATAACATAATAATCGTGCTTACCAACATGTTAATGAACCAAAACATAATTAGGGCAAAAATCCCCTTCCAAGTATCTCTACCAATCAAGCTCATAAACATGAAATAAATCACATATCAAGGATGAATAGGCTACTAAACATATGAATATAATATAAATCAAGGTCCCAAATAGGTTCACCCAAGCCAATTCATCCTCTAGAATCTAGGGTTCATAGTATCTCTAGAAAGCCCTAAATGCACCCATTGACGTCACATAGCACAAAGGTTGATTTCCCTAGGGTCAATGGGGCAAAAACAAAGAGAGATAGGTGTAGTAACTTACCTTGGTTCAACCCCTTCAAGCCACAAATTCGAAATTCTAAGTGGTGGGTGTTGTTCTCCTCACTCTCCTCTTCAATTCTATGGAGTGGATTGTGAAATGGAGGCCCCAAGCTATGGAATCCATGGATGGACCTTCAAGAACCCTAGAAGACTCCTCCCTCAAGCTCTCCCACGTTTTTGTGGAGTGATAGGCTGAATATGGGAGTTAAATGAAGTGTTAGGGCTTCAAATGGGTTTAAAAGTGAAGTGGGTTATGTTTAGGTTGATTGAGTTGTTTCCCTTTGATTAACCCTTCTAATCCACCTCCAAATCTCAATTAGATGTTAAGGACATGTCTTAAGGTAGTTAGGAAGGTTTAGGATTAGTTTAGGATGGGTTTGGGTGGGGGTAGGTTGGGCAACTCACCAAATTTCCTTCAAAATCCCGCAAGGAATCACGGTGATGCGGTCGCATCATAGAGGGCCATGCGAGCGCATGGTCCCTGGCTTCCTCTTCCTGGCTTTTGTTGCTTCCTTTCTCGAGTCCGGTCTTTCCCGCATGCAACCGCAAGTCTTAAAGCTTCGAAATGGCCTATAATTTAACCCTAAAGGACCTCAAACACTTGGCTAAACAAACCAAGTCTCAAACCACCCTCAAAGTAGGTCCGTAACCTCACAACAACTCCGAAACAACCCGTGCGAAACCGACGCAAGGCGCGACATCTCGCTAACGAAACGCCGAATGAAACCACAAATCGACGGGCAACAACCCATGATTGTAAACACCTATAAGGGCAACAAAATAGGCCTGAATGCCTCTCAGATGATGAACAACAGATAGGAGAAAAGGCCGGAAACGCCACCAAAGTTGCATAGAGAATGCACGAATAACATCAGGGACAGATCTGATACCAATTCCTCCTTCATCTGTTGGACGACAACATTTATCCCATGCGATCCAGTGAACTTTTTGCTTACTAGCAATCGAGCCCCAAAAGAAGTTAGCAAAAATTATGTGAATGTGATTGATGACAGCCACCGGGGGGTCTATGTAAAACCCTGAAATGTTGCTTGATTGTGTTATGCATGGACTCATACATTTATAATCATTATAAACATGTTCATTTAGCTCCCGTATATGTTTAGAGTCAATAGCATGATCGTTGACGTTGTTTGAGATGCAAGTATGCATTCTTCTTTCGCGAGATGCGTTGAATCTCGGGTTTATATTTTATGTGGTTAACACATGGATAATTGTTAGAAGGCATTCAAAACATCATTAACATGCCTTGGATATTGGTTAGATGTTGGTTGCATCGTCGGTTTGGTTGCTAGTTTGATTCTAGCGAAAACCCTTTCGCTTGACTTTTCTGCCGTCGTTCGGGAGAATTTCGCCGAGTTCTTGGCCATGTTTTGTTGGGTTTTGAGACTTGATTCCTTTGGTTATAGATTGGAGGACATTAAGGTTGAATTTTAGACCAATTTTGGCTTGGAAGGACTTGGGAATGCGTGTGGGAGAGTCCGGGATCGAGCAAGGATTGAACAAAGGCTGAATTGCTGAAGGAGGCTTTGATGCGGTCGCATCATGTGGCACCCAAGCGACCGCAAGGGTCCAATTCCAGAAAGTCGGGATTTTGCTTCTTTTCTATTCTGTCCGAAATCTTTGACCCAATTAACCCATCCTAAACCCAACCTTAACCCATCTACTTAGCCTAACACTAATCCTAAACATCTATTAGGAGATTTAGGGGTTAATTAGTGAGGTAATTAGAGTAACTAATCCCCCATATAAAACCCAATCGCCGCACTCTCCCATTGTCGGCCAAAATGCATTTCACCCTTTTCTCTTTGCGATTTCGAGAGCTCAAGGAGGCTTGGAAGAGAGCTTGAGAGGTGGTGATTCTCTGGGTCTTGAAAGGCTGAGCTTGGTGTCCATTGCTAGGAGTCCTTCTTCTTCCCCATTCCACCTTCAAGATTGAAGAAAGAGTTGAGAAGAAGACTCAACCTCTAGGGCACGAATTTTCGATTTGTTAGGGCTGAGTTTGGTAAGTTTCTACCTTTCTTCTTCTTTTTTTTAGGCTCCATTGACCCTAGGGAAACAACCATTGATGCTATTTGGGGTCAATGGAAGCCATTGTTAGGGTTTCTAGAAGATGCATGAACCCTAGGATTTCCAATTCATGATAGAACTTGATTGGCCTATGTGAGACCATGTCTATGTGAAATTCATGTTCTAACTAGCCTATTGAACTTGATTATGTTGATTGTTCATGTGGATTGATGTGAATTTGGTTGAGATACTTGGAGGGTGCTTTGCCCTAATTTTGTTCTAGCTTGCAAATAGATGATGTGAGCTTGATTACTATGTTTTATATGCTTAATAGAGTATATTAAACTTTGCTATATGAATCGGTTATGTGTATTGAGCTTAAATGACGAAGATGCTTGGAAGGGGATTTTCCCCAAATTGTGTTTTGGCTTGTTGAACATAGTTGTAAGCCTAGTTATTGAATTATACATGTTTAAGAGATTATATTAAACCATGTTGTAAATTTTAATCATGATTTGAAGGTTATGATTGGTATGATGACTTAGATGAAATTATGCACAAGATGATTAATTTGTTCTAAGTTGCTTTGTTAAGTAATTTGTTGGGTTTATATGAGTATATTGAACATTGGGATTATGGTTTCGGGCGATAGTTATGAATATAGGGGGATGATGAAGCCTAAGCTTCTATTCCTTGAATTTTCGGAAAACTTAGATTGAACTCAACGGAGTTAACCTTTGGGTTAGTATGAATCCTAGGAACTATAATCTTAAGTCCTACGGAATTTTGGGTAGAATTCATGGAGGTCGAGCCTCCAAGAAGTTTTGAAGTGTGTGAAGCACACTTGATTATGAGAGCTTATATGATTCTCGGTTGTGATGTTTATGCTAGTTGTGGATGAATTGCATGACTAGTTTGATAGTAGAGTGTTTACCTACTTGTTTTGAGCATATGAGTATATATTACTTGTGCTTGGGTTTTGAGTCCAGCTGGAGTCGGTTTGGTTGAGTTTTGGTGGGACGATACATCGTCTTCACGAATTGTGAGATTCGTGATCGCGATGGATCGCCGTGCCGGGTTTGCACACACCCCTCCATCGATGGCCACGGTGGGGAAGTAGTTTATCTTAGTTGTAGTAATACACATGACTTTGATAACTATGGAACTCGAGCGGAGACTGTCTCGGGACGCCGATATCTACGAGAGGGATATCGAGGGCACATAAGGGTTTTGCACGTGTTTTTTGCGGGAGCGACACGCTGAGGAATTTGGTAATGGTATCATATCCTTTATATACATGAATTGTTTCACAAGTGCTTAAGTGAATAACGTGCTTGGTGAATTGGATATGATATGATGTTTGTTTTGGTTTCTTACATGTTATACTTAATAGATAACATATTGATTAATGTTGTTAAGCATGTATGCTATCACATGAGTATTATTGGAATGTGGTTTTATGCCAAAGGTATAGATCATTATTGTTAAGTTTATATGCCTTGACATGAATATTATGGGAAGGCTATGTTATAACAATAACATGAATTACCGTTGTTATGTTAATATGCTTTATCATGAATATTATTCGGATATGGCATTATGTTAAAAGCAGGAATTATTGTTGTTAAGTTTATATGCCTTGACATGTAAATCATCGGAAGGCTATGTTATATCAATAACAAGAATTATGATCGTTAAGCATATAAATGCCTTGACATGGATTTTAGTGAGATGTTATACTACAATGATAACATGTTTTGTTAATGTTGAGCATGGATGCCATAACATGAATTTGTATAAGGTTATTTCATGACGATAGCATGATGTATTTATGATTGAGCATTATGCCATGATAGGAAGTTATGGTTAGTAACTTACTAAGTCTTTGTGACTTACTTTTATTTGTTGGTTGTTTTCCCTAGATCCGAGCCGAGCGTGCGGATCCAAGTAAATCAAGAAGATTGCGTTGAAGTATTCTTTTGGCAAGGTTGCTACTTAGATAGTTTATTTGTTTTTGGTGAGGTCGTTGGGAAGATGAAGTTATGTAAACTTCATGTTGGGTAGCAAACCTAAATGTGATTGTGTTATTTGTAATTATGTTGTTAGCTTATTCTTTTGGTAGCCGACAAGTAGAAGTCGTCTTTGATGTTTATTTATGGTTATATCTCCATATGTTTTCTCGGTTGTTAGTACTTATAATTGTTAGTACTTATGTTGTTGGTAGCCGACGGTTTTTAGCGCTTGGTTTATTGGTGAATATGTTTAGCATGATATATTGCTAGTTAAATATTATGTTTGTTCTCCCAAGATGTTTTTAGCCGTTGAGTTGTTAGACTAGAGTCTTAGACTTAGTTTAATGTTGGTTCCGCCGTATTTCGCCGATGACTTGGTTTATATTTTATGCTTATATTGAATTGCATAACGGAGTTTGTTCTACGTGCCCAATGTTGCGGCACGCGAGTCGAATTTTTGGACCGAGAGATTAATTATCTCTTTGGTTGTTTTAGTTTGAGCTTGTTAGCTCGGCGCCACTGCTTTTATTTTATTTCGCCTCGCATGTGTTTTGAGTTGCCGGTGTATCGCCGTTATGGCCCTACCCATTATTTGCTACTTGTTGTTGTTATTTGTTTTTCTGGCGGCACGACCTTGGGATTTCGTCTTGATCCGGTCGGTCGTCACGCTTGGTATCGAGCTATGATTATAAATTTAGCTTTCACCGGATAGGTTCCTTGGCTTTGGGGGTTGGTTTGTGTGATTTGTTATATCTTAACGCCGAGAGTTATAGTATGTTAAGATGTTTGAACTAGAATGGATGTTAGCACTAGTAGAGGTGCCAATGTTGATAAATATAAGGTGGTACTAGTATCCATGATTGAGAATCCACCTGGAGAATTGGTGGCAATGATATTGTGATTTAATATTTAAGTGAAGATTCTGCATTAGCTCATTAGAGTAAGAGCACTTAGTACCTAATGAGACTAGGAAGACTCCATAAATTGTGAAAGAGTTAAGGATTAAGGATGGGGTATTACAGTAAATTTATCTCCAACAAATATGATTTTCGAGAGGCCGTGGACCTTAGAGAAAAAGTTAAATATTATGAACGCACCGAGAGAGGACCTCGTGGAATATTAAGTTGATGATGTGGTTAGAGGATAGTAGATACCTCCCAAACTGTATAGGCAAATCCGTGACTAGTAATTGAGTGATGCTTTTACCTAAAATCATAGATGAAAAGGTGATAATTTGTTATATAAATTTCGTTTGAGAAATAGGACACCGAAGTGTAGGTGTTGGAACAATATAGACAAGTGTTTAGTTGATGGTGGTGATCACATTAGAATGGATTGCCTTAAATTGAGGATTAATGACTCTAAGAGCGCTAATAAGCAGTCTAGTTCCCTGAAATGGTTATAGACGAGCTAGGTTTGAGGTTGTTTCGCATGTGGCGGTTGGCCATCATGAGTTTTGAGACCTACCTTGATAGGAGGTAATTCATTATACTGATATTATGGTTGCTATTATCGCTATTATGAGTGCCCGTTGTATCGGTAGCTCATATGTATTAATACATACATTGCATTGTGTGTTGAGATTTAATTATTTTTGCTTTCCTCGATTTATGGATATTATTGAGGAGGATGTCCTTGCATGGGATTGGTTTATGGTTTTGGTTGAATTTTGAATTGTCGATAGACAATGATTGCAGTAAGGTAATACTTATGTAAGCTTCATATGGATGGCGATGTTATACATATGTGAATATTGAATATGTGTTAATGCTACTAGTGGTAAATACTAGTGGTGCGTTAAATTGTATGCTCTATAGAGATATATGTATAGTAAAATAATTATACTTTGTTGTGTGATTTTTATGCGAGTAGGACGCGCTTGAATCGCACGATTGTTACTTAGTGGTTCTTGAGAAGGATTACGGTTATTACGAGCAAGAATACCGCTAAGTCGCGACTAATAGGGTGTCGTTGCCACGAGAGTATTTGTGTGTTTTTAATACGAGATTTTGACTAAGGTAATGAAAGATTTTTAAGTTTTGACGTAGGAGTACTAGAGTGAATGATACCTTTTACTCGGAGTTACTACTAAGTATGTTAGGCGAGTATAGTGAATATACGAACCTTGTTATTTGTTAGAATTGCCATTGCCTAGAAAAATTATCGCGAGAAATTTTTGTGCACGCTCTTCTCTTTGTGATATAAACATGTATGAATAGTTTAGAAATCTCATGTGCTAATAGTTGTTTGATTAACCGATATGCATGGTTATGAGTTACATGAGTTTTATGCATTACATGAATATGGGAATTACATGGAGTATAAGAAGATGTATGATGATACTTGGTTATTTTATATCACATTTGCATGATATACATGTGTACATGCGACACTGTTAATGATATGAATTTTATCATGTCGTTGATGATTTAAAATTTTGAGTAAGATATATTTGTGATTTTGAAGTATAGACATAACTTGTAAATTTAAGCGTGTGTTATCTTAAAAGGAGAATTAATATATGATCTTTATATGCGAACATGCATGGTAGATGCATTTTGTTAAAAAGAAAAGACATGGTTTATAAGAGTAATAAATATGTCTAACGGAAATAGTTGTATTTGAGTATGAACATGCTTATATGCATTAGTAAGCAATGTAATTTGTTTAAAGTATAGCATGATAAAATCTTGATTCTCATGCCTTATGAATATGCCATGATTACACTCGTTGCATGATTATGTGGACCGTAGTAAAGGATGCTTAAGATTTTTCTCATAACCCTTCAGATCCCAGTAACGAAAAGTGAAATCCAATTTAGCCTGCACCCTAAATTGGTGATCAAAAGAGGTTCGTTGGTGGACTAGGATTGGTAGTAAGGTGTTAGAAATTGACTAAACCTCTTACCGTAAGAAAAGGAAAATAAATGGAATAAATTTTCACATGATGCTCTTATATGCATTGTCTATGATTTGGAAGTTGCAGCATGACTTGCATGATCCTCGAATGTTAACTTATTTGTTTTAGAAGTGTGTTGTGGAACACTCTTCCTTAAGTTAATTGCTCTATCAGCCATCTTTACCTCTCATGATTTAGAATTCTTGTATTTATATTTCATGTTGTAGCTCCGAAGCAAATAGTTTCGGGAGACTTATGTTTATAAAGTCTTTGAATACGCTCCGAGGATATATTTGGAATTCACATGCTTAATTAATTAGTCATGGAATTTGTGAATGCTATGCGACTCAAGTATGAGTCAAGATATTTTCAACCTAAAGTGCTTGGTATTATGGTTATTGAAAATTTTTGAACTTGTGAATGTGGGATTTTTGGTAGTTTGGTTTTTGCCTCCTTGGTTGATTTAAAGAGGACTCTGAGACCGAGTCTAGGTTTGTGGTTCGAGTGGGAATTACGAGTATGAGTTCGCGATGAACCAAGATGGGTTTTTGACCCAGAGTAGAGTTTGTGTTCCCTCAATTGATGAGGTGAAGCAAGTGTTGGGTGAAGCCTGAAAGTACATTATCCATCCTAGAGTATGTATAAAGATTCAAGAAACTATTTTGGTGGAATGGCATGAAGCGATGTATAGCGGATTATGTGTCGAGGTGTCTAACTTGTCGCAGTGAAGGCGAACACCAAAGACCTCGCTGGTTGTTATGTACCGTTGATATTCCCGAGGAAATGGGAACATGTTACGATGGATTTTGTTTCTCGGTTCCATGCGTTCAGAAGGTTTTATGTCGTTTTGGTTGTGTTGATCGACTACTAAGTCGGCTCATTTTATTCGAATGCTATGACTTATTCATTGAGTCGGCTTAGCGGCATAAGTATGTGCAGTGAGATTGTTAGATTGCACGGGTTCCAGTAGTATTGTTTAATCGAGATCCGAGATTTACATCGAGGTTTTGGCAGGCTTGCAAGATATGGGGTTCGTAGATTGTTCAGCCAGCCTACTTGAGAGTGTGAAATTAATTCGGGATAGATCGCCACCGCTCAAAGTCAATGCAAAGTTATACGGATAATGAAGGAGAGATTTGAATTTCAGTGTTGAGACCTTGTGTTTCTTAAGGTACGCTTTGAAGGGGTACCAAGAGATTTGGCTTGTGGTGGCTTTTACCGCCGTCTTTGCCGGAGATTCATAATGTGTTTCATGTGTTTATGTTACGGAAATATCTTAAGGATGATTCCCATGTTCGAGTACGAAGATTACTTTCAAATTCTGACTTGTCTTATGTTGAAGCAATTTGTGAAGATACTTGACACGAAAAGAGCAAGTTTTGAGGAGAAAAAAGAATTCGTTGGATGAAAGTTCTTTGGAAGAATCATGAGATCAAGGAAGCAACTTGGGAGACCGAAGTGGAGATGCGAGAGAAGTATCCCCATTTGTTTGTTGACTACTGTAAGAATTTAGGGGCTAAATTCCTTAAAGTAGGAGAATGTAAAACCCCTAATGTTGCTTTGATTGTGTTGCATGAATTCATACATTATAATCATCATAAACATGTTCATTTAGCTCCTGATATGTTTAGAGTCAATAGCATGATCGTTGACGCGTTTTGAGACGCATGTATGCATTCTTCGCGAGATGCTTGAATCTCGGTTTATATTTTATGGTAACCACATGGATAATTGTTAGAAGGCATTCAAAACATCATTAACATGCCTTGATATTGGTTAGATGTTGGTTGCATCGCCGGTTTGGTTGCTAGTTTGATTCTAGCGAAAACCCTTTTCGCTTGACTTTTTCTGCCGTCGTCGAGAATTCTCGCCTCGAGTTCTTGGCCATGTTTTGTTGGGTTTGAGACTTGATTCCTTTGGTTATAGATTGAGGACATTAAGGTTGAATTGTAGACCAATTTTGGCTTGAAGGACTCGAGAACGCGCTGGAGAGGCCGGATCGAGCAAGAGCAACAAAGGCCGAATACGAATAGGCTGATGCGGTCGCATCATGTAAGCACCCAAGCCACCGCGCAAGGTCCAATTCCGTAAAGTCGATTTTGCTTCTTTCTATTCTCGTC